>BLSH010086401.1:418466-471000 GCA_018402905.1 Glandirana rugosa
CTTCATAAATCTGTCTTATTTCCATCTATTTCGTGGACCTGGTCTACCGTAGGTAGGTGCCTAGGATTTCCTTAACTCGAGACAGTTCCTTTAGGATCCGTGGATGGATGCCATCTGGTCCAGGTGCTTTATCTACCTTTATTCTGTCTAAATACTTCTTGACCATTTCACTTTTGAGCCATTGTGGATCATTTGGGCTGTGTCACTACCAACCCCGATGTGGACATGAGCTCCCCCATGCTCCTTTGTATACACAGAGCTGAAGAAAGTATTTAATAAGTTTGCCTTCTCTTTGTCCCCAGTCATGCACTCTAGATTATTTTGTAAAGGACCTACATGCTCAGACCTCACCTTTTTACTATTAATATATTTGAAGAATTTTTTGGGGTTTGTCCAACTATCTTTTGCAATCTGTCGTTCGTTTTGAATTTTTGCGTCCTTGATTTCCTTTTTACATATTCTGTTATATTCTTTGTAACATTTAAAAGATGATAGTGTTCCCTCATTTTTATATTTTTTAAATGCTCTTTTCTTATCATTTATAACTTTTTTAACTTTGGCCATGAGCTTTTTAGCCTCTTAAATTTATTGCCCATGGGAATATACTTTGCAGTGAGTTTGCATACAGTTTTTTTGAAAAATTCCCATTTCTGTTCTGTTTTCATTGATGCCAATATTCCCTCCCAGTCTAAGTCCTGGAGAGCAGCCCTCATCTTTGTAAAATTTGCTCTCTTAAAATTAAGTGTTTTTATCTTTCCCGTTTGTGTTTGATGCTTGCAGCTTACATTAAATGAAATCATGTTATGGTCACTGTTACCCAGATGTTCTTTTATATGAATATTGGTAATAAGCTCTGCATGGTTTGAGATTACCAGGTCCAGCAAAGTGTCATTCCTAGTTGGGGCCTCAATAAACTGGACCATAAAATTGTCCTGTAATAGGTCTATAAATTTTTGCCCTTTAGCTGTCCCAGCAGTGCCATTACTCCAGTTAATTTCCGGGTAGTTAAAATCCCCCATTATTATCACAGTCCCAGCCCTTGCTTGTTTGTTTTGCTTATGCCATAGTTTTACCACAGATATACACAAAGCTAATTCTTTCTGTCTCCTGAGGAAGAGGGTGCTGTTCCACAAAACCCTTAGAGACTAAAGTCCAAGACATGCACCAATTCAAGTGCCCTTGCAATTTTGTATATTTTTAAATAATAGGAATATACACTATATTGCCAGAAGTATTGGGACATCTGCCTTTACACGTACATGAACTTTAATGGCATCCCAGTCTTAGTCCGTAGGGTTCAATTTTGAGTTGGCCCACCCGTTGCATCTATAACAGCTTTAATCCTTCTGGGAAGGCTGTCCACAAGGTTTAGAAGTGTGTCTATGGGAATGTTTGACCATTCTTCCACAGCGCATTTATGAGGTTTGTTTTTATCACTGGTGTTTGACTCAATATTAATTAGCTCAACTCTGTTTATGAATTTATGATTTGGGACTGTGCTATATCTCACAGTAGAGTTTGCAGCTGCTTTAGATATTCGTGTTTATTTTAGAATAATTAGCACAGTGTTTTGCTTTATTTGATGCATATTACAGATACCATTGGTAATTAACCACTTGCTGGCTCATCACAGTACATATACTGCTATGGGGTGGCAGCTACAGGTGTATGACGCTGACTGTTCCAGGGTTTCGGGTGCATGCTTCCACCCACCTACTCACCTTTGATTTGACACAGCAGGAGACTGTCAGCAAATCCCAGCCAATGATTCATGGGCGGGACATGCTGATCGGCTGTGTCAAATCACAACCCAGAGCCCTGTTTTGACATTAAATACAGGGCTCTTTACAGAGGGAATTATCACTTTTTTTCTTTTCCCTTTACACGGGGGGGGCAGTTTGCAATCTTCGCCCTGGGCACCAAATTACCTTGTCCCGGCACAGGGCGGAACTACGAACGGCTGCATGGGCTGAGCTGTATGTCTCTCTCACACACAGCTCAGCCTCAGAGCTGATGTTGACAGTTCTGCTCTCCACTTGGATGGACTGCTCCTCATCCTCCTGCCCCTCTACTCCTCTGTCTGCCCCGACCACACTCCCTGGGAATGTGTAGGCGGGAAGATTGAACCCAGAAGAGAAAAGCTGCAGACAGCCTGTGCCTGAGCTTCCATCCTGGGGTGAGTAAGCTCACCCTCTATCCTGCCTCCCAGTGTATAAAACAAATTTAATGGGTGCTCCGTGGACTCTGCAAGAGGGGGGCTTTGGTGAGCAGAGACCCCCTTACATCATAGTTCCCCTTTACACCAGAGTTCACAGAATCCTCCCTTAAATCAGGGTTCTCAGAACACCACCTTACATCAGATCCCCCCTTAAATAAGGGTACCCCTTTACATTAGAGTCCACAGAGCTCCCCCTTACAGTAAGTGTAATATAAAGGGGACTGCACTGTAAAGGGGCACTGTAATGATTACAGTGCCCCTTTACAGTGCAGTCCCCTTTATATCACAGTGTCCTCTGCACATTACAGTGTGGAGGACCGACACTAGCCACCCCGCGAATGCCTACCGACAACACCAAAACCCACCGGGTCCCTGGAAAAATTGGCTGCTCAGTCTAAAATGCCCAGGTCTATTTTGTGTCCCAGTCCGGGCCTGTATCCCTCTATAGTGTGTACTTGTCTCAATTAGGAGCACTAAGTGTAATTTCTTCCTGCTGTTTCCACACAGTTCAAACTGATACCTTAAAGCAGTATTAAACCCAAAACCAAAAAATGTAATATATACCAGCTTACCAATCATTAGATGTGGTGACTGTATCATTTTTCTTTTTTTTTTCAGGTTTTTCCCCCTCTGTTTTTTCCTGATAATCTAGCCAGTAACACCTCTCCTGTATTATACAGAGAAGAGGAGGAGGGTGAAGGAGCACAGGGAGTAGATTTGGACAGCAGCATTGTCAGTTAGGGGGGAGGGGAGTGTTAGAAGTACTAGCAAATTTAGATACAGCAACAAATTGAAGCTGAACTTCAGCTAATAATTTATAATCAGTTAACTTCCTTAAAAACAGGCTCTTCAGGAGAAGGCTTTGGAGGCTCAAAATCGGAATAAGAGATAGTAACAGAAACCTCTGACACACTAAGGGGCATAATTATAGTAGTGGGTTTGTATAGTGCACTTGGAACCCTTATAAGTAGTTTTTTGCATTAACACCACACTGATCAACAAAATATCTGTAGCGGATATCAAGAATCTTATTGCTGTGTAAGGCCCCCTGCACATGGGGCAGACTCCGATTAGGTCAGCAGGGGATCTGTCCACTGATCTGAGCAGAGCGGATGGATGACAGGTCTGTGTGCACAGCGGACATGGACAGAGCCCGCTCTACTGACTGCCCTTCAATCTGATCTGCCTAGATCTGCCTAGATGGAGGGGAACAGATCCCCTTCCATTTTTTTTTTAGCAGACTGGATCAGATTGGAGATAGTCAGGTGTAAATAAACACAAGTCCGCTTACACCCGCCGGTCCGTAGGGTTGAATAAAGGGCCTGGTAGGTGGACCTGATCCAACCCTTCATGTGAAAGGGGCCTAAGAGGGTTGAGACTCACTTCATGGAGCTGTATAAGATTCTAGAGAGGACCAGCCTGTAGTAATAGGGGTTCCAGAATCTTTGCTGTTAGTCCCTTGGAGCAGAGTTTTTTAACCAGGGTGCCGCAAGCAGTCCGGAACCAGGTTCCGCGGCACCATCCCAGTCTCAGTGCTACTTCCGTGTGTTAACTCCTGTGCACTGCGACTCTGCAAGGAGAGAGAGAAAGAGCACAGTCTGCACGTGTCTCTCCTCCTCCCTGCAGCTAAGTGTACTATTGCCAGCAAAGCAGAAAGCTGTAGTTCCGCCCGCCCGCCCGCATGCGTCCTACCAACCAATGATGTCATCGGTAGTTAAGGATATGTCAGGCTGCACTACAGCTTTCTGTTTTTCCAGAAATAGTACACATACTGTAGCTGCCGGGAGGAGAAAGAAGAGAGAGCCGTGCAAGTTAAAACAAAGTAGCACTCTCATCTCAATGTGCAAGATTTGACTACTCCTCCCCACACTAATCCTGTACAAGCAGCAGAAATTGTGGTTGGGGGCAGATGGAGAGAAGTTGGGGGGGGGGGTCGAGGAGAGAGCACAGCCCACATTTGTGCTAGGAGTGAGGATTTGGGGGTGGAGGGGATTGTGCTGGCAGTGGGGATGGGGGGGGGGGGGTGTTGGAGCAGGGTTTGTGCTAGAAGTGGGGATTTGGGAGCAGGGGGTCTGTGCTAGGAGGGGGGATTAGGAGGCTGTGCTAGGAGGGTGGATTTGAAGGGGTTGTGCTAGGAGTGGGGATTTGGGAGCCGGAGAGTTTGTGTTAGGAGGGGGGATTTGTGCTAGAAGGGGGAATTTGGAGGGAGAATAGTAACAATCTAAGTTCACTGAACTCTGCCGCCCAGACTGCTTCACACCAGGTGCAGTGAGGTAACACGTGTGAAATTGTACGTTTTCCTGTACCGCACAAAAATGTGCTGACTTTTGCAGTCACACGTGGTTGCCATTATTTCATAATGACACCCCAGACATCTAGCAAATGTGTGTACGTTTTTTCTCATTAAAAAATGTAACTTGCACAAACTCACAAAAAAGAGCATGGCCGGACGCACCTCCTGGTGTGAACAAGCCCTCAGACTGGTGTGCCCTGGGATTGTGCACAGTTCTAAAGTGTGCCTTGACTGAGAAAAATCGCTGTTGGTAATATGTCGCACCGCAAAAAGACTATGCCCAAAGTATGGCAAAGCCTGCATACTCACAAACTGATCGAATCAATATAGGCAGGCAGTGAAACGAGAAGATTCCAAATGTTGGAGGCTGAAAAGGCAGAAGTATGCAGAAGGCACATGCACCACACTCCACCTAGTGTATGACATCAGCACACAATACTCTCAGCTTTGACCATTACAGTACTGTACAAAGGAAAAAAATGGCGGAAAAATATAAAAAATGTGCAACTGCATCAGCTGCGAAGTAATTTGCAGTATATCAATCTGCTCAGGTTCACTTACTAAGTAAATTGCTAGAGACTAAAAAGGTCAGAGTGGAAATACACTGCATCTGACCACCACAAACCAAAAACTCTATTTAATTCATTTTTAATATATAAAGTAAATTCCCCCACCCATTCATGTCTCCATGCTTTATTTTGCTGAGTAATCACTCTGCTTAGCTGCAGTGGTCACTGGTGACATTTTAGGATGAGGGGGCGCCAGGCCCTGCCCTTCCTTTTTGACCCCTCCTACTCACAGGTGGGGTATATTGCAGTCAGTAACACAGTATGCAGCCAGTACATAGGTATTGCAGCCATTATCACAGTATGCAGCCAGTACGTAGGTATTGCAGCCAGTATCACAGTATACAGCCAGTATCACAGTATGCAGCCAGTACACAGGTATTGAAGCCAGTACACAGGTATTGCAAGCCAGTATCGCAGTATACAGCCAGTACACAGGTATTGCAAACCAGTATCACATTATAAAGCCAGTACACAGATATTGCGAACCAGTATAACAGTATTCAGCCAGTACACAGGTATTGCAGTCAGTAAACAGGGAGGCAGTACACAGGGAGCCAGTACACAGGTATTGTAGCCAGTACACAGGGAGCCAGTACACAGGTATTGCAGTCAGTACACAGGTATTGTAGCCAGTACACAGGGAGCCAGTACACAGGTATTGCAGTCAGTACACAGGGAGCCAGTACACAGGTATTGTAGTCAGTACACAGGGAGCCAGTATACAGTTAGTCAGTACACAGGGAGCCAGTACACAGGTAGTCAGTACACAGGAGCGTGCCAGTACACAGATAGTCAGTACAGATGGAGCCAGTACACAGGTATTGCAGTCGGTAAACAGGGAGACAGTCAGTACACAGAGAGCCAGTACACAGGTATTGCAGTCAGTACACAGGGAGCCAGTTAGTACACAGGGAGCCAGTACACAGGTAGTCAGTACACAGGGAGCCAGTACACAGGTATTGCAGTCAGTACACAATACCTAAACTGTTCCTAAACTTTTCAGTTGTGTGTCATGCCGGCTGACAGGGAAGGGCCTAACCCCAGCACAGGGAAAAGTTTCATTGTAACCAGTCTGATAACTCTTCAGTGACAACTCTGGGTGTTTTTAAATCTCTGCTAAGGTAGATTGGGTTTTAAAGCAGATTTACTGTTTTAAAGTCAACGTTTAATGGAGACACCATACCTCTGAATCCCATTATATAAGACTGAAGTCTGGACTGAATGGATGTTTTGCACCTTTAATTACAAGCTTACCTGCCCCTTTCCACCTCCCACGCTTTCCTATTGACACATCACAATAAATACCTGCCAAACTGGCCAATAAGGATGTTAAGGAAGCAACAGGAAAACGGACACTACCGGGAAGTGTGAAGCTTTGTAGCGTTGAGCAGCCTATGATTCTGGAGTAGTGGTGAGGATTTACAAATTTCTAAAGACGGCCATAGTGTACAGAAAGCCTCCAGATTTGAATTTTTTGAATTTTACAATGACAGGAGCTGCAGATTGAAAAGGAAAGATTTTCACACTGATTTTATCATTACCATTAACTGATCCGTAAAAGACTAAACAGCTGGGACTCCAGGTTTGACTATATTTTGGACAAGTTGAAGATATCCTTTAACTGAACACTTGTGTAAAAAGGGAATGTGTATATATGTTGACACTGCATATGGGTATAAGGAACGAAGAGCTTATAGTTACAAACCACAACGTTTTGGAGGCATCTATTTATGATTATGGGCGTGATACTCTTTACCATCTGGTGAGTCCCTCCATATAGGGGGAAAGCCCCATTTTTTACGCGGTGTGGTGGTGGATAAAGCTCTGAAGACCATATGAACACATGAATCCAATGATTTATTGAGCACTTTTGGACTCTTCAATGACTGCTTTTTATTTATGTCATTTTTATGCTGGCATCATTTCCAGTGATGTTTTAGCGCTGCTATATTCAGTTTATTATTTTAATATTATTTTAGTAGTTTACTGAACTTTGTGGTAGTATTTACATTTATTAATAGCAGCAGCTGAGGCTGCCGTTTCCACTCTTGAAGTTGGGGTGGTTGATTCATTGACTGGCGTTCGTTCAGTGCTGATTTACCATATTGATTGCTCTTCAAAGGGAGCATTCATTTGGTTTATGTTAGTGAGTACAAAGGTATTGCAGTCAGTACACAGGGAGCCAGCTAGTACACAGGGAGCCAGTACATAGGGAACCAGTTAGTACACAGGGAGCCAGTTAATACACAGGGAGCCAGTACACAGCACCGCAGTAGGAGGCCAGTGACTGAGGCCATAGCCAATCAGTGTATATATGTGCGCTTCGGTGGCGCACATATATGCACTTTAAATGTCGACCAATGGGCTTTGGGACTTGCTGTCAAAAGACAGCAATTTTCCCAAAAGACCCAGGACAGCGTGTCCTGGCGGCCTGTTTTTTTTTTCAGAAATCGGCGGAGGGGGACAGCGCACTATCGCCCTCTATGGAGGAGCCGCCTCTGCTTAGCTGTAAGAATTGCGCCTGAAGACTGGGATGTATGAAATTGTTACTAAAGAAATGCAAAAAAAGTTTAAAGTATTTGTTACCCAAAAAAAAAAAAAAGCATCCTGTGCATTTAAAGTGTGAATAGCAGAACAGTGCTTGTGCTGTGTAATTTGGCCCCTTCTATCACCTGAAATACCTGGCTGATCCTACCTGGTTCTGCCCTCCCTCCTTTAAACTGACCACGGTATATCATGGCTGCTGAGCCCTGACACCGTGGTCAGTTTACGTGCATCCGTCATCTGCAGCTCTCCCTGTCCTCCAGTGGTGGCTGGTGAAGTTTTAGGATGAGGGGGTGCCAGGCCCTGCCCTTCCTTTTTGACCCCTCCTACTTCTAATAAGCCCCACCCCTTATAGAATCCACCCACTCCGTCCCCTGTATTCCACATATTGTGTCAGGAGTACACAGCTCAGCATCACTGGACACAGTATACAGCCCCAGCATCACAGGGCACAGTATACAGCTCAGCATCACAGGACACAGTATACAGCTTAACATCACAGGACACAGTATACAGCTCAGCATCACAGGACAGGTGGGGGCAAATTGCACCAAAATATCACACATGGGGGTAAATTGCAGCCATTATCACAAGTGGGGGCACTTTGCAGCCAATATCACAGGTGGGGGCACTTTGCAATCTATATCACAGGTGGGGGCACTTTGCAGCCAGTATCACAGGTGGGGGCACTTTGTAGCCAATATCACAGGTGGGGGCACTTTGCAGCCAGTATCACAGGTGGGGGCACTTTGCAGGCAGTATTACAGGTGGGGTACATTGCAGAGACCCCCCCCCCCCCGAAGTCGGGACAAGTCCCGCACTTACCCCATCCAATAGTCAGGCAGGAGTGTTGCAGAGTTTGGCATGCGGACAAGCGGGCTGTCAGACTGCAGAGCTCAGTGTGCGGAGAGCGGCTGTCCCCATAAGCTTGTCGGTCTCTGGTCAGGGTCTCTGTGGGAGCGGGAGTCACGTCCGCCGCCACAGTGACACACCCACCGCATCCAATCTCACTGAGCCGCAGGCTCAGGGTAGCCAATCAGACTGTGTGTGCGCCTGTTCAGCGCACACACATAGTCTTTAATGGCTGGCCAATAGGCTCACTACTTGGCTGCCAAGGAGCTGAAAAAAAAAAAGAAAGTCAATGTACCGGCGCCTCCTGCAGGGGGGCCGGGCTGACTTTTTTTTTTCTTTTTAGCCAGCGGGGAGGCGGCGCCCAAGTGCCCCTTATACACCAGCCGCCACTGCTGTCCTCCTCTCCCCCTCCCTCCCTGCCTGTCAGCTCCCGTGTGTGAGCTGCCCCTCCCCTCCCCTCTGCTTCTAGCACCATTCCAAGCAGTATAAAAATTACTACTCACAATCAATGCCAGCCCCACTGCTAGGATAACATGTACTATACAGTGTATGTCGTTTTTTTTAAATTCTTCTAAATAACTTATATCTCCTCGCCGATCAGCGGTCATGTCACCGCGCGTCAGACGTCAGAGGGGGATCTCGGCCCCGCCCTCTGCAGTACATACATCGGAGGAAGAGAGTGATGGGTGGTCACATGACCGCTGATGATCAGCGAGGAGGAATAAGGTATTTAGAAGAATTTTAAAAAATGACATACACTGTATAGTACATGTTATCCTCTCAGTGATTGTGAGCACTGCCTTTACAACCCCTTTAACCACTTCAATACTAGGCACTTTCACCTCCTTCCTTCCCAGGTCAATTTTCAGCTTTAAACACTGTCGCACTTTGACAATTGTGCGGTCATGCAGCACTGTACCCATATGAAATTTTTAGGATTTTTTTCACACAAATAGAGCTTTCTCTTGACAGTATTTGTTCACCGCTGGGTTTCTTATTCGTTGTTAAACAAATAAAAAAAGGCTGAAAATTTTGAAGAAAAAAAAGTTTTTCTTTGTTTCTGTTATAAAATTTTGTAAATAAGTAAGTTTTCTTCTTCACTGACGGGCACTGATGAGGCAGCACTAATGTGCAGCACTGATAGGTGGCACAGATGGGCTCTGACAGGTGTCACTGATGGACAATGATAGGCAGCACTGACAGGCATTACTGATGGGCACTTATTGGCATCCCTGGTGGGCACAGTTTGGCACTCTAGATGGTACACACTGATAATCGATGCAGACCCCCTCTGTCAGGGAAGCCTCTTATCCGCTCTCCTCTACTCGCGCCTTGACAGTGCGAATAGAGGAAAAGCTGATAACTGGCACTTCCTGGTTATGAAGTGATCAGTTGTGATTGGACACAGCTGATCCCATGGTAAAGCGCCTACGTCATAGGCTCTTAACTGAGATCGGAGATTCGGTGTGGCAAGCTGCTTATCCTGCTCGACATTATATGACGCCCAGTCAGGATAATGAAACCATCGCCCCATTGTCATTCAGCTATATGTCTGCCGAGATGTGGTTAACCGCTTCAGATCCACGCTATAACCGATTGAGGGTTCTGCTTTGCTGGAAGGCCGTCAATAGACGTCCTCCCCTTCTGCTTGTGCCAGGCGCGTGCCACCGCACACCGCGTGAGTGTGCCCGTGGGTTGGGCGGACTCAATGGCCGCCGGAGACCCGCGATCTGGTCACAGAGAGCCAGAACGGGGAACCGCCAATGTAAACACGGTGGTTCCCCGCTCTGTGAGGGGGGCATGACAGATCTACTGATCCCTGTGATTGGGATTAGTTAGGTCTGTCATGTCCCTGTCAGCCCCGCCCCCCCCCACAGTTAGAACACACACAGAGAACACATTTAACCCCTTCACTGCCGCCTTAGTGTTAACCCCTTCCCTGCCAATGACATTTATACAGTAATCAGTGTCTATTTTTAGATCTGATCGCTGTATAAATGTCATTGTTCCCAAAAAAGTGTCAAAAACGTCCAACACGTCCGCCGCAATATCGCAGTCTCGATAAAAAAACGCAGATCGCCGCCATTACCAGTAAAAAAAAAAAAATAATAAAAACGGCATAAACCAATGTCCATAGTTTGTAGGCGCTATAACTTTTGCGCAACCCAATCAATATACGCCGATTGCGATTTTCTTTTTACCAAAAATATGTAGAAGAATATATATCGGTCTAAACTGATGAATACATTTGTTTTTTTATTTTTTATCTTTGGATATTTATTATAGCAAAAAGTAAAAAATATTGTTCTTTTTTCAAAATCGTCACTCTTTGTTTATTTATAGTGCAAAAAATAAAAACCGCAGAGGTGATCAAATACCACCAAAAGAAAGCTCTATTTGTGGGGAAAAAAAGGACGCCAATATTGTTTGGGTACAACGTCGCACGACTGCGCAATTGTCATTCAAAGAGTGACAGCGCTGAAAACTGAAAATTGGTCCGGGCATGAGGGGGGTTTAAGAGCACAGTAAGCAAGTGGTTAAACCAAGTAAATACTGGATAGTGCCACAAAGCAGAGCTCAGCGGTCAAAGACTTACCAAGTTTATCTTCGCCCTTACCATGTCACTCACAAAGTGAGGTTTTTGGAGACTGGGCACACTAGAGATCGTGCCTCTGTTCTGGACTTACAGAGTATGCTCTGTAGCTAATTGACATTATTATTATTATTATTATACAGGATTTATATAGCTCTGACAGTTTGCGCTTTACAATATTAGGGCAGACAGTACAATCACAATACAATTCAATACAGGAGGAATCAGAGGGTCGTTAGAACTTACAATCTAGGAGATAGAATTGAAGGTATGAAAAGCACCACTGGCAGAGCTCAATGCCTGAAGATGACTTACCAAGTTTATGCGAGTAGGATTCACAAAATGTATGTTTAAGTCACAGCTGAGGCAGTACCAAAGCTCAGGAGCAGGTAGAGTGATTTGTAACTAACAGCACCCTAAGGTATGCAAAATGCCACTGGTAGAGCCTTGGGGTAACATTTCAGGTTAGCCCAACAATCCCTGGTCCAGGTACAGCCTCCAGGGCATCGCCACAGATTAGCCACATCGCGGTTCTAAAGATACTAATATACCAAAGGGAGGGTGGGTGCATGTATAAGCGCTGCATCCTGTACCTAGGTTTATATAAGTATTTAAAGCAATTGGACTTTTAACGGTGCTCAGCAATGCACAATTTAAAAATGTATATACATTTTATTTTGACCATGTGCTCTGAAGAGACGTTTGTACTGAAGCCAGACAGTCGAGGCTACTAGAATATGCAGGAGATCAACAGTGGCAGACCTTTATTTCTCCTAGAAAAGGTTTCCTTTCTTTCAGCAGTATTCAAGGCACTTTATAAAGTTGAGGATTTATCTGCAGTCTTTATTATGTGAATAAAAATAGTGGATGATATGGCATGGGGACAAGGTTATTGCATATTACAATTTATTCTTTTTATCATAATTTTTTTAACCTGTTATTTCACATTCAGCTGTGTTTTCAGTTACATGTAAAGCCTGAACTCACCCAAAATGTTTTGTTTTTAGCTTTGTCTAGACTACAGCATGTAAGGTCTTCTAGAACCTTTATCAGGTTCTAATAACTATTTGTGTCATTATTGAGGGACTTTCTGCTCACTTCCTGTCAAATAGACAGCAGCAAAGATGTGACAGTGATCCTAACTATTCCCAAATCATTAAACTAGGTATTGGTACTTTTGGCAGTGTGGGCAAGTGCCAAGTCCCGCTGGAAAATGAAATCAGCATCTCCATAAAGCTGGTCAGCAGAGGGAAGCATGCAGTGCTTTAGAATTTCCTGGTGGAGGGCTGTGCTGACTTTGGGCTTGATAAAACACAGTGGATGGGGGGCGTGGCCTGACCGGCATGGAATGAGGACGCACCAGATGAGAACTCAGGCCAGCCTGGGCTATAACATCAGTGGCGATTTAACACAGCTTCTTCCCCGGTGACTCCAGATGACATCCAGGCGCCGTACAACCTTGCAGCCTCACATTGACAACCGCAAAGTGGACGGCGGGCTCCACTGCTACTTCACCCCGCATACTCCACGCACGAGGTTTGCGGTTAAGATGACATCCAGCAAGGCCGCAGCTCAGCTACCTCCACAGTCTCAAGGTGGAAGCTCCCCGGGACCCTCAGCTACACCCCAGGTGAGAAGTAATGGTCCGGCCACATCCACTCACTCAGCAGGCCAAGTCTCCCATGCATCTGAGCTAGAAGGGCTGGAGAGGGACTGGGACTTCAGGGAACACATCAAGCCCTCCCCACTAAAGCTAATATTGAGCAACTTATAGCCGCAGTGGAGCTCTCTTGCAAGCAGGCAGTGGAGGGGCTTAGAGAGGAAACTGGCACTGGGTCATAGAGTGGAGGAGCAGAAGTCAGAACATTCAAATATGTGGCCTGCCAGAGGCCACTCACGCTGCTGACCTGCACCCCTCAGTAGTTGCCCCAGATACCATCGAGATAAATAGGGTCCACCGTGCTTTACTGCCCATCCCCCAAGCAGTTGACAAACCGAGGGACGTTATTTGTAAGCTACACAAATACTCCTTGAAAGAGGCTATTGGAAGCTGCATGGAGCACCCCAACGACTGATTTCAATGGCGCACAAATCTCACTGTTCCCTGACTTGTCTAGGCGCACTCTGATTCAGCATAGGGTGGTGAGACCCGTGTTGGAAGCCCTACATATAGCCAGAGTGACCTACCGATGGGGCTTCCCGTTCCACCTGACGGCCACGAGGAATGGGAAGACGGCATCCCTCCACACCAAGGATGACCTAATGTATTTTGTGGAAATGCTGGACCTGCCAGCGACTGACTTTCCTGACTGGAGACTCATTAGCCTAATCCCCTTGCCACAGCGCCCAGACAGATGGCGCCCAGCATCTGTTAACTCCCGCCGGAGGAATCGACAACGTAGGCGCAACCGCAGCGGAGAAGTCATCTACCCACCATGAGAGGCTATCGTTTGGTTTCCTCCAACCTTCTTTTTGTAGTTCTTCATTTCCTTCTAAAGCTGCCCAATTTACAACCAGTAAACTCTGTCACTTCCTTCCCAAGTGAACTTATGACCGAGGATTGGGCCTATTTCCCTGAACATTCATGACCCTCTTTTGTCTTTTTTGTTTCTCTCCACGGATTGCTCTGAGGGACTTGGATTCCTCCCCAGGCCAACAGGCATTAGAACTATAACAATGCAGGACTGGAAGCCAGTTATCCGAATCAGCCTATGATCCCACTGGTTAAGTTCATACTGTTAACATGCTTTTATTCAGCCCAGGTTGTCCCCGTGGGCTTTCATCATGTGGACAGTCACTTACCCCCCAGTAGGTGGAACCCCAATTTTGGGGTACGGTAAACTGCACGTTTGCAGTTGGGGGGTTGTTTGCCCCTGGAAGGGCTCACCCCCTTACAGGGACAATCCCCCCACCACTAGGTCTGTCTTACGCTTAGTGAGGCAACAAGGTTTTTGTTTCATGTTCTACGTTTCTTTATTTTTGTTCTTTCACTCTTTCACCATGAGTTCATTTATGCAAGCTGAAGGTATTTCCCCCCGGTGATTGTGGAGGTGGGATTTGTGCTGCTATTACTATGCTTGTTCTTACAATGTTATGGGATGTGCATGAGATGTATACAATTACCATGCTGCTGCTAGCTGAGAACATTTATTACAATTATGCCTAATACATTAAAATTGTTGTGGCTAGCACAAAGAAAACCAAACAGAAAGAAAGAGTAGGGCTATTAGACTGCATTCACGACCTTGAGGTGAAACATAAGGCCTCCTTTTCCCCCGGGGACGCGAATCAATTGACCGTCCTACGGACTGAACTCTTCCACTGCTTGGACTGTAAAGCCAAACATAAATTGTGCTTCTATGCTCACCGCTTCTACAAACACGGGAACAGGTGTGGGAGACTGCTGGCAAGATAGTTAAAAAAGCAACAGGCCCTATGACATGTCAATAGTCTAACGACACAAAGTAGGCGACTAGTCGATACCCACGATATTGCGGCAGAATTTCAGCGATACTATGAGTCGCTGTACAATCTCCCTCCTCTATCAACGAAGGACGAGACAATATCCCTTGACCAGGCCGTAAGGACTAACCTGCAAGACTCAGGGCTCCCCACCTTGCCCTCCCAGGTATTAGAGGATCTGGAGCACCCATTCACAGTGGATGAGCTTGGTGTGGCTGTTGCTGCCCTCCCACTGGGGAAGAGTCCAGGGCCGGACGGCTTCACTAATACTTATTATAAGAAATATCTCTCCTTACTTGAGGTTCCCTTGTGCAGCTATTTCAACTCTCTCAGCTCCTCCAACCCTTTACCACCCGAGGCCTTGTTAGCCCATGTGACAGTCATACCCAAACCCGGGAGGGATCCCCAGCTCTGCTCTAGTTATCGACCCATTTCCCTGTTGAATTCAGATATAAAACTTTTGGCTAAACTCTTGGCCCTCCGCCTTCAGGATCATGTAATGGCTCTGGTCCATCTGGACCAGACCAGCTTCATGATCGGCCGAGAGGAAAGGGACAATACTATCAGGGCTCTCCATATTCTGCACTGGGCTAAACACGGACCTGAACAGAAACCATATGCTGTGATCTCGATGGACGCAGAGAAAGCCTTTGACAGGGTTAACTGGATCTACATGATAGCTGTATTGCTTGAAATGGGACTTGGGGACTGCCTGCTGGGCTGGGTGGGGTCCCTATATGCCAGCAATACTGCGAGGGTCAAGGTGAATGGAGTACTTTCCGAACCCTTGCCTATCCATAATGGGACGAGGCAAAGGTGTTCGCTCTCGCCATTACTATTCGCCCTGGTGCTGGAATCCTTCCTGCGCAGGGTCAGAGCCAATCCAGATATAATGGGGATAGGTATAGGGTCGTCAGAACACAAGTTATCCGCTTATGCGGACGACCTGTTGTTTTATCTGTCAAATCCCCAGGTTACTCTGCCAGTACTGATGTCGGAGGTGCGGGAATTCGGCTACCTGTATGACCTCCTACGTAGGACAAAACTGAACGGTAGGGTGGGCTTGCCAGATGTGGCCATGTACTATAAAGCCATGTCCCTTGTAAGGAGTTTAAACTGACACCATGATGGAAGCACTAGGCTCTGGGTCAACTTGGAGAAATCCATGGCTGGTAGAAACTTGGCAGGAGCCCCTTGGAATCCCCGCACCTGTAGAGGTTTGTCAGACTGGACCTCCCCTCTGACCCTGGCCACTTTGACTATCTGGGACAGACTGAACGGAGGCGGTCAGTACGCCCCTGACCTCTCCTCCTGCGCCACTGGGGGGGGATTCCCTTGGTTTCCACCTGGGGAGGGGGGATTGTTTGACTCTTGGGGTCTAGAGGGGAGGAATCTGTGGGCTAGGTTCGCCCCAGAAGGCAAACTGCTCTCTCTAGCCTTCTTACGATCACAATTTGGGGCTATACTACTAGCAGCCTGAAGACACAGACTGTTGGACAGCTTTTTTCATGCAATGGAACCTGCCCTAAGGCCCTACCACTCCCTCCCTTAGACCCCAAGCACCTGTTGTCACAAATGTACCGTTTGGTATTAGGCTCTCAGGTGACGGGGACACCATACTACATCAGGGAGTGGGAGAGGGACTTGGGACAGGAGCTCACTCCCACCCAAATACAGCGTTTGATCAAATTTACCCACTGTTCCTCAATCTCATCACGCACCCAGGAAACATCATACAAATTCATCTCCAGATGGTATAGGACCCCATCCAGACTGGTTCAGATGTTCCAGAACGCAGATGGGAAATATTGGAGGATGTGCCCAACTGGGTACATTTCTCCACATCTGGTGGATCAGGGAAATTTGGGAGGCCATTTCCCCATGGATCAAGAAGCTGACCTTGCGGAGCATAGAGTGCTCTCTGCTACACTTTTTGTTCCATGGTATGCCGTCCACCATCAAATTATATAAACATAGTGTAATACCTCATTTGCTTAATGCCGCTAAGGTGCTGATACCTAGGTATTGGAAACAATCTAGATGCCCGACCCTCCAGGACTGGAGGAAGGAAGTTGATAATATAATGGAGGCAGAACGTTGGATTTATCAAGCCAGAGATCAATATGACAAATTTAAGGACACCTGGGCAGGCTGACTATACTACGTACAAGAAATTCTCACGGCATAACAGTTTACATCATTGGACACAGAAGCAAGCACACCTGACTTGGTCCGTTTAAAGTGTACTCCCATCTCCCGATATATGAATAAGATGTTATGATACTCTGGTGTTCCCCCTTTTCCTAACCTCTACCTCTATCCTTTCTTTCTAGGTTGAAGATTTCATTTAGTTCTGAACGGTTGACGGAGCACAGTCCTGACCATTTTCACATAACAATATAATTGTAATTTTCAGAAACACACTGACCGCCAGCCGTCTTTAATTGGTGCTGATAGCATATTAGAAAGATTGATAGGAGGCAGTGGCTGTTGGGGTCCATCCTCCCCTGTCCTGGCGTGCCCAAATGAAGATGACACCGGGACAGGCCTGGGTAAACTCCTCCTGGTTATTGACCAGATCGCTATCAATACTGACATTGATTTAACTATCAGTACACGTGCTTTTGTTATCTGTTAATTCAGGAATATGTCTGACTTTTGTTTTGTATGACTGTAACCTTTTATCTGCTCTACTCACCGATCTTTCCTGTTCGTTTTCTAAATGAAGTTCTATGAAAATCTGAATAAACTTCAATTATAAATAAAAAAAACCGCAGTGGATGAACACCAGTAGATGACATGGATCCCCAAATCATCACTGACTAGAAACTTCACACTGGACCTCATGCAACTTGGATTATGTGCCTCTCCACTCTTTCTCCAGACTCTGGAACCTTGATTTCCAAATGAAATGCAAAATTTTCAGTGATGACTTGGGATGGGAAGCCATGCCATCTGCTGGTGTTGGTGTACTGTGTTTTATCAAGTCCAAAGTCAGCGCAGCCCTCTACCAGGAAATTCTAGAGCACTGCATGCTTTCCCTCTGCTGACCAGCTTTATGGAGATGTTAATTTATTTTTCCAGCAGGACTTGGCACCTGCCCACACTGCCAAAAGTACCTATACCTGGTTTAATCATGGTATCACTGTGCTTGATTGGCCAGCAAACTCACCTGACCTAAACCCCATAGAGAATCTTTGGGGCATTGTCAAGTGGAAGACGCGAGACACCAGACCCAACAATGCAGACGAGCTGAAAGCCGCCATCAAAGCATCCTGGGCTTCCATAACACCTCAGCAGTGCCAAAATCTGATCGCCTCCGTGCCACGCCGCATTTATGCAGTAATTCATGCAAAAGGAACCCCGACCAAGTATTGAGTGCATACCATACTGTACATCAGGGGTAGGCAACCTTAAATAGGTGGAGATCTACCTGAAGAACATGGGAGAAGTCAAAGATAAACGGGCACAGTGTCCCCCACTGTTGCCTTCTCACACCTGATTTAAACCTCTAATTGCCAAACTAGCGTTTCACAATCACGTGCATTGTACGGCAATCATGGGTTTAATGGGCATCATATCGCCTCCTCACCACCTGTCAAACACACTTAGATCCCTTTTCAGAGGCGCAGCAGTGTCTGCTACACTTATGAATGAGCCCTTAGTTGCATTATGCAGTGGCACCCTTTGGCCTCGTCTTAACTATGGGGTTTTACCACCCCCTAAACTACACATGTAAATTAACCCTTTACGGTTCTGAGCCCCCCTTAAAGAGGAAGTAAACCCAGATTGGGTTGACTTCCTCTACACACCCCTGTAAAGTAGAAGCATCATTATGTGCCAGTTACCTGGAAACTAAGCCTGCGGCTTCCAGCGATGTCCCCGCATCCATCTTCTGCCCCTCTTCCTTCCGGGGCTGCGACTGCGGCTCTGTGACTGGCCGGAGTCGCGTGACGTCACTCCCGTGCATGCGTGCGGGAGCCGCCAGTCGCGGCACAGGGTCAGTGGAGAAATGGCACGGAGGCCGCTTCTTCACTGCGCATGTGCCGACATGACGTTGGCATATGCAAAACACTGCATATCTCCTGAACCGTGCAGGTTTGGGAGATATGCAGGCCACCCACACATAAGCCTTATTATAGGCTTACTTGTAGGTTAAAGTGGTTGTCACAGGTTGACAACCACTTTAAAGCTGCTTTCACACACTGATGTTCTGTGGTTTACCTGCACGGTGGGTGCAGCGCCATGCATCTGCAGCTTTCCTGGGTTAGTTGCGCTTTGCGATAGACTTCTATTATATCCTGCAGGTGTGGTGCACTTTCTGAAAGCGCACCAAAAAACACCTGCATTAAGAAATTACACCAACCTCACAGGATATAATTGAAGTGTATGGCTAAGCGCAGGAAAGCTGCAGATACACTGCACCCGCGATGTGGATAAACCACAGCACGTCAGTGGGACAGGAGGTGGCACTACAAAGGAGGCATCGCCTTATGCGGCTTTTGCTCTCTACTACAGCTCCAACTTTACAAGTAGCCCCTCCGTATTGCATAGTTTAATGCTCTGGAATGGGGGATTTGGCAAGCCCAGACTGCAATCTACCAGTCACCCGGCCGCGATCTACCGGTTGCTGACCCTTGCTGTACATGGTCATACTTTTCAGTAAGCCAACATTTCTGTATTAACCACTTCAGCCCCTGAAGGATTTCCCATGTTAGGGCCAAAGCACTTTTTGCAATTCGGCAGTGTCGCTTTAACTGACAATTGCGCTGTCGTGCCCAAACGAAATTGGCGTCCTTTTTTCCCCCACAAATAGAGCTTTCTTTTGGTGGTATTTGATCACCTCTGCGTCATTTCTGATCACCGCTATAATAAAAAAAAAATGACAATTTTGCAAAAAATATATATATTTTTTTTACTTTTTGCTAAAATACAAATCCAAAAAAACAAAGTTTATTGCTCAAAAGTTGCCGCATTTACAAATCATGAGAATTAATTTCTGGCGTTTTTAGGTTTTTTTTTACTGGTAATGGCAGCGATCTGCGATTTTTATCGGAACTTTGATATTGGGGCGGACATTTCTGACACTTTTTTGGGACCAATGACATTTATACAGCGATCAGAAATTTAAATATCCACTGATTACTGTATAAATGTCATTGGCAATGAAGGGGTTAACCTGCCACTCTGCAGCAGTAAATGTACACGAGCCGGTCTGGAATTGGTTAAAAAACTGAAAATTGTTTCATACCTACCGTAATTTTCCTTTCCTGGTGCCTATCCATGGCAGCATACCTGTGATAAAGCTCCGCCTCTACTCCTCCCTCAGGACCAGTGAATAGCATAAATTAAAGACGTGGTCCCGCTCCCAACATTCCACGTAATATAGAATACCGAGGGTGGGACCGTATGCTGCCATGGATAGGCACCAGGAAAGGAAAATTACGGTAAGTATGAAACAATTTTCCGTTTTCCTGGTGCCTCCATGGCAGCATACCTGTGAAAAAAAACTAGCATACATGGGTGGGTTCAATGCCAATAAAGAAAAAATTTAATTAGATACTGCCATAGCGGCATTAAGTGCTCTTTTTCCGAACTCTACTGGAGTAAGAGCCCCCGGTCGATACGATGTTTTAGAAATGTGTGCCGGGAAGATCAGGTGGTGGCCCTGCAGACTGTCTCCAAGGACACATTTGCCTTACTGCCCATGAAGCTGACACTGCCCTGGTTGAGTGAGCATTCAGTTGAGCAGGAGGCTCCATGTTCTTCACCCTGTAAGCTTTCTGTATCATCTTCACTACCCACAATGCTAGGGTTCTGCTGGAGGCCTCTTTACCTTCCCCATGGGATAATAATCAGTCTCTTGGAAGTCCTAAATTCTTTAGTGGCTTCTGGGTAGGCTCTAAGGACTCTAGCAATGACCAGCTCATGACAGGTATTCATATCTGAGTCTGTGAACACTGGTAAAGCCCATGGTTCGGCTAGGTGGGCCAGTATGGTGACTTTTGGAGTGAACCCCCGGAGAGGGTGAAGCTCCACTCTGTCTGGAAAGAATGAAACATATTCTTTCCCTATCCCTAGGGCATGGAGTTCTGAGATTCTTCTGCCTGATGTAATGGCCAAGAGGAATACAGTTTTTAGAGTCAGATTCCAAATTGAAGTCTCCTCCAAGGTGCAAAAGGATGGTTGCCCAAGACCTCTAGAATTAGAGGTAGATCCCACTTGGGAAAGGAGCGCCTGTTAGGTGGTCTTATCTTTAATACTCCCCTACGAAACTTGCTAATTAAAGGGTCCTCTGCCCATCTCACGGTTGCTGCAGAGATTGCCGACACCTGCACTTTGAGACAGCTCAATCGGCCTAGGTCAAGGCCAGTCTGAAGAAATTCCATTATGTTAGCAGTGAAAGGGTTGACTGGGTCGAAACACCTTCCCAAGGCCAAGGAGACAAACTTGTCCCAGATCTTCGTGTATATTGAGTTTGTTGAAGGCTTTCTGGCGCTCAGGAGGGTAGATATGACTCCACTAGAGCATCCTAATGACTGAAACCTCCTCCTTTCAATTTCCATAGCCGAAGATCCACTCTCTGCGGGTTCGGATGAGTTATCCCTCCCTGTGTTAGAAGCTGGGGGAACGCTGGGATTCTGATGGGAGGGCACAGGCTGAGGTGCATGGCTAGTGGAAACCATGGCCTCTTTGACTAGTGTGGTAAGCTTACCAGGATTTGTACTGGTTCCCTCAGCAGTCGGAGAAGAAAGCCCGCAATGAGAGGGCAAGGAGGAAAGGCATACGCCCTCGTGAAGTCCCAAGGGCAAGAGAGCGCGTCCACCTGCTCTGCCTGTGGATGTGGCAGGCGAGTGAAGAACCTCTTGAGTTTGGCATTTTCCCAGGTAGCAAAGAGATCTACCTGTGGATGCTCCCAGAGTTTGGAGATCTGCTGAAAGACATGAGGGTGCAACTACCACTCGTTGCTGGCAAACCTCCTTGACAAGGTGTCTGCCTCTGTGTTCAGCCTCCCTGGGAGATACATCGCTCTGAGATCTGCAAAATTCCTTTCCGCCCAGATCATTATCGGTTCCACCTCTCAGAAGAGTTCTGCTGTGGGTACCACCCTGCTTCTGCAGATAGGAGACTGCTGCTGTGTTGTCCAGGCGTAGAAATACTCTCTGTCCCCTGATATGAGATGTCAACTAAATCAACGCTAGGAAAGCAGCTCTCATTTCTAGGACATTGGATACTATCCCTCTGGGGTGAAAGGACCATCTGCCCTGTATCCTGATATCTTCGCAGTGAGCCCCCCATCCGTGTCCGCTGGCATCCGATGTAATCGTGATCCAGGAGTGAGAGCCCAAGGAGTGCGATCTTGAATCTCCAGACTCGTCCTCCAGCGCAGACTCCTGCGCATTCGAAAGGTTAATTTGATCCTCTGTGAAAGGTGTCTCCTCCACTGTGCTAGGAATCCCACCTGGAAATGCCTCAGGTGCCAATGAGACCATGGGACCAGAGGTATATACGATGACATCTTGCCTATCAGGCTCAGGTACTGTGAAGTAGTCAAGTGAGAGCTCCTCATGATCTTGATCATTCTCTGACTGATGTCCCGTGCCTTCTGTTTGGGTAAGGACACTGAACCTTGTCCTGTGTCGAACATTGCCCCCAGGTAAATCATTTGCTGTGTAGGTGTCATCTGGCTCTTTTCGTAATTTACCAGCCAGCCTAGCTCTGAGAGAGAGTGCAGTAGGATATCCCTGTGGGCTATTAGCCGATTCAGATCGTTTGACAGTAAGAGGATATCGTCCAGATAATGGTATATCCTTATCCCCTTCTCTCTCGGGGGCTAGGGTAGATATCAACACCTTTGTGAATACCCGAGGGGAGGTACATAGGCCAAAGGGTAGAGCTTGAAATTGCAGGTGGACACAACCTACTGCGAACCTCAGGAAGGAGGGGCGAATAGGGACATGCAGGTAGGCATCTTGTAGATCTATCGATATCAACCAATCTCTTGGTTGTACTGCCTGAATTATTGTGTGTAGAGATTCCATTTTGAACCTTTCAAGGTGGATGTATCTGTTGAGCTTCTTCAGGTCTATGGCTGGTCTCAAACCCCCTGTTTTTATCTGTACGAAGAACAGAGTTGAATAAAAACCTGTAAATCGTTCTGACAGGGGGACCGGTATTGCCGCTTTCTGTACCTGTAGTGATGTTAGAAACTGGTTTAGGGCCAGTGCCTTTTGTGGAGAGGACAGTGCCTCTGTTCCCTTGAAGGCATTTTGAGGAGGATGCCGCGAAAAAGTCCATGAGTGCCCATACTGGATTGTGGACATATTGTAGCCGAGCTCCCACCTGGGGGGGTTCGACTCCCCTGGCGTCAAAAAGACTTTGCTCCTTCCTGGGGAGCGGTGAGGGTTCTATTTGTTCTTGCTCCTGGGAAGGAGGCCTGCGTGCCCTTCCAAGGTCTTCTATTGTCTTTGGCTTGTCTTGATTGTCTGAAGTCCCTGAAGCCTGACTGACAAAATCTTGAGAGATAAGTCCTGGACTTTCGAAACTTCTTACCCTGTGGAATGAGTCCGGATTTTCCACCCATTACTCGGGAAATGGCTTTTTCCATCTTCGCCCCGAACAAGGACTTCCCATCAAACGGGATCCTACACCAGCTCTGTTTTGAAGCTAGGTCGGCTGTCCAGGGCTTTAACCACAGGGCTCGTTTGGCCATAACTGAATGCAGCATTGAATTGGCCGAACAGCGAATCGTGTCAATGGCTGCCTCTCCCACAAAGTCTGCTGCCAATCTTATTTCTTTTAAGATCTTGACTATATCATCCTTGGGGACACCTTGTTGCACGGCTGTCTCCACATTTTCGGTCCAGACCCTGATAGCGTTGGAGATGGAGATCAATGCAATGGCTGGTCTGCAGGCCGCGCCAGCCGATAGGTAACTTCTCTTAAGATCTAGGTCGATTCTTCTATCTAGAGGATCTCTAAAAGATGTAGAATCTTCCATAGGAAGGGTTACATTCTTTGCTAAGCGTGCCACTGCAGCGTCCACTACCGGCATTGTACTGAAAGATTGAACCTCCGAGTCTGTTAGCGGATATAGCTCAGAGAAAAGGGCCAGGGAAATCTTCTTATCCATCTTACTCCATTCCTCCTGTATGATTTCCTTAACCACTTCAATACTATGCACTTAGAACACTTTACTACCAGACCAATTTTCAGTGCTGTTGCGCTTTGAATGACAATTGCCCGGTCATGCGACGCTGTACCCAAACAGATTTTTTATAATTTTGTTCCCACAAATAGAGCTTTCTTTTGGTGGTATTTGATCACCCCTGCGGTTTTTATTTTTTGCGCTACAAATAAACTATTTTTGTCACAAAACTTTGTAAATAAGTAAATTTTCTCCATCACTGGTGGGCACTGATGAGGCTACACTTACGGGCACTGATGTGGCAGTACTGATTGGCACTGATGATGAGGCACTTATATGCAGCAATGATGACCACTGTTAGGCGGCACTGATAAGCAGCACTGACGGGTACTGATAGGTGGCACTGATATACAGCACTGACGGGCACTGATATGCAGCACTGACGGACATTGCCCTGGTATTGAGGCTGCCAGTTCTGACAAGGAATCCTTCATTGTCTGCTTTAGTAGATCGACCACCTGCCAACCCTCCATCTCTCTATCTGCTGCATAGTCCCTGAAGCAGTTTTTACAGACCAACTTGTCCGGGAGCGGAGTAGCGCCACATGCCCAACACTTCTTTCTGGATGAGCGAGGTGGAGACAGGGAGTAGCGAGATCTCCTTGATCTGGATCTTTCCCTTGATCTGTGTCGTGAGGAATGCGACCTTCAGTCGGGACTATGTCCACCACGATGTCCTGAGCACTTTCTTGAGCATTTTGAAGGGACAGGGCTAAAAACAGACAGAAGCCTTGTTTACAAAACGGCTTGCACTTTTTTTTTTTTATACTCACGCACAGATGGTCCCGTACCTATTGGATGAGCGAGGATCTTTACTTCGTGATGAATGACTCATGGCAAAATTACAGGGCAGGTGGATCAGCTGAAAGAAATATAGATAATAATTGCACACAGGGAGACCTACTAACTATCTCTATGAAGCAAGGCTGCTGTGTAAACTCTCGCAAGAAGGTATTGCAGGGCAGCAGTCTGATCAGATGCAGCCCTGAGCCCTTCTGAAGCCAAAACCTTTAATTGCTGACTGGGGGGAGGGGCCAGCCCGCGGGCCTCCCCCTGGCAGCTTAGTACAGGGATATAGGCAGATTCTCAATTTTTCCCACATCCAATATGGCGGCTACAGGACTTCCGCCCTGAGCCGTCGTCACTTCCGGTTGCGAGATCCCAGGCTGATCCATCCACTGGATTTTATTAAAACTTACCGTAAAATCCTTTTCTCTGAGTTCACTGACAGACGCAGCTCTCCATTGACTTGTGGGGATGTCCCAAAGCTGTGTCAATAAGAGGGGTGGGTAAACAAAAAAACAACTGTACCCAACAGAACCTCTGAATAGGCGCCAGACACGTCTACACTGCCGCCTGTAAAACTTTACGGCCAAAAGCCGCATCCGAAGATGCGGACACATCAACTTTATAAAACTTAGTAAACGTGTGCACTGAGGCCCAAGTGGCCGCCTTGCACACCTGTGACACAGAGGCCTGGTGTCTAAAAGCCCAGGAAGTGCTAATAGCCCTGGTAGAATGAGCCGTGACTGGGAAAGGAGGCACTTTGCCCCCGAACAGAATACGCATGAGTCACGGTCTATCTGATCCAACTAGATACATTAGCCGACGAGGCCGCCAAACCTTTGCGCGGACCATCCGTCAAAAAAAAACAACGCGTCAGACCTCCGAAAAGTGTCTGTAGCCGCCAAATACACCCGCCAAGCCCTCACGACATCCAATGAATGTAGCTCAAATTCCTTAGGATGTGAAGGATGCAGACACAATGAAGGAAGAACAATATCTTCATTAATATGAAAAGAAGAAACCACCTTCGGTAAAAAAAAGAAGGTGGCGGACGCACGACCGCCTTATCCCTATGCAGGACCAAGTAAGGAGACCTGCAGGACAACGCTGCCAATTCCGACACCCGCCTAGCGGATGTAATGGCCACCAAGAAAGCCACCTTTTGCGACAACAATCGTAAGGGAATTTCCCTGATCTTCTCATATGGTGGCTTCTGTAGCACAGAAAGCACCAGATTCAAAATACCACAGTGCCAAAGGCGACCGTACCTGAGGAGCCACATGACGCACACCTTGTACAAATGTACGAATAAACGAATGAGACGCCAGAGGTCGTTGGAAAAGAATCGCCAAGGCCGATATCTGGCCCTTGAGAGTACTCAAGGCCAATTTTTTATTCTGGCCCTGTTGTAAAAAAGTCAGGACCCTAGACACCACATAGGAGCGAGGGTTCCAACCCCCCGCCTCACACCAGGCAATGTAGGCCTTCCAGGTTCTATGATCTTGTGCGAAGTACACTTGCGCACCTTCATCATGGTAGGGACCACTGAGTCGTCGACACCCCGGTCCCTCAGCACCTGGGATTCAATAGCCAGGCCGTCAAAGCCAGCGAGTGTAACGCAGGGTGCAATATGGGTCCCTGAGACAGCAGATCGTCTCACAGCGGGAGACGCCAGAGAACGCCTGCCACCATTCTCACTACATCGGCATACCACGGATGCTGAGGTCACCAGGATCATCAGAATTCCCTCCGCTGCCACCCTGCGGAATAGGCGTGGGAGCATTTTGATGGGAGGATAGGCGTACAGAAGATGATACCGACTCCAAGGCGCCACAAGTGCATCTGTGGCCACTGCCAATGGGCCCCTTGTCCTGCACACAAAGGATTTTACCTTGTGGTTGAACCGAGACGCCATGAGGTCCACGTCTGGCGTGCCCCACTTGTGGAAAATCTGGCTGAACACTTCTGGATGGAGAGACCATTCTCCCTGATCCAGCGTCTGGCGACTTAGGAAGTCCGCCTGCCAATTTTATACGCCTAGAATGTAGATGGCGGAGATTTTCGGAACGTGCAGTTCTGCCCAACGCAGGATGAGAGCTGCTTCCGCGGCCGCACTTCTCGTTCCGCCCTGATGGTTCACATATGCCACTGCCGTGGCATTGTCTGACTGAACCCGAATCGGGAGCCCTTGTAGCCTCGCCGTCTAGTGGGATAGACAAAGTCTGATCGCTCTGAGCTCCAGCACATTGATCGGAAGGCGTGACTCCTGCGCGGACCAGTGACCCTGGGTCGACAGAGAGCCCAGAACTCCCCCCCAGCCCGACAGGCTGGCATCCGTCCTGATTATAGACCATGTCAGGGGAAGAAATGAATTCCCCCCCCTATCAAGACTGGGGCCCGAAGCCACCAAGCCAGGGAAGCCCTGGTCTGATGATCCAAGTTGACCACCGGTCCAGAGACAGAGGAGATCTGTCCCATCGAGACAGAATCGCTCTCTGAAGTAGTCGAGTGTGGCTCTGAGCGTAAGGTAGCGCCTCGAAGGCCGAGACCATGAGCCCCAGTACCCGCATACAGAACCGTAATGAAGACTGCCGGTGAGACAGTAAGGTTCGCACTGCTGATTGCAGGGACTGCAACTTGGCTGGGGGTAAGAACGCCTCGCATGTTCCGTGTCCAGAATCAGACCCAGATATTCCAGGCGACAGGACGGGGTCAACGACGACTTCTGCAGGTTGATCAGCCAACCGAAGTCCTCTAACGAGGCCATGGTGATGTACACGCTCTCCTCCAGGGCAGACTCCGCTCTCAGAAGCAAGTCCTCCAGGTAAGCCACCACCGCGATACCCCTCTGCCTCAGCAGGGCCAGCACTGGGGCCACCAGCTTGTTGAGGAGCCGAGGCCAGAGCCACAAATTGGTAATGGAGATCTCCCACCGCAAAGCACAGGTGTCGAAGACAAATGGGAACATGGAGATACGCGTCCCTGATGTCCAGGGACGCAAGGAAGTCCCCCTGATGCTGGGCAGCCACGACCGAGCAGACCGATTCCATCCAGAATTTTCGCGCTTTCACATAAAAGTTTAGCGCCTACAGGTCCAATACTGGCCTTACCCCCCCACTTTTTTGGGGACCACAAAGAGGTTCGAGTAGAAACCGCGGAACCTTTCTGACTGAGGCACCGGCACCATCACCCTCTGTTCCGATAGTGCCTTAACCGCCCTGAAAAGGGCCTCCCGATGTTGATGCGAGAGTCTTAAGTTCGATGGGAAGAACCTGTCTGGGGGTAGAGTGCTGAACTCTATCCTGTACCCGGAGGACACCACTTCCTGCACCCACTGGTCGGAAATGCGGGCAGTCCACCTGTCTGCAAACCCCAGAAGACGTCCCCCCACCCGAGAGCCGGGTGGGGGCAACCCATCATGCAGAGGAGGACTTCTCTGTCTTTTCGTTTTTACGTTGCCAGGGCCTCTTACCGGCCCCTGCAGCAGCCTTGCCGGCTCGCGGGCCCTTGCCCGCTGCCCCAGGGGCACGAAAAAAACCTCTTCTGACCCGGAGACCGGTCCTTGTTTGCAGCGAAATTCTCGCCGCCTGGGCTCCGGAAGGAAGGTACTCTTCCCACCCGTGAAATCCTTAATGATTTCGTCCAACTGAGGACCAAAAAGACAGCCACCCTGAAAGGCGAGGTCCGCTAAACCTTTTTTGGAGGCGTGATCACCCAACCACGAACGCAACCAGAGGACCCGTCTAATAATGACTGCAAAAACAGACATTTTTGATAACATAGGGAGCAGGTCTAGAGCCGCATCACACACTTATTTTATACCGTGATAGACATGTTCTGCCTTCTGCGATGCTTCCAGCGTTCTGCCGCAGTCCAGATCATTCTGCAGCTCCGCTGTGCATTCAGAGAAATATTGCGCCGCCATGGCAGACGCCAGGGCCGGTCGCAAGGCCGAACCAGCAAAAATGAAATGTGCTTTAGACACAGCCTCTGTCTGCCTATCGGCAGGATCCTTAAACCACGGCGACCCCTCCAGGGGAATAGTCGTCGCCTTGTTAAGTCGTGCCACCAGGGGGTCCACCGAAGGAGACGCCCACTTTTTTATAAAACGATCCTCAAAAGAATACCAGATAGCAAAACGCTTAGGCATGGGGAAGGAATGCTGCCATTCCTGATAGATCAAAAATAGTATCATAGGGGTAAGCTCTGAGACCTAGGGAGCTTGGCAGTCCCACATACGCAAGTAGACGTCTGCGACTCTCCTTGGTTCAGTCGCAAGGACGTACGGACTCCAGAAATTATTGCCGACACCAGTGCTTTTTCATGTGCTGCTTTTGCCCCCTGGTCTTCTGCCTCATCTGAGGGACAAAGTTCCCCCTCAGAAAGCTCCACTACTTCCGGTTCGGAATCCTCCCCTGAAGAACAAGGGGGAGGGGGGACGCTTTCTTGGGGCCCCCGGGGCCTTGCTCAGCCCCCCCTGGGAAAGAATTCTCCAAACACCGCCCGCAGCTGTTCTAAAGGACACCAGGGACACTGACGCAGGTTGCGCTGCATCTAAATCCTCCTCAGAGGGCCCTGCAGGGACATCTGCCATCTCACCCACAGATTGAGCCACAGCAGTGAGAACAATCACTAGCGGCACCCCCACACAGTCAAAACACACCACTGCCCCTCAGAACTGTACCCACCGTCACCAGCACCCCCAGGAAGCCAGCTATACTTGCTGTTTGTTTTGCCCAGAAAACGTCCTGGGGACCGCCAGGGAGCCTGCGCCGTCAGCAGCAGCCAGCACCTGTCCCAGCAAGGTGAAAGTAAGAAAAACGGCAGCAGCACATTTTTCACAGCCTGGAAGGACTCCAATATGGCCGCCGAGACAGGGCCAAGGGCTGCGGAACACAAGGCTGCAGCAAAATGGCCACCAAGCATGGGACTGCAAAAACTCAGGGAAAATGGCCGGGGCTATGGCAAAATGGCGGCCTAGACGGTTTGCACACACAGTGCAAGCGGGGTGCAGGGCGAGGAAGGAGCGAAGGGACCCAGGAGAGCCCCAGCGACCCTCCTCAACCAGTGGCTACCGTGCATAAAATTACAAATCGCCCTGTGGCCCCGCCCAGCGCCCCTAGGGGGCAGAGGGGGCTCACTCACCACTCCTGAAGGGCACAGCGGGTAGCCACCCCGTCGCAGATTTTTCTCCCCAGCTGGGGAGAAATGCTGCTGGCCACAGGCCCCTGAACCAGATCGAATCCGGACACTGGGCACAAGTGGGGATCACTCACTGGCCACCCGCACCTCACATCCTGGGACTGGCTCGCATCAGATGGCCGTACTGGGGAAAGTACAGGGTCTTTGCAAGAACCCTCTATGCCCCAGTCGGCTTCTTGATAGTAGTCTTCAATTTGCTTGAAAAATATATAAAAAAAAAAAAAAAAAAAAAAAACACGGAAGCAAAAATTTTAACCGCAGGTCCCATAAGGGAGCCAGGTCAACTCCTTGCACTAGGCATGTTAAAACTAATGTACTGAGCAGAGTAGGGGGGATTATATGGGAAGAGAGGACAGCCCCATGGGAGGTGCCAGCTTGCTTTCTTCTTTGCCTAGTTAACTCTTAATAGGATTGGCATATAAACCCACAAGTCAATGGAGAGCTGCTTCTGTCAGTGAACGTAAGAGAAAGTGTTTTCTTCATAACTAAACCACTGTATGCGTGTATATTTATAAAATATACACACAGATATAATACTGTCTACACTGCCTCTTAAAGTGGTTGTAAACCTAGTTACACCACTTGTACCTACCGGTAAGCCTATAATAAGGCTTACCTGTAAGTACCTGCAGGTTTAGGAGATATTTACTATATACGCTTGTGCCGTCGCCATCGGCTCATGTGCACTGAAGAAACGGCCCGCTCGTGCTGCTTCAGGGCATGCCGTGACCAGCGGCATGCACGGGAGTGATGTCACCGTGGCTCCTGCCAATCACAGCGCTGGAGCCCCCGAAACCGGAACTCTGGGAGACATGTTGCTGGTCACCGCTGCAACAGCGTCAATCTAAGATAAGTACTTCATAATGAGCTAGTATGCAATGCATACTAGCTCATTGTGCCTTTGTTTTGCAGGTTTTTTTTTTTGTTTAATATGGGTTTACAACCACTTTAAACTATACATCTAGCTAGATTTGAAGTAGTTTGCCCTACTCTTGTCACACAAGAGGCTAGTCTTACAAAATTCTGCATGTTGGACTTACGCACTTACATGGTTAAGTGTAAATCACTTGCACAAAACAGATATACAGTGATTTTCTATTAAAAAGATAATATAATATATTTAAAATAAAAAGTTCTAAAGTCCCTGCCCTAAGACTTCAATAATAAAAAGAAAGTGGAATGCAATTAACTGTAATACTGCACTAAAAGGAAGTATTAATCTGATAGTCAAGTTCAAATAAAGCAAATATTAACTTGTTACAAGGTAAAATCTCCTGCAACAAAGATGTCCATCATTTAACGGAGAGGGCTGTTAAAATTTAAACACATGTAATCATGATTTCAGTAAGGAGATCACAAACAGTGACACGGTACTGAACTCTAGAATAAATAACACTGCATTTAAAAAAAAAAAATTGTATTTACTTAGAAGCAATCAGAATGTCAACAAAACAGTTGCAATTTTTCTTGCAATTACAGAGTGGTATTCAGTTAAACAGAACAACAATAATGATGCTAAGACAACTGAAGATGAAAAAAAATGAACTACATCCCCATATAAACTAAATTGTGCTGTGCACCAACATGAGCCTGCTGAAATATCCATGCCAATTTACAACCCCCTTACTGTACGAGGCAAGGTTAGTGGCAATTGAAAACCACTTAAAAGACAGGGCCATCTAAAGATACGTTTGGTAGTGTGTTAACAATACAAAAGAAAAACAAAAAAAGTAGGGAAGGGGAGGGCACTGTACAGATTAAAAACAAATCTTACACATCCTTATATTTTGATTTGTTTTTTTTTTTGTATTTTTTCTTTAAAAAAATGAGAGCTGTGTACAGGGGGTTTAAATGCTATATAGACAAAACTGCTCCTGGAGAGGTTTATTCATCATCTTCTTCATCATCCTCTTCATCCTCATCCTCCTCGTCTTCTTCATCATCTTCATCGTCATCATCATCCTCCATTTTCTTACTCTTTTCAGGTTTAGGTGGTGCCTTTTTGGCTGCCTCAGGCTTTCCTTTGGCCCGATACGCTGCAACATCCTATGGAACGAGATAAAAGAAGACATCCTTAAATCAACAGATTCTAAAAATGTTATAGCTGGAAAATATAAGGAAAGTATGTGGAGTAAATTTGTCTTAAATATTAGATCACTGCAACTTAAGGCTGATAAAGTGTGCGCAAGAAAAAACATTTTCTGAATTAATGAAGCACACGTATATTGGGTAGTATTGCCTTATCACCCTGTAGAACCATTAAAAGGTTTAATTATTTTAATGCTTAAAGCTGGATTTACACTGTTCCTGTGTGTTGCAGTGCACATGCTAACAAACAAGGGTAGATGTGAACTAGCCCCACAAGAATAGAAGGTCTGCTTTAAATGCATTTTTATGCAGCAAAAAGTAAGGATTTCCTTTTCTGCATGAAGAGACAAAATGTTAATAGACCCTAAGGGAAATTGGCAGCAAAGTTACTCATCAGTGTGAAGAAATCAGCCACGATCTCAGACTTTGTCAGCAAGCCTGTCCAAAGGCAGTCAAGTCTCTCAAAGCTGTACCGGTAAAGCTTTAGAGCCCCAAAAGAAGTATGCTACTATAAAGATCATTAAAGTCTGTAAAAGAGGCTTAAAAAAAAAAAAAAAAAAATTTCCTTAGTTGTGGCCCACATAATGCCATTTTGACATAACAGAGATAGAAGCCCTGCCTCCTGGTCTACTCTATGCATGAACGCTGCTTGTAAAGTGTTCCAAAGAACAATCTGAGGAACTGAGAAGGAAAAATAACTTGGTAAGACAGTGCCACCTTCTGCACAAATCCAAGGAAAGAAGCCACAAAGTATAAAAACTGATGGAAATAAAAGTATTTGCAGTGCTCTACAACTAGTCAGACGTCAGCTGCTATTTTCTAAGCTCATATTAAGAGAATGAAAAAAAAAAAAAAAAAAAATCAGCTGGTTACTGTGGGTGACAGCAGATTTATTGTAATTCTCTTGTAGGTTTCAATACAACTCTGTGGGGCCATCATACACAGAAAAATACTCACAAAGCTTAACCAAAAATGGTTTTATTCTTGTAGAATATGGTAAATCATACATTGCAAATATATTATTTGTGTGTGTATATATATATATATATATATATATATATATATATATATATTTTTTTTTAGTAGGAACATCTTTAAAAAAAGAACACGTTCACCTTTTGTAACAGGTTACACCCATATTCAGGGTGTAACATGTAACAAACGGACCGGCCCCCGCACCGCCCGCTTTGACAGCTAGCAGGGGGATCTTCTCTCCCCCGGCTGTCACAATTTATACAAGAGAAAAAAAAAAAATGTATATGTGGCCGAGCGGGGCTTCGCCAACATCACTCATTCAGTGTTCTGTGAATGAAAAACCACAAGGTCCAGCAGACTTTGCGGCTGTCGGTTTGTAGTTTTTAAATTAATTACCACGGAGCTATGGTAGTTCATTTTCTCTTCCTGTCATTTTATCTGCTTGCCTGTACAGGATGTATGGGCACAGATACACTGACAGATCTGCAGGAGACCTGCATGGCACCAGCAATGTGCCGATCACTGGTGCAATGCTTTAGACTGTTTAGAGGCTCCAGAAACAAACAAAAAATAAATAAAATGCACGTTTTTATATGCAATAAAGAAATGCAGTTATTTTTTGTTAAAAGGTGAACTTATCCTTTAATGTATTTGTAGTAAACTGTTTGAACCATTGTGAACAGTTTTAAGAAACAAATATATGGAAAGAAATTACCTTCTCGTATTTCTCCTTCAGTTTGGCAGCTTTCTTTTCATAAGGCAACTTGTCTTCAGATGCAGTATTATTCCACATCTCTCCAAGTTTCTTTGCCACATCTCCAATGGTCAAACCCGGGTGCTCACCTTTGATTTTAGGACGGAATTCAGAGCAGAACAAGAAGAAAGCCGATCTGAAATAAAAAGATATATTGCCACACACGTACAGAAAGAGCCCTAGGGCTTCATTCACAATGGAACTCGTGTTTAGCTTTTCTAATCTCAGACGTTATCTGGGAAGTATACATGTCTCCCATACCAATTTTTCCTGTGTTTGGATATTCCTGCTTAGGCCCGGGTTCACACTATAGCAAACACAGACATCGCATGTTATTTGCACCTGCACTGCTGTGCCAATCACATGCGATGTCTGAGCAATGAGAGTTCAGCCATACAGTTGAATGGCTGAACTCGCATTGGATCCGCATAAAAAAAAAAAAAAAAAAAAGTGCATGGACTTTTTTTCCCTGCACTGGAATCGGATCGCATGATCTTGCCCATGCGATCTGTGGGTGTCATTAAAGCGGAGGTCCGAGGGCTAAAAAAAAAATTAAAAGTCAGCAGCTACACATACAGTAGCTGCTGCCTTTTAATATTAGGACACTTACCTGTCCTGGAGTCCAGCGATGTCGGCACCCGCCGCCGATCTTCGGATCGGAGGACGGGTGCAGCCGCCTCCATCGCGGGTAAGGGAACCCGGATGTGTAAGCAGTACAGCTTCACGCCGGGCACCTTACTGCGCATGCGCGAGCTCTGACGCGCTCTGCTACTGGCCAGGCGGCCAGTAGCAGAGCGAGCAGGGAGGAGGGAGCCGGGCTGCTGACGTCAGCGGCCGCGTCCGCCGGCCAGAGCTCCCGGAAGTGTGGAAAAGGGCACCTGTCTAAAGACAGGTGTCCTCTTCCCCCTCCCCCCCGAAAGGTGCCAAATGTGACACCTGAGGGGGGGAGGAATCCAACCAGCAGAAGTTCCACTTTAGGGTGGAACTCCGCTTTAACATTATGTTGACAGCCGCAGCGGTTCACAAAGGGCAGTATGAACTGCATGCGGTATCCGCACTGGAATATCGCTGGTTCCAGCATCGCTATAGTGTGATCCCAGGATTAAAGCTGATGCGTTTAAAGTTACTAATCAGTTCCTAGATGTACAGAATTAAATTTTTCTCTAAACACAGCTAAACTGACTGTAGTGTGAATGACTCCACTGAAAAATCATTACATGCATTTTTATGAGTTTAGAAACATCATCTTAATGCATGTTTGGTAGTACTAGTGTGAATGGAGGCCTAAAACTAGACCCCCTCACCGTAATAAAATAGAAATTATAACAGCCGTTAATGAAGATCAAGGCATTTTAGTCCATAATGCAATTAAAAAAAATAGATCGGCAGCTGCGAGATCCTGCACTGAGCATGCGCGCCGCCGGAGGCAAGCTCATGCACTCACTGTGTTCCGGGGGGGGATTTGGGTCAGGGAGCAGGTAGGGTGGACTCGATCTCTCGGCCAGCTACCCGCAATGCCAATAGTGAAAGTAAACACGGAACTCCGTTGTGATGGGGGGCTGTGATCACTCATATTTCTGCATATGGAAGCCGTGATCACTCCCCTTCCCCCTGCCAGCCCAGCCCACACACCCAGGGAACAGTTAACCCTTAGTGCGCCCCTCTAGGTTAACCCCTTCACTGCCAATGGCCTTTACACAGTAATCAGTGCATTTTTATAGCGCTGATCGCTGTATAAGTGCCAATGGTCCCAAAAAAAAGTGTCAAAATGGTCCAACAGATCGCCGCCATTACTAGTTTATATATATATATATATATTTATATTTCAGAAATGAACCATCCATAAGCACAGCAACTTTTGCAAACCAATCAACACCGATTGCAATTTTTTTTTTTTTTTACCAAAAATATGAGGAATATAAAAATCGGCCAAAACCGATGAAAAAAAAAATGGTTTATGGATTTGTATTTTAGCAAAAAGTAAGAAATTTGGGGTTTTTTTCCCCAAAATGGTCGCTCTTTTGTTTATAGTGGCGATCAGAAATGACGCAGAGGTGATCATATAACACCAAAACTCCATTTGCGGGGAAAAAAAAAAGGACGCAAATTTTGTAGGGTACAACGTCGCACGACCGCGCAATTGTCAGTTAAAGCGACGCAGTGCCAAATCGCAAAAAGTGCTTTGGTCCTAAAGTGTGAAATCCTTCGGGACTGAAGTGGTTAGATATGAACAGGATTTCCCTTCCCACAGCCTGTAGAAATCTGGCCCATTCTTTTTGAAGGCAATTTCTTTTAGTTATAGAAGAGGACTAGTCAGAGACGCTTCTCATCTACCCCACAGCTGGAACTTACGGTGGTCTCTTTGGTGCATTTGGGTCCTTAAACTTCTTTTTTAACTCTCCTTTGGGTGGTATATAAGATTTCATTTCTTTTTCATAACGAACTTTATCTGCTTTTGCCATATCTTCAAACTTGCCCTTTTCCTTAGCAGACATAGTCTGGAATACAAAGACATCGTGTATTGTTAAAAAAAAAAAACCCCACACACACAACACGGGATGGAAATAGGTTTTAGGACACGTTCCCAAATTAATTTTAAATAAAAAGGTACAGTCATCTACACTGTTGGTTAGCCTATAATTGTCCCTGTGCTGCCATATAATGTGTCCTGCAGTAACTTACCACTTTAATTGAGATGAACAGGAGGGGGGGTTGTATACAGACAGCGGAATTGTGTCAACATAAGGAGCTTTTTTCAAGACCCCTTAAATCACAATACACTACGAAGTGTCAGATATACATATCACAAAAATATGCATTAGATGTTACAGTAGAAAGATAGGGCTGCAGCTGAGAGGTGTGAAGGGGCCTGTAAAGTCATTCACCCTGGCTTCTGAATGCATCTTCACATCTTTATACATAAATACACACGCCAAATTTTGCCATTTCATTTTACAAATGATTCAAGATCATTCATTAAGACCCCAATGAGGGTTCATTGTACAACTACCATAAAATTCTAATTGCAATAAATGCGGTGCACATACAGCAATGCTATTTTGTTTTTATAGCTTAAACGCCATTATATAATATTTCATTATAATACTATCACATAGATACACGTCTTACTACCTTCACAATGCTGTAGTTATTTTGTGTTTCTTTCATAGTGTGCAGAGTACAGGACAGTGTTAAAAACACACCCCATCTGCTGCTTCTCTATATTTGCAAAAAGCATTTAAAAAAAAAAAAAAAAAAAAAAAAAAAAAAAAAAAAAAAAAAAAAACACAGTAAATCGTGAAAACATTAAGATTATTTTTTAAAAAAAAGGCAAGTGCAATGTGCGGTAACCTACAGTGACATGTCAGAATGTATCTTTGGGTCTTACTGAAATAAAATTGAAATGTGGTTAGTGTACTTTAAACATCATTATCACCCTCTAATGTTCACATCTGTTGGGACTAAAAGTCTTGATCTTGGGGACAACGCACTTTCTGACAGATATCCTTGAAATGTAGAATCCATTGGATAAAATGGTTGACTATACACTAAAGGAATGCACATTTCCCTTTAAAAGGGTGTGTCTACATTTAACTGCCAGGTGAGTCTCCAATATATAGAAGGTGCTCTGCCTTCATAAGTTAGCCTAAACCAGGCGAGATGTTCAGCTGAAGTCTGAATACTAAAAAAAAAAAAAAAAAAAAACACACACCTGTGCATACATTCTAAAGAAGCTCACTTTATGAAAAGGTATGTCAAGATTGGAGTGGATTGGACTACGCAAAGTTCAGAAAACAGGTACATGATGCAAATGAAATATACTAGCGTGTGTCTGACTTTCTGGAGTCTATTCTATGACAGTGAATAGATTGGTTTCCTGGCTCCTTACAATAGTTATCTGACATATGCAAGCATGCTTAAAGCTTTTCAAAAGGTTCTTACTAGAACCACGTTTATATAACCCAACATGCACAGAAAATGTAATAAAATACAAGAGGATGTATAAACCTCAGACCAGATTTCTGGATGTTATGAGAACCATTCATTACCTTCCATCGCTCTGAGCACTTCTTGGAGAACTCTGCAAAGTTTACAGATGCATCCGGGTGCTTTTTCTTGTGCTCTTCTCTGCAAGTTTGCACAAAGTAAGCATAGGAGGACATCTTTCCTCTTGGTTTCTTAGGATCACCTTTCCCCATTTTGTTAGATTTCTGTAAATATACAGAAAACACCTATTATAACATATGGACATAGTTTGCTGTGGATCTATATGTGCTTTGCATCTGTTTTGTGAGTAAAGTTCCCTTGATCACATTATAGGCTGTTTGTGTACAGGTATGTCGTTCTCTATAACAAGTTTGACGCAGCTAAAACAAAGCTCACTTTTATTTCATTTCAGAGAAAATGGCTTGATATAAGGATAGGACGTGTTTCTTATTGCATTCCCTTTGACTTGTGTAGAGAAATAAAAGCAGTAAAGCTGGCCACACATGGGTCAGTTTTTTCCATTCAAACAAACGGTTGAATGAACAATCACTGACCCGATTCCCCCATTTGAAGTTGATGAGGAAATCACCCCACCAGTGTCATTATATGACAACAGCATGGAGCCTCCCCCCCCACCACCAGCAGAATACGCAAATCAGCTTATCAGCCTGTCACCTGCAGTGCTGATTGGACAACATTAAAAAATTATATATGATAGATACAAAGTATATGCACACTGCATGTCAACACTGCTTTATACGATCCTGTTCAAAAGTCCATTACTGTTCCAGATTCAATAAAATGCTTTACAAGACGAAAACAGAAATGCCCGTGTATACAAGGACTGCTATGTATGCATTTCAAAGCAATGTTTTTTCCTTCATGTTCAACCAGCTGTAAAAAGGGAAGTAGATTTGGCCAATAATACATATTTCCTAATTCATTTTTTCAATATTCAAAACATATTTTTTTTTTCCATTTGCATGTGTTCCAGGGTGTATGTATAAGGATTTGCCTCTAAAGCTTTTTTCACATTAGCAGGGCTGCTTACCACCCTATGAAAAGCAATCCACAGTGGATCACTTTTTCAAGGGCATTATAGCAGTGGCTGACAGGTGTTCAGGAGATGCTGCTGCTGCCTCCCGAATATCTATTTTTATAGTGTCGAATGGCAATTTTACATTGTGTGACTGCGCTTCATCTGCAAGCATTCAGCTTGCAGTTTGGGTACGTTCCTACTGAATGCAATAGGCAAAAGTTTGACAGGCTGTGCCATCAGTCAGATTCTGCAGGGCAAGTTAAAAATGCTGCAGCCACACAGCAAAGCATAGCAGCATGTGTACAGCCCTTTCCGGCTGTATCGTTACTATTCAGTGGTCACCTGGTGTGTGGCAAAACTGCAGCTCAGCCATCTTTTTACCACCCTTGCCCAGCTGTCTGAAAGCACCCTAAATGGCTGCCTATAGAAAGGTTAATAAAAACTTTATATTATACCTGTATTTCCATTAAATGTGGTTTAATATATGGCAGTGAGGTGATTATCCAACAAATATAAAACAGGATAGCAGTCTCCATAATGGATTCTTAATTTTCAGCTTTAAAACTTGGTGGGGCTAGACCTGCATTACAGAAAGCAGTACTAGGTGAGATGTGCACTGAGAAGAGTTGTCAATGGAAAGACTGCAATTGCTTCCAGAGAACATATTAATTCAGTTAAAACGTGGACCTTGACTGGGTACGAATTGTCTAATTTGTTTATAAATATAATAGACAATTAAATCTTTTTTAACTCTCAGGTTAGTATGATTACATGGAAAATCTCATCCTCATTAAAAAAAAATGCCAGTAAGGAAAAACATGAATACTTAATGTAATAAAATTGATGAAGTTGATGTTTTTTTCATATCAGGCCAGGGAATAGTGAAAGCAGGATTGTTCTTTGCAGAAGTCTGCAATGTGCGCAGTGGCCGGCTACTTCTATATTCAATGCAGTCTACTGTCCCTATATTCTGTATAGCATTTTGAAGGTCTAAAACTGGGGATCAGCGTGCACAACATACATATTGTTGAATTCTTTACTAATGGGTTCTTTCAAGAGCATGGGAAGTCCATACTGCTGCATTATATCTGAGATAAATACAGGAGTGTGCTTAGAACAGTAAAACAAATTCTATATACAGTATAAAGCCTTAGGTTTCCTCAAAGCTGATGTCGGATGAATCCTTTATGCGCTACGTAGTGTTTTTACAAATATACATAATTTTGTTATAACCTAATTCACCAGCAGTTCAGTGGACAACACATCATAGAGCTCCAAAGAACAATGTTTTGGATTTGAATAGAGCGGGTTCTATGGGGAGAAGGAGAAAAGACCCAATTTTCCCCATGAAAATGAAGCATTAAAACTCTGCTGGAAAATGTCCAGACCTTTCAAGTCACACTCACCATAAATAGAACATATCTGATGCCTTAAATGTTTCTGAGTCCAATATTGTTCTATAAAGACTGTCAGGACACAGGTTACACAATGGTCCAATGTCTTCAGTCAGGTGAAAAGAGGCAGATCTAAAGAACATCTATCCTTCTGGGGTCATTATACTGATTGCTTAACTGGTGAACTTTAAAGAAATATAGTGAATGTAGAGATGCTTTTGTCAAATATGTACTACAATAACCCATATGTCACACTCTCCCATAGTACAATGCAGAGCAGAATTCAACTGAACTTTTCTTTTTATTTTAGTAGTTTTTTAGTCTGGACTTAAAATGACTGACAATCAGCCTCTGTATTAAAAGATGTCGGGGGGGGGGGGGGGGGGGCATTATGTACAAATCTAGCTACGGTGTATTGTAACTTGTCATCAGTAGATAGATTAGAAAAAAAAAAAAAAAAAAATTTAAAGGCGATCTGTGAGTTGGGAAACAAGCACGCTGAGTGCCTGGGAATGTGGTGTGTTTGGAATAGTTCAAATGTTACTCATCCCAAACTGCAACCCGTGATGTACCGCATGGGATACCAGGAAACTATGCAGGAAGTCTGTCAGCAGCAATCACTATGGGTATAGGCACAAGGGAAATGTAGACTTGCTTCCCAACTGCTGTAAAATGGAAGGGTCCCCTGAGCTACACAAGAGCACACTAGTATTAGTTCTACGTCAGAAGGGCTCTTAGCTGTTTAAAGTAAACCTGTCATAACAGATACAGAGCTAATATTGCTGATCACTGCCATGTCCTGGAACAAGTATGCTGAGAGTCAAAAAACCCCATCTGCCAACATGTTCTGGGACAGTGACAAGAGAACCAGCATGCCAGAGAGACAGGCACCATTATTGTAGGAAAGCCTCTTAGGTATTGCAGCCACTACATTTTCACTCATGACTAGTTTGGACCGTCTCACGGTCAGTGACATACATTCATTTTAAAATGCATGTAATGACTTTTAATAGTAAAAACTAAAGAAAATAGAATTCGGAGCATACAGGGTCAGGAAGCCACTCTAAACACAACTAAAGGTGTGCAAACCTAGACTCTAAATGAGTTGGGCTGTGCTGGACTTACAATCCTGTTGCATAGATGAGACAATGTTTCTTGAGTTCAGAGTTCACTTTGCACCATCACGCTGCAATTGTGTGCTGAAAAAGTAGGAATTAGCCGTAGGATGTGGCTGCTGAACTAGAACGCAGCGGATCTTCATGAAAGAGGAAAGGTGCTTTATACGTCCTGGATCATTTTTCCTGTACCACACGCAGGACGTTAGTGTGAATTGTCCATACAGGACTTGAATTCCCAGGAATTAGACAACCTTTTGATCTGTAGGTGGCCCTACCGACACCACCTGGCTTGATAAACTTTGATTGAGAAATCTAAGGGACCTTTCATAGGGTATCCAATCAGGTCCACATATCCTATCTTAGGCAGACCTGATCGGAATCTCCATGCAGCCCTATAGTCAGGTAGATGTAAACTGTTTATGCCCACCTACCTCTCGAGTCTGTCCAGGTCTAGGAAACAAAAACACAGAAGAGACTGTCCTTTTCCATTATTCTGCACCTAAATGTGACAGATTGGAGGTAGCCTGAAGTAAACAGACAACCACCCATAGTCATCACAAGCCCACTGTGTAAGGGTCGTTCACACTGAAACATGGTATGGGAAAGGTGTTCCTATGCATTGTTAATGCCAATCCAAATGCAGTGAGTTTGTGCCATTAAAATGCATTTTAATATAGTACCATGTGGTTTGGTGCAATCTGCACAAGTAGGGTTTGCATTACTTTTTGCATGCCCCGCAAATTTGACAGCTAATTCAAATGAATAGGCTGCCAAAACTGGACCACATAGGAACAAGTGTTCCAGTGTGAACTGGCATGGATGCCAAAAACAGACCTGCATCCTGTGCACAGCTCTGATTCAGCAGGGTATCGACTTGTTGACTGTGTGAAAGAACCCAAAGGAGCCGGGCAGAAAGAAAATGTGCTGAACAACCACTGCATCCAATCAGCTGCACTGCTCAGGCATTCTGACAGCCGCGGGTGCCAATTGTCAGCATAGAAAATAGGCAGCAGCAGGAAGATTCCTCCATCCACACTCTTTATGCCCCCGTTCACATCTAGGGATTTGGGATCGCAGGCAGAATTACCGCAATTCTGCCCACAATTTCAAAACGGAGGCAAAACTCAGCATGCGTACCATTCACTTTTAATGACACTTAAAATGCGGTTCGGTTTTGCTGCGATGGTCATGCAGCAATCTGCACAGCAATGAACCTTGACATCCAAAAGAAGCTCCAGCTCCTCTTTGGGCACAAGCTTTGTACCATGCAGATTGCCAAGCGGCAAAACCGCACTGCGTTTTAGGTGCCAATGAAAGTGAACAGCACACAAGTATGCATGCTGCATTTTGCCAGCATTGCTGTGCAATTTGGAATCGTGGACAAAACTGTGGTAAATCCGCCTGTGATTCCAAATTGCAAGATGTGAACGGGGGCTTAAGTTTGATATATATTATACAATTTTTCTTTAGACTTACCAAAACCCATATAATAGGAGGTCAAACCTTAACACTTTCCATTTGTATGCAATCAGGCCGGCCCTTGTACTACATAGCTAAAAAGTAAACCTAAAAGAAATTTAAGAAAATTGTATGACCAGCCTTAGCGTGAACATCAAGAAAATATGGATTTCCCCCATCCCAAACAAGGAAAATCTTTGTGTATGACCAGCTTTATGCCTTGTACACACGATCCGAAAATCGGATGACAGATCGTCAGTTTTTTTTTTGCATGCTAATCTCAGATTGAATCGGACAAGTTTACTAAAGTCACGAAAATTCTCGGACAAATAAAATCGGATGTGTTGTAGTGTATTTGTATTGTATATTCGGACGAGAGCTGTACTGATTAAACTAAAATCGTACTGTTTTATCATGCGATCAAAATTTCATGCAGGTCTGATCGAATATTATCGGATGAACTGTCATGATCGGCTCTCGTAAGCTGTGTACTAACGATCTGATTATCGTACGATCGCATTGTATGCGGTATTTTTCGTCCGATTTTCGGATCGTGCGTACAGCCATTAGGCTCCGTTTACACTTGTGAGCTTCTGCCGTGCCAAAATGCACCTTGGCAGAGCGTCAAAAGCGCATGAAAAGTAATGTTCTTTCAGGGCCACTTCACACCATAGAACAGTCTGGATGTTCTACGTGCTTTTTCGCATGTGTGTTTTTGATGCAGTCCAGTGCATTTTTGCCCCCCTCTTTTTTTTTCTTAACCTTAGATAAGAACATGTGTGTGCGCGCCTGTGCATTCCACTGCATTTTGATGAGTTTTACCGCGTTCCAGACTCCAGAGCAAGAAAAATGCAGCATTTTCCTGGAACCGCATGCACTGGTGTGGACGGTGCCATTGAAACCCATATAACCTACTTTCCATGCGTTTTTGATGCAGAAACGAAAAAAAAAGGCCTGCACTGGACTGCATGTGGTGTTTAGCGCCCCTCACTGTAACGCTTCTGAAAAGTCGTGCTTGTTGTATCTTCAGCGCCCTATTTGAGAAACACTCACCACTTTAATCAATAGCGCACACTAAGAACGCACCCTGTATTTTTTTTTTTTTTAAATGTGTTTTTAGTCACATAAATTTTTCAAAGATAGCCGGGGATGAAAAAACACATACTTTAAATTTGAGCCCAACGCATTTAAAAAAAAAAAAAAAAAAAAAAAAAACAGGTATTGCGCTTTAAGTGAACTGATGTGGATGGCGCTTACTTTGACTGGGGCGCCCGCTAGATTAGACGCAGGCCATGGTAAGATACCTGTGGAAGAACATTAGGCTTATTATAATAGAGGAAAAAAAAATCCTAATCTGGTGAGATTTTTTTGGTGAACTACTAGTCCCAGCATGGTCCTTTGTGCTGGGGATTAATTATACAAATAAGCAGCTGAGGTGCCACTTTCTATGCAGTCATAAAGAGGCTCCCCCCCCCCCCAGCTGGTTGGCTGATGGTTGCTATGGGCAACCTCTCTGTCATGTCTCCACCACCTTCTCCTCTCAGTCAGGCGATGGCGCAGCTCCATATAGGAAGGAGGGAAATAATAATGACAAGAAAAGGTCACATCCCTGACAGCTCCGTCTCCCGATGAAAGAAAGTGGCCCTGAAATGTGTCGGTGATGCCCGCGGTGAGGGGGTGATGGCGGCGGGGGCACCCCTCGGTCTCCCCGCACACAACACCACATTACATGGCAAACACTGCGGGGCGACGAGAAGACAGAAGAACAAGGCTGAGGCGGCGCGCCCATGAGGCCGCGTGCGCGCGCCCCGCTTCTCGGAATGGTGTCGGCGGGAGCGCGCCGCCCTTTTCTGCCTATTGTTCGCCGTGCCCGCGCCCCCTCCTCCCTCGCGCTATTAAACCACCATGTTAGAGAGAGTGCGGCTCGTATCCGCCATCTCATAGAGGGGACCGCTGACTGAGGCGGAGGGTCCCCAGGCTGCGGGTTATCAGAGCCCGGTGTGCCCGTCCTCCTCCTCCTCATAGTCAGCCATGTTAGGGGGTGACAGGGCGAGGAGATGGCAGTCCGCCCTTATACCCGGGTGGTAGTGCCCTTGTCACGAGGGGGTGCCCGATTTTTTTTTTCGGTGCCCCCCCTCCTCACATAAAAGTCTCCCGGTATATAAAATATTTATATTAAAAAGTGACGTCATGGTCGGGGTCGCCCGTTCCGTGACGTCACACCGTGTGTAGAATAATAATAAAGTATTTCTTGTCATTCGGTGGTCATTTCTCCCCCCCGTGTCCCCTCACCGCCGCCCGGTGCGTTCTGTGACCCCCTCCGCTCCCCTCACGGCGGCCCGGGATTATGGAGGCCATAAGGCGGATTAAACCGTCTCTCTGGCGCTCTGCCCGCCGCCCGTCATCGTCTTCCTATACTTACCCGGCTCCTTCCAGCCGCCTAGCCATAGGCAGTGAGTGTAAGCGGAGGCGCCGTGTACTCACCCAATGCTGTGTCTATGGAGCTCAATGTACTGCAATGGCTGTGAGAGAGAGCGGGATCGATACGCAGCCTCTTCACTTCTCCCAATCTGTAACATTACTCTCAGCTCACGGCGCCGCTCATTGGCCGCCGCCAACTAGTCCCTCCGCGCCATTGGTCGGCTCGCCTCCATTGTCCTGACCAGCGGCCGACGGCCATTGGGCGACGTTGGCGTGACGTCAGGCCAGAGCAAAACAGCGCGCAAATACGAACTGTCATGTGTGTGTGAGGCAGCGAGGCGGGCTGCGGCTGTAAGGCAGACTTATAGTGTATGCAGTGTGAGCCTGCCGGAGCCCGCACCGCCGACCGTACACAGAGCTGAGGAGGGGGCCCAGCTCCGCTACCGGGCCACGCCGCGCCTCCACATCACCTCACCAGCGCCCGACACGACCCCAACACCGCCTCACCCCCTCCATACAGCCCGGCCATTTCACACCTTTTACCCGCCGCTCTCCCACTATATACGGCCTCTCGTGAACGCGCACAATGATCAGCCTAGGCAGCAAAATCCCCAATGGCAAAAACACCCCCAATGTGGGGCCCCGCTCCCTGCATAGGGCCACATCCGTCCCCCGCCGGGTTCTCTATGCTTCTTGTCCCAGACAGAGCATAGGAAGGCGGTTACAGGGCACCCCGACCTCCAGGGGACTACAAATCCCAGCGTGAGCCTTCCCAGGGGTGCTGGGACCTGTAGTCCTACTACACCTGGAGTGTCAGCTGACCAGCACAGGGGCCAATGTACTTACCTGGCCTGAGGGTGGGAACAGGTCTGCTGCATGGGAGATACAATGATCTCTGTACACAGCTGACATACCTGATCATCATATATACTATGTCTATGGGAGATACATACCTGACTGTCACATGTTATATGTATGGGAGATACATACCTGATCTCTACATACATAATCATATTATATTATATGTCTATATGGGAGATACACACAATGATCTCTGTACACAGCTGATCATCACATGTTATATGTCTGTATGGGAGATACACACCTGATCATCATATATACTATGTCTATGGGAGATACATACTAATCCTACATCTCTGTACACACCTGATCATCACATGTTATATGTATGGGAGATACATACCTGATCATCACATGTTATATGTATGGGAGATACATACCTGATCCTACATACATAATCCTATTATATTATATGTCTATATGGGAGATACACACAATGATCTCTGTACACACCTGACCATCACATGTTATATGTCTGTATATAGGAGATACATACCTGACCATCACATGTTATATGTCTATGGGAGATACATACCTGATCATCACATGTTATATGTATGGGAGATACATACCTGATCCTACATACATAATCATATTATATGTCTATATGGGAGATACACACAATGATCTCTGTACACACCTGACCATCACATGTTATATGTCTGTATATAGGAGATACATACCTGACCATCACATGTTATATGTCTATGGGAGATACATACCTGATCATCACATGTTATATGTATGGGAGATACATACCTGATCCTACATACATAATCATATTATATGTCTATATGGGAGATACACACCTGATCATCACATGTTATATGTCTGTATATAGGAGATACACACTGACCATCATATATATACTATGTCTATGGGAGATACATACCTGATCCTACATCTCTGTACACAGCTGATCATCACATGTTATATGTCTGTATGGGGGATACATACCTGATCATCATATATACTATGTCTATGGGAGATACATACTAATCCTACATCTCTGTACATATCTGATCATCACATGTTATATGTCTGTATATAGGAGATACACACTGGCCATCATATATACCATGTCTATGGGAGATACATACTGATCTCTACATACATACCTGACTATCACATGTTATATGTTTACATGGGAGATACATACACTGATCTCTACATACATAATCATATTATATTATGTGTCTATATGGGAGATACATACACACATCTCTGTACATACCTGATCATATATGATGTGTCTGCATAGGAGATACATACTGATAATCATATATACTATGTCTGCATAGGAGATACACTGATGTACATACCTGACCATCACATGTACTATATCTGTATAGGAGATGCATACTGATCATCATACATTATATGTCTGTATGGGAGATACACTGATGTACATACCTGACCATCACATGTACTATATCTGTATAGGAGATACATACTGATCATACACACGTCTCTGTACATACCTGACCATCATATATTATATGTCTGCATATAGTAGATACATACTCATTATACACTGATCTCTGTACATACCTGATCATCATATATACTATGTCTATGGGAGATACATACTAATCCTACATCTCTGTACATATATGACCATCACATGTTATATGTCTGTATATAGGAGATACACACTGGCCATCATATATACCATGTCTATGGGAGATACATACTGATCTCTACATACATACCTGACTATCACATGTTATATGTTTACATGGGAGATACATACACTGATCTCTACATACATAATCATATTATATTATGTGTCTATATGGGAGATACATACACACATCTCTGTACATACCTGATCATATATGATGTGTCTGCATAGGAGATACATACTGATAATCATATATACTATGTCTGCATAGGAGATACACTGATGTACATACCTGACCATCACATGTACTATATCTGTATAGGAGATGCATACTGATCATCATACATTATATGTCTGTATGGGAGATACACTGATGTACATACCTGACCATCACATGTACTATATCTGTATAGGAGATACATACTGATCATACACACGTCTCTGTACATACCTGACCATCATATATTATATGTCTGCATATAGTAGATACATACTCATTATACACTGATCTCTGTACATACCTGATCATTATATATATCATGTCTGCATAGGAGATACATACTGATCATGTATAGATCTCTATACTCACCTGATCATCACATATACCATGTCTGTATAAGAGATACATACTAATCATACATCTCTGTATACACCTGTCCATCATATATAATCTGACTACATGTGAGATACATACACTGATCATACTGGGATCTCTATACATACTGTACCCGACCATCATATAGAAGATGATAATATGTCTCTATAGGAAAATATTACTGATTATCGAGATCTCTATACACACCTGGCCCAATGATAACATCTGCATAGAAGCTACATACTGATCATAGAGATCTCTATACACCACAATATGCATGATGATAATATGTATTCATATTACTGTTCATATAGAGATCTCTATACAGACCTGACCACTATATAGAAGGTGATAATATGTTCCATTGGAGATTATTACTGACCCTATACAGACCCCACCATTCTATAGCTGATAATAGTATGTCACCATAGGAGATGACTATTGATCATACAGAATGATCACACACCTGACCACTGTATAGAAAATAATAATACAAATATGTCTTCATAGGAGATGACTACTGATCATATAGAGATCTCTATACACACCTGACCAGATGATAACATGTCTCCATAGGAAATACATACTGACCATAGAGATCTCTATATAGTACACACCTGACCACTATATAGAGGATAATAATAATATGTCCCCATAGGGGATGGCTATTGATCATACAGAATGATCACACACCTGATCACTATATATAAGATAAATGTCTCCAGAAGGAATATATTGCTGATATCTATACACACCTGAGCACCATATAGAGGATGAGAATAACATGTCTTCTTCATATGTGATGATTACTCATTGGAGATCTCTATACAGACTGATCATCAAACCTGACCACCTGTGTGTATGATGTGTACATGTGATCATATATCCTCATAAGGAGAGATTACTGATCACACAGAGATCTCTCTACAGACTGATTGTACACCTAGCCATCTGTGTATATACTGTATATACGTCCCACAATGCCAATAATACATCTTCCTAGGAAATGATTACTGATCATATGGGAAATGGTTTAGTGAATTCCTACAAGTTACTGTGTTTTAGAATATAGTATGTGATCTGATGAGTGACTGCAGAGCACCCTGCCTAAAAAACTCAGTATAATCACCTGTGTGTATATACTGTATATGGTATATAGAGATGCCAATACTATATCTTCATAAGAAATGATTATTGATCATACAGGAAATGGATTAATGTTTAGTGAATTCCTACAAGTTACTGTGTTTTAGAATATAGTATGTGATCTGATGAGTGACAGCACCCTACCAAAACACAGAATATGATCAGCTGTGTGTATATACTGTATATGGTATAAAAAGATACCAACCATAGGTGTGCACCCCAAAGCTTTAACACACACCCCTTTCTCTGCAGCCTCAGCTGCACAGGACAGTGAATGAATGGGAAGTGCTCTGTGCTGAGCAGCTTCCTGTTCATTCACAAATTGAAGCATAGTACACACAGTTAACTATGCTTCAGTTATCAATGAACACAGTGAGTGTGTTCATTTAGAAAAGGAAGGGTCAGGTAAAATACACAATTACAAGCCTTTTCCCCCACTCTCCATTCTGTAACATCTCCCCACAGCAGCGGGGGGAAAAGGAGAGAATGGAAGCCAGCAGCACTGCTGGGGGGAAAAGGTGCAACATGGGGGGGAAGCCTGGGCAGTAGAGGGAATCTGCAGGTAGTGATTAGGGTGTGCCCAGGCACACCTGTTACACCCCATGCCAATACTATATCTTCATAAGAAATTATTATGATTTTATAATCATTAATGATTTCATAAGAAATGGTTTAGTGAATTCCTACAAGTTACTATATTTTAGACTACATTATGTGACCCGATGAGTGACAGCACCCTACCAAAACACAATATAATCAATATGATCAGCTGTGTGTGAACTGTATATGGTAAAGATGGTGATAATATTTCTTCATGGGAAATGGTTGCTGATCACACAGAGATATCTACAGACTGCTCAGCAGACCTGACCACCTATGTACCTCTATGAGGGGGCCAATATTTTAATGAGGACTGTTCTGTTCATAGAGGGATATCAGTACAGAGTGATCTATAGGGTTAGGTGTATAATAGTAAGTGACCTGGTGACAAGTGATCTATAGGATTAGGTGTATAATAATAGTATGTGACCTGGTGACAAGTGATCTATAGGATTAGGTGTATAATAATAGTATGTGACCTGGTGACAAGTGATCTATAGGATTAGGTGTATAATAATAGTAAGTGACCTGGTGACAAGTGATCTATAGGATTAGGTGTATAATAATAGTAAGTGACCTGGTGACAAGTGATCTATAGGATTAGGTGTATAATAATAGTATGTGACCTGGTGACAAGTGATCTTTAGGATTAGGTGTATAATAATAGTAAGTGACCTGGTGACAAGTGATCTATAGGGTTAGGTGTATAATAATAGTATGTGACTTGGTGACAAGTGATCTTTAGGATTAGGTGTATAATAATAGTAAGTGACCTGGTGACAAGTGATCTTTAGGATTAGGTGTATAATAATAGTAAGTGACCTGGTGACAAGTGATCTATAGGATTAGGTGTATAATAATAGCATGTGACCTGGTGACAAGTGATCTATAGGATTAGGTGTATAATAATAGTATGTGACCTGGTGACAAGTGATCTATAGGATTAGGTGTATAATAATAGTATGTGACCTGGTGACAAGTGACTGCACCCTATAATACACGGATCGCTTCAGGGGACCTCCAGCTTATATTGGCTTCATTCTACAGATGGATCTACAAGTGGAAATCGATGAGCCCGGTGCCCTCAATGTCCTGTATGTCTGATGAGTTCCCGGTGATGGGAGGACGCTGTGATCTCTGTACATTTGATGACTACAGAGGGCAGCGCTCCGTGCACGGTAGGTGATAGGTCCGGTAGGTGGGGGTCCAGCAATGATTGGCTCGGCTTATCTGGCAGCCGTTGCGATGGAGCGCTCACTCTGACAGCTGGAGATCCTCACCGGAGATGACAGCCGGAGTGCAGTGCCCGGACTTCCCACCATTGTCTGTACCGTCCGGGGTGAGGGGGGACCGGTGAGCTGTGTGATGGACGAGCGGGGATGTCACTGTGGAGGAGGAGGGGACAACTTCCTGCCTGATCGGTGACATTGCCACCATTTACAAAAGCTGGCATTGACATATAAACACCAGGGGGGCATCATGGGTGCTGAGCAAATGTGATCCTCACATTTTGTGTAATAGGAGGAATCGTTTTATTTTAGGAGGGCAAACAATGACTTTGCTATAAACAGTAAACATCATTTTTAACCACTTCAGCCCCGGAAGGATTTCCAGCTTTAGGACCGGAGCCCTTTTTGCGATTTGGCGCTGCGTCGCTTTAACTGACAATTGCGCGGTCGTGCGACGTTGTACCCAAACGAAATTTGCGTCCTTTTTTTCCCACAAATAGAGCTTTCTTTTGGTGGTATTTGATCACCTCTGCGTCATTTCTGATCGCCGCTATAAACAAAAGAAGAGCGACAATTTTGCAAAAAAAACCCAAATTTCTTACTTTTTGCTAAAATACAAATGCAAAAAACATATATAAAAAAACATTTTTTTTCACCGTTTTTGTCCGATTTATATTCTTCCTCATATTTGCGATAAAAAAAATCGCAATCGGCGTTTATTGATTGGTTTGCGCAAAAGTGGTCGCGTTTACGGATGATGAGAATTCATTTTTGGGGTTTTTCATTTTTTTTTATTTTTTACTGGTAATGGCGGCGATCTGCGATTTTTAGCGGTACTGCGATATTGCAGCGGACATGTCGGAACGTTTTGACACTTTTTTGGGACCATTGGCATTTATACAGCGATCAGTGCTATAAAAATGCACTGATTACTGTGTAAATGCCATTGGCAGTGAAGGGGTTAACCTGCAGGGGGCGCGCTAAGGGTTAAGTATGTTCCCTGGGCATGTTCTAACTGTAGGGGGACTTGCCTAGCTGGGGAAAGGAAGTGGTCACAGCCTCCATGTACAGGAAGGCTGTGATCACAGCCCTTCCCCCTCACACAGAGCGGAGGTCCGTGTTTACTTACACGGACCTCCGCTCATTCGCTCCGGGGGGGGGGCATCGCGGGTGGCCGGCGGCAATCGAAGCCACCGCACCCGCTCCCTGGACCCCCCCGGACACAGTGAGCGCGCGCGCGCACCACCGGCGGCGCGTGCACGCTCACAGTGGCTCTGTATCGCGCCCGCCGTCGTATGACGGCGATTTGCGTTACAGAGCCACTTTGTCGCCGTCAATTGCCGACCAGCGGTCGGCAAGCGGTTAAGTACAGTTTCCTGTTTGAGCATCTACTTTTTCATGCGTAATTTTAGGCGTTTTATTTGTATTTGCGCGTGTACACGTAATTTCACGCAAATTCTCCCATTCTGTACAATTGGACATTTGTGCGCATATGAGGCGTAAATTACTGACCAAAAAT
>BLSH010086401.1:491889-510261 GCA_018402905.1 Glandirana rugosa
GTGCAGAATAAACATTTAGACCGGACTCACACAGCCATTCACATACTTGTTTTTTTGAATAGGCCTCAATACAAAAAAAAAAAAATACCATGTTGGCTACCTCCTCCTACTACTCTACCACCGCCACTTCCACCTACACTGCCTAGTCAACCTCTAGGCTCCTACTCCACATCCACCCCCCTTTCCTTTTTTTTATTTGATTTTAATTTATTTTCCCTATCCCCATTTTTGTGTAGGGCACTTGCCCTATTCTTACCCCCATTTTACTTCCTTTTGCAGCCCTCTAGGGCTTTCCAGGACTTTGTTACAGCCATTTTTGTGCCTAAAAGTTCGGGTCCCCATTGATTTCAATGGGGTTCAGGGTCCGTGCGAACGTTCGGGTTCTGTCCGGACCCGAACCCGGACTTTGTCCCGAAGTTCGGCCGGACCAGCAGAACCCGAACTTCCAGAGGTTCGCTCAACTCTACTAGTTAACAGATCCCTGTCACTAGCTTACAAAATACACAACGTATACACAGCATTCCTGTAAAAAGGGAAAAAAAACGTTATTCCACATAAAAAGATATATCAGAAACATAGAAAAGTGACGGAAGAAAAGGACTGAGTAGTCCATCAAGTCTGCCCTTTATTATCTTTTATTTTATTTATTTATTTATTTATATTTTTTATTTATTTATTTTTGTTTTTTCCCATTAAACTTGTTGTCTGACTATAGATTTATGTTTATCCCAAGCTTGTTTGAAGCCATTTATTGTTGACTGTCTCACAACCTCTGTTAGTAGTTTATTCCAATCATCAACCACCCTTTCAGTAAAATAATACTTTCTAAGATTAGTTTTGAACTTCCCTCCAGTTAGCTTGAGGTCAAGTCCCCATGTTCTTGATTTTGATTTCATATTGAAAAGACTGCCCTCCTGAACCTTATTCACCCCCTTGATGTATTTAAAGGTTTCAATCATGTCTCCCCTCTCCCTTCTTTCCTTCAGACTGTACATATTAAGTTCCTGAAGTCGCTCTTGATATGTTTTATCCCCCAGACCTTTCACCATTTTTGTTACCTGTCTCTGAACTCATTCTATCTTATCAATATCTTTTTTTAAGTGGAGGCCTCCAGAACCGGACACAGTATTCTAAGTGAGGTCTCACTAAAGATCTATATAAAGGAATCAGGACCTCCTTCCTCCTGCTGGTGATCCCTCTACTGATACATCCCAGAATTCTATTTGCTTTTCTCATTGCCTGGTCACACTGCTCATTTTGCAATCATCTGAAATAAGCAGCCCCAAATCTTTTTCTTCTGTAGTGCTAGCTAACACTGTACCCCCAATGTTGTACTCTCTACGGGGATTCTTTTTCCCTAGATGCATTATTTTACATTTAGAAATACCACAGGTAGAAGCACCGCCACTGCAGAGAGGGCCTTTCTCTTGCAACAACTGTCTAGAACATTGCTTGAAAAGTCTGTAGATCCTCAATGAAACGCCCACCTAGTGGTCAAATGTTGACACATTGCTCCCTCAGTGCCCTAAGGGAAATAGAAAGGCACTTCCTAACTAACAAACTATACACAATCTATAACACTGATTAAAAAGGTTCTACATAGCTGGGGGTTATTTGTCCTGCCAGCAGAGCTTGACCATAGGTGTTCTATCAACACTTTAAGAACTCAAAGTCCACAGCACTTTGATCAAATGAATGGCTCTGCAAGCCCAAACTGAATAGTTGAAGGGTAATAACGGTTGGGCCGTCCGGCATCTACCACAACTTTGTCCTTATTAATGGCCTGCCCCAGGCTCCACTCCTAATTGATATACTGAATGCGGGTCTATGCTTTCTGGTTATAAGGCTCCCTATGAAGCTTAGGCACATGGAGGAAATCCCAGACTAGATCATCCTCCCACTGATGTTACTTCAATTTCCTCCATAATGGCAGTGGGAACATAAGGGTAGTTTTCTTTTGCACCTCCCTTTGAAATCTAGAGAAACGCAGGAATCTTTTTAAATTTGTTCTCCCCTTGGGAAAGCAAGCATCTGGTGACTTGGGCACGGGCCCAAGAGTTTGGTAGCTATGTTCTACATCCTTCAACATCCTATGTTGAATATATGTCTTGTCCATTTGCAACTGCTCTCCATTGCAAATTAGTTGCTCCTTGGGGCCTCACGTTCTGCAGCATCTGGGGTGACAGATAACTCACTTGATCCTGCCTGTAGTTTCGCTTCCTCCTCTGGAGTGTCCCCCCAGTCCCATTCTGTGTTATACGAGCTGGCCGAAACCCCCTCATCCAGACCTGATTCTGGGGACCCAAACTTAGCTTGCAATCTGGGGGACCCCCAATCTAGTTCCCTACCACTGCCACTCCCCACTGATTCATCTGACTCCGGCTCCTTCTGAGTAGGGGTGACAGGATGGACAGCAACAGTCCTCTCTTGCCTGGGCAATGTGGTACCCTTGGACACTTCTGGGCTTCTCTCCTTACTTTTTACTGGACACTGGTTCTTACCTGGTCGATAGTAGCACTACCTTATGCTCATAGAGTTCCCTATAACATTACTAATTTTTCACAGACTCTTTCTAGAGCTTTATCCTGTTCATACCTTCATACATTATGGAGAATTCTATCCCCTGGGGAAACTGTACAACTACTTGGGCAATCACCCTGCCTCAATGTGGCTTCTTCAGTTCCCAGGACGGACGAACAATCCCTGCGGTCCTTCAAGCTACAGTTTCACATACCCCTGCTTTCCCAGTTTCATGTAAGCAACCATATTATACTTTTGCTTTCTGTCTTTCCACGCCTAAGCCCTTATTAGAATTTATCGGTACTTATATTCCTTACAGATCTAGGGGTGCACCCCACTCCTGATGAAGTGATGTGAACATCACGAAACACGTCGATGCTACCATGATAAATGATCATTATTGTATTAAATCCCTACCATTGATACTTTTTATTAGGTTACATACTGTATACATTGAGTCCCACTCAATACATTGGTAACTGGTATGTGCTGCTATATTGTCCTTGGGTTGTACATATATGAACTGATTGCATAATGTATTTATGTATCTAATTTATTTTTTATGAACTGTACCTTATTACCTCAATTATATATATACACAGTAACTTTTAATGTATTTCATACCGAGTGCGATTGACTAACCCTCTTTATGACAATAAATTCATTTAGTCACTGTGTATGCCTATTTTATTCAGTTGTCACTTGCCTCATACAAAGTCACAATCCCCCTTCCAATTTCATTGAATTAGGGATGGAGGCCCATATTATGATGTGCAAACCTCATATAAAGTCCCATTTATTGCCTCTTCCCCTCATACCCTTGGACACTGTAGGCTCCTCGGCACATTCTTTCAAGCTGTGAATAGCAGCTGTTGGTGATCAGCGATGAGACTCCAGTCTGACTCTACTCTTCACAGACCCCTCCGGCCATCGGGACATCTCCAGAATCTCCATACACACTCTTAACTGCAGGTCCACTGCATAAGTAACTGGCGGTAGAGCTGGTGACTGTTAGTCACTGACCCTCTGCTCTGCCCCTCCAGCGCTGACTGGAGCACTGGGCTGTTCAGGAGATGGGAGTGCCTAGCTCAGTCTCTCAGCAGCTCACTCAGCAGCTCACTGAGAGGCTGAGCCAGCAGTAGATCCAGGCTTATGGGCAGATCCTGACCATATGGAGAATATCTTTTCAGAGCCTGGACTGGCTCTGTGACGTCAGCCAACAAAAAGTCATGGAGTGCACTCCTGTGACCCATAGGAGAAGTATATAAAAAAGCTTTGGCTATATTTCTCCATTAACCGGTTCCCGACCGGCTATTTTTCTTTTACTGCTGCAGAGTGGCTCTGTAGCGCGAATCGTCATCTATAAATGGCGGCTCGCACATGCACAGTATCATGCGGGACCGCGCTGCAGAGTTGTGGCCGTGGCTCAGGTGGACCCGATCTCTGCTGGCGAGCTGCGATTTTATTTCATTTATTTATTTCAGGTGCTTATATAGCGCTGTCAATTTACGCAGTGCTTTACATATACATTGTGCATTCACATCAGTCCCTACCTTCAAGGAGCTTACAATCTAAGTTCCCTAACTCACATTCATACATATACTAGGGACAATTTAGACAGGAACCAATTTACCTACCAGCATGCCTTTGGAGTGTGGAAGGAAACTGGTGTACCAGGAGGAAACCCACGCAGGCACAGGGAGAACATGCAAACTCCAGGCAAGTAGTGTCGTGGTTGGGATTCAAACAAGCAACCCTTTTGCTGCCAGGGGAAAGTGCTATCCACTACACCACTGTGCTGCCTTGTCTCTGTCAAGCGATTGCTTGACAGAGAATAAAAACGGAGGGGCCGGTGATGTAAACGGGGCGGTCCCCCGCTCTGTCAGGCAGCATGTCAGAGATCTACTGATCCCTGTACTTGGGATCAGTTAGATCTCTGGTGCCCCTGACAGCCCAGCCTCGTCACAGTTAGAACACACCCAGGGAACACAGTTAACCCCTAATCCCCCCCCCAGTTAACCCCTTCACTGCCAATGACATTTACACAGTAATCAGTGGATATTTAAATTTCTGATCGCTGTATAAATGTCATTGGTCCCAAAAAAGTGTCAATAATGTCAGACTCGTCCGCGCAATATCAAAGTCCCGATAAAAATTGCAGATCGCTGCCATTACTAGTACAAAAAAAAATGGTAAAAATGCCAGAAATTAATGCTCATGGTTTGTAAACGCGGCAACTTTTGCGTAAACCAATCAATAAACGCTGATTTTTTTTTTTAACCAAAAATATGAGGAAGAATATAAATCAGCCAAAACCGAAGAATACATTTGTTTTTTTACATATTTTTTTTTTATATGTATTTTAGCAAAAAGAAAGAAATATATATATATTTTTTTTTTTGCAAAATTGTCGCTCTTTTATTGTTTATAGCGGTGATCAGAAATGACACAGAGGGGATTATATACCACCAGAAGAAAGCTCTATTTGTCGGAAAAAAAGGACGCAAATTTAGTTTGGGTACAACGTGGCACAACCGCGCAATTGTCAGTTAAAGCGACGCAGTGCCGAATCGCAAAAATGCCCTGGTCCTAACATGGGAAATCCTTCCGGGGCTGAATTGGTTAATAAAGCAACACAGCATTCAACAAATACTGACCAAGGAGTGGTAGCTGCAGAATCCATAGAGATATTGTCACTGTTGACAAGATATTTGTTGTAAAATAGATTTACATTCAAAAGAGTTTCTCTTGATTTTGTTAAGCAAATGAGTTTATGTAAAGATATAGCTTGTATAACTGTATTTATTTTTGGAAGTTTGGACAGTTCCAGTACCCTTTTGCCAAGAGAGCGGTGGTGAGACAGAGGTGTTATTTGTTTATGCTATTGTAAGTGCAATGAAAGGGATCCTAACTACAGATACATACAGGTGTGCATATATATATATATGCATATATATATATATATATATATTTATACAGTATATATATATATATATATATATATAAGTGCCCTGCCCTAGGCTGGTAAATTTAGTTTTTGACACTGCTGTACTTTTTTTCAGGTCTATTCCTAAACCTAGAGGTTGATTTCTTCTGCCTGCCACTGGAAGAAGCTTCCACAAATAGAGTGGGAGGATCAATCCTTGTGCTATGAATTTCTATCTGACCTTAGCTAATCTCTGAGAGATAGCCCAGAAGGTGGCTAGGGAGAAGATAAATGGTTGGAAGGGCTGTTCAAAGATCTTTTCTGCTGGGGCCTCTGGCTTGACTGGCAGCCTGTGTTACTAAACAGCTGCTGACGCTAGGCCTCAGTATGTGACTGGTGGAGAGCCTGCAGGAACCTGGATTGAAATGCTGCTGGAGCACACTAACTTTGGAAGCTGGGCTGGAAAAGTAACCCCTTTCACTGAAGAATGTTGCAAGGAAGCTGGTTGGAGATGTTTGTCCCTGGACATTGTGAGTAGAAGCTTTGCCTAAAGCTTCAGGTGAGTCTGGGGGGCAGACAACAAGAGCAGCTATAAGGATTGTGACTGCTTTACAGAGTTTCAAATGGACTGGCTGCCCCCTCTACTTCCAGGAATAGTTAAGGCTGCTGCTGAAGGATTTTTTTCTTTAGAATCTGTCCTTCTATGCTTGTTTGCATTTCTTTCAGAGTATACTGCACCCTCATACCTCTATCCTGTTCAAGCACTGCAATAAAACTTCAAAAAGACAAACCCTAGACAGAGCCTGTATTTGTCGTGTGCTCTGAAACTGGTATCTGGTCTTGGCAGCCTCTGAACAGGTAAGAGAGACCCATTATTTTCAGCCTCCCCTCTGGGGCTTAACACTAGTTTTATCATGCAGGGGTCTCCAAACTATGGCCCTCCAGTTGTTCAGGAATTACAATTCCCATCATGCCTAGTTATGTCTGTGAATGCAAGATTCGTACAATGCTTCATGGGATGTGTAATTCTGCAACAGTTGGAGGGCCGTAGTTTGGAGATCCCTTGCAGTTGTTCTTATTATGTGTGGTTCACATAAATCGATATGCTTTTCTGAGTTACATAGCTAAGACACCCACAATTAATTACCAGCTTCAGTACTTATATTATCATTTAAACCCCTGCAATTAAATTTTTTTTTTTTTCATTCCACAAATATGTCAATTTTCTCTCAGAAGAGTATGTAATGAAATGTTTAAAAATGCCTAATACTTTCAGTGTTTCTAACTTGATTTGGCTCCTTATACTATAACTGATGGCAGCTGTTTGACCATATAGATTAATTCCTTAGGAATTGCTGTGCCTTATAGATTGAGAGACTTGTTTAGTTGACCACAGTTGAATAGTTGTGTTTTCACATCTTTTCCTACAGACTAAAATGCTGTAATCCAAAAGTATGTTATCCTTTTCTCTGACCACAACAAGGAACTTCGCCTATTGAGGGCAGAACTTGGGGATGGGCTAGAGCGGATGTACAGACTAAGAGCTCATGCACCACTGGCCTGTTCTTCATATTGGATCACCCAAACTGTGACTTGCCAAACTTGACATGCATTCAGGTAACAAAACAAAGCCACAGCATTCCTGTTCAACCATTTTTCAGTCCAGGAGGAAAGCTATACAGCCAGTAGGGTGGGATCACCCCACCCAGGCCCACTGTCCCCTGGGATCACCCCACCCAGGCCCACTGTCCCCCCTGTACTGCCAACCTCAACATCAAGCGCATTTCCCAGCTTCTCTGCTGGAAGTAGCGGCATTGACAGCCAGTTACTTCACATCCAGAAAATACCGGAAGTGCATCAGCCATCACAGCATAGTCCAACGTGATACATCCAAGATCAGGAGGGAGCAAGAAACAGCAACAAAATAAAACAAACCAAATTAAAAAAAAAAAGGAAACAAAAAAAGTAAAAACATCACCTACTCCTTTTCACCTTATCCACAAAAATCTTGTATTTATCATCCCACCAATTAACAAAGATAAAACAAATGTTATATGATATTCAATATCCGACCCGGTCAGAGTTATGGGCCAAATAAAGATGTCTATTCAGGAGGAAGTTGCAAACATCTAGAGGTATTTTTGTCCTATTTGACAGACATAAAGCAATTGCTGAAATCTAACCACCTGCAACCCATTGAGTCCTGTTTTTTTCACAGGCTTTATAGGTATATATCCAACAGCTCTCTCTTTGTAATATTCTCTTATTGAAATCTCCCTCCCCCTCTGATGAGGGTTAATTCTCTCTAGGGAATGGTGTATTAATGAACAGCACCAACCCGCACATGTTACCCAAACTCTCTCCCAACATCACAAGTATAAAACCAAAATAAACATGAATGTCCATAAATACTCCATACACTAAATAGTGCAACAAAGTCTTAAAGTGTCTTTTAACTTATTAAAAGTGACAACGTGCTTTAAAGTGCTCTCCAGTGTTCCATACAAAATCTGTGCAAAAGTGTCAGGTGCCAGGAACCCTCTTGTGACCCCACTCACCAGAGGATGTGGACCATCTGCTATTCAGTCAGAGGGTCAAAAAGACTAGGTACTGGTGAGGGTGATTCTTGCCTGGGACAACTGGAAAAATTGAACATCCAGATCGAAAACCAGCAGGATACAAAAGATCCAAGCAACTCAAAAAAACAAAGGGATCTTCATAGTGTAGCCCATTAAAATCCTTTTTATTGCGCAATGATAAAACTACTTACAAGATGTAGAAGAAAAACCAGCATAGGAATCAAAATCTTGCACTTGCGTGCATAACAGCGTGCATTCCACCAGCTTGTAACCACCGTCGGTGGATATGACGTAGCGGCTGTGACGGACCGGATATGACCAGATATGATGGATTCTACATCTTGTAAGTAGTTTTAACATTGCGCAATAAAAAGGATTTTAATGGATTACACTATGAAGATCCCTTTGTTTTTTTGAGTTACTTGGATCGCTTGTATCCTGCTGGTTTTCGATCTCGATGTTCGGTTTTCCAGTTGTCCTGGCCAAGAATCACCCTCACCAGTACCTAGTCTTTTTGACCCTGTGACTGAAAAGCAGACAGTCCACATCCTCTGGTGAGTGGGGCCACAAGAGGGTTCCTTGCACCTGGCACTTTTGCACAGATTTTGTATGGAGCACTGGAGAGCACTTTAAAGCACGTTGTCACTTTTAATAAGCTAAAAGACACTTTAAGACTTTGTTACACTATTTAGTGTATGGAGTATGGACATTCATGTTTATTTTGGTTTTATACTTGTGATGTTGGGAGAGAGTTTGGGTCACATGTGCGGGGTTGGCGCTATTCATTAATATACCATTCCATACAGGCAGGTCTGTTGGCCTGAGCACAGCAGCCCCCTGCCTTTTATTTAACCTGATCACAATTTATTTTTCATTTTTCACTTTTCATCCATGATTTGTTTGTTTGTTTTAATATTGTTATACTATCAAGGCACATCCATAGCGCAGAATATTTAGGTATTATAATTCTTTCTAGGTCCAAAAACTGCAGGCCGTTTGGACCGTAACCATGCTTCCTCACTAAATGTTGAGCCACAGGACTCACAAAATCGCCCCTATTATATCTTTTATATGATCTCAAATGCGCTCCCACAATCTGTGTTTAGTTCTGTCCACATAAAAAGTCTGGCAAGAAACAAAATGCTTCATTTTCAGAGTTACCCCCTTTTGTAAAATACATGCAGTACAGTTGTCTATAAATTTACAGTAATCACGGCACATGCGCAAAGCCATCCATGCTAGCCGCATGTGATTAGAGCTCTGCATCACGGAGGATTCACGGCTCCCTTAAGCTGAGCCAGACGCCCACTACCCACACCCACCGCACCATCTTAGACCCAGGAACACACCACACGGACTGCTATGGTGCTAGGCGGCTCCCGACAGAAACCCAAGCCTAAAACTATATGGGAGGTCCTCGCTCAAGCCTCCGCCAAGATGGCGCCGGAATCACCCAGACGGACTGGCACACAACGCTCTACCAGGATGAAGCCGCTTCCACAAGCAGATGAGGGTGAGTCAGACTGCGATTTATTAGCCTCCCCTCTGCGCTTACAGGCCTCGGCCATACAACCTGACATACTGCAGCAATTTGAATGCATGCTGCAGAGGGCCCTTAGGCAAACATCGGAGCAAATCACAGAATGCCTTACTAAAGAAATAAGGGAACTAGGCCACCGTACAGCCAAGTTGGATCAAAGGGTCGATGACCTAGAAGCCTGCATTAATGATCAGGCTGATGACCTGGAAACCCTCAGAGAAGAAAACCTCTCCCTACAGTCCCAATTGGAGGACTTTGAGAACCGATCCCATCGCTCCAACATCCGCATTAGGGACATCCCTGAAACGGCCGTCAACCTCCAGTCCACAATCACCTCCATGTTCCAGGAGCTCATCCCATCCATGCCTATCGAACGCCTGGAGATGGATCGAAACCACAGGACACTCGCACCTCACAAGACAGAGGGCCCTCCACGCGATATAGTCGCTAAACTTCACTTTTATAAAACAAAGGAACATTTCCTACAAGCCTGCACGCCAAAAAGGAACCCTCCAATTCCAAGGTAATGAATACCAACTGTTTGCCGGCCTATCTCCCACTACCATATCCAAACTGCGAGCCCTCAAACCACAAATACAGGTTCTGCAGTCTCATCACATCACCTATACCTGGGGTTTTCCCTTCTCCCTCAGGTTCACCTATAAAGGCCGCAAGCATATATGCAAATCCCAAGACGATCTTCAATCTGTCTTCCAGGAACTGAATCTAGCCACTCCGCTACAGAAAGATCAACTCCAGCGTTGACGCTCTGCCTCCAACTTCTCGCAGAAGAACTTTGCCTCCATCTCTACAGATGACCACCGCAGCTCCTACAAGCACGGCAGGTTTGCTTCCCCACCTGTGGCTCCACAAGACTTCATGGACTGAGGTATGCTCAAGTTGCCTATCATATTCCACTCTCCCCTAAATAAGGAGATTACCAGCCCCTAGGGTGAAGAACCCCCCCTCTCATTTAAACACTCATTTGACTCGCTCATACCCCCTTATTGAGGTGCACAAACCTTGAATCTCAAACGTCATTTCACACCCATCAGGAGGGACTATGCAAGACTCACATCCAGAATGAGCCCCTCTTTGACCTGGCCATTTACCCCGCAATACAATCGGACAGACGAGCTCAGATTATGCCTCAGCCGGCTCTACCCTATAGCTCACCCATACCCCACAGGCCTATCAACCTCCCCATATGACAAGTGACCTACAGTTCTCAGGTCACAATCTCTTCCTCACCATAGGTTGAGTTTTGGTCGTGAATGATCACGCATTAGGACGCCCACAAAGGACTGTACATAAGTTTTGCCTGGCTTGCCCAGGCAGTTGATTTGTGGGGAATGTTATCACAATACATTCCAGGGTATTTCTCAGTCATCTCTCTAACTGGCTACCCCCGCCTTCTAAACAGCTTTACTATGGAAGACCTAAGCTGTTTGCCCACAAGCCACCAAGCGCCTATCCAACTGTGAAACCTTATGCATGGTGTGTGAGGTTGCCAGTTATAGAACATACAATTAACAAGTTTGTTGGCCCTAGGACTATTATTTTTTTTACATGTGAGGTAGACTCACTCATGTTGTTGTGTGTGTTTTTTATATATTTCTTAAGCTCTGACCTGTAAGTACTACGCATATTCTATACGGTAACCCCATCATTTCACTGAACACAATTCCAGGGGGCTCACTGGACACCACTGGAAAAACCCCCTTTTATGCATAGCCCTACTACTCACGCCTTCAGAACCCATATGGTTAATGCCACCCTCTAAGTCAGCTATCCAACCTGGCTCTGCATATAAGCCCCTAGATAGGAAGCACTCTCTTGCAGCTGGTGTGACCTCCATTGACTGTCACTGTTGCCCCCACTCTTGCCTGCAGAGGCTCTGATAGAACCTCTCCAGATGGATATTTTGCCACTTAGAGGGACTTTTTTCCCTGCTCTGACTGGGAAAGACTGTGCCTTTACTTCTCTCCTACATTACCACCTACGTTACATGGCACTTCACTCCTTCCTCTACTTTTCCCACTTTCTCTCTGGTCTCACCTTTCCCCATCCTGGGGGGGGGGGGGGACTGGTATCCCTTAAATCGCATAATGCAACTACCCGGCATTAAATGTTCAAGGGTTGAACATACCACAGAAACGGGTTAAGGCCTTCAGATCCTTTGCCCCCTCCAAAGCTCACGTTGTGTACCTGCAGGAAACACACTTTTCTAAACATCATACCCCTAAGTTCTTTAACCAAACCTATCCACAGATCTTTACAGCATCTGCAGACACCAAGCAAAGAGGGGTTTTGATTGCCTTTCACCGCACTTCTCCCTTCGCACTTAAAGAGATCCAAGACCCAGAGGGTAGATATCTTATCTTAACAGGCCGCCTTCTAGAGGAAGAAGTCACAGTAGTATCCTATTACATCCCAATCCAAAAACCAACCTCATTCTTATTTTATCTAATGCAACCAACAAAAACAAGGCACCCTCATAATAGGTAGTGACTCCAACCAGGTGATATACCCCTACCTGGATAAATCACCCTACTCAACCCCCCACAGCCCATCAAAACTCTCTTTTAAACAATTGCTAGAGATATTCCCTTCTTGACACTTGGCGTGAAGCCAACCCCACGAGACGACAGTTCACTTTCTACTCCCACCCACACAAGGTCTCATAACGTATTGACAACATCCTGATTAGCGTAGGTACCACACTGGCCCTTCTGTCTTCGGACATCATCCCATTCACCTGGACAGACCACAACGCAATGATCACTACTGTTGAATCCCTTGTTCCCAGACAAAGCAACCGCTCATGGAGTCTCAACGACACTCTCCTCACCCATCCCCCTCACAGAATGCACATCGCTATAGCCATTAAAGACTACATCACCAATAACTTCTCAGATGACATCTCACCTTTTATCATCTGGGAAGCGCACAAACCCCTAATACGGGGAGCCCTTATTAGTAAAGCAGCCTACCTTAACATCCTACCTTACATCAGAACCTGGAAAGTGCATTCCATCAAGCACACTCCACCTTCCAAGACGATTCCACACCAGCACACAGGCAAACCCTTGACAAAACCACACTGGAACTGGATCTCTTCCTGACTGAATCGGCCAAAAAACTGCTATGTCATGCTAGACACAAATTCTACATGAAGGGCAACAAACCAGACACTTTTCTAGTCCTGACCCTCCGCAAACTCGACCAACCCCACAAACCCATGCGACTCAAAATCACCCAAGATACTTATACCAGCAATCCCTTAAAAATCCTTTTCGCAAACACCTCTCAGAGCTCTACTCTGCTAAAATCACTTTTGATGAAATCCAAGCTACGACACTCTTCTCTAACATCACGCTCCCCGCGGTATCAGCCCCACACCGGGCCTCCCTCGAGCAAACCTTCACCACCCAAGAAGTAATCGAGGCAATCAAAACCCTCAAATCCAACAAGCGCCCAGGCCCGGGCAGCTTTTCAGCCGCTTATTAAAAGCATTTCGCTGACATCCTCACTCCCCTACTCACAAAAGCCTTTAACGCTATCCAACAGGGAAATTCCTTTCAATGTCTCCATGCTGCCGAAACCTCACTCTGAAGATTCCTCCTGGGCTAATTATTGCCCTATATCATTACTCAATATAGATGTCAAGATTATGGCAAAGATCCTCTCTACTCGCTTGAACCAGATCATCTGGCACCTTATCCATAAGGATCAAGTGGATTTTATACCCTCTAGACAATATCAGACGAGCGGCCCTAATAGCCCATGCCGCACAAACTCGAAAGATACCAACTTGCTTTGTGTCATTGGACATCAGGAAGGCTTTTGATACATTATCATGGCCATACCTGACTTTTGTACTAAAACAATGGGGATTTGGACCCCATTTCCTAACCTGAGTAACATCCCTCTACACTTTCCCAACAGCACATATCCGCTATGTAGGATATACAGTATCTCACAAAAGTGAGTACATCCCTCACATTTTTGTAAATATTTTATTCTATCTTTTCATGTAACAACACTGAATAAATTACACTTTGCTACAATGTAAAGTAGTGAGTGTACAGCTTGTATAACAGTGTAAAATTGCTGTCCCCTCAAAATAACTCAACACACAGCCATTCATGTCTAAACTGCTGGCAACAAAAGTGACTACACCCCTAAGTGAAAATGCCCAAATTGGGCCCAAAGTGTCAATATTTTGTGTAGCCCCAATATTTTCCAGCACTGCCTTAACCCCCCTGGGCATGGAGTTCACCAAAGGTTCACAGGTTGCCACTGGAGTCCTCTTCCACTCCTCCATGATGACATCACGTAGATGGTGGATGTTAGAGATCTTGCACTCCTCCACCTTCCATTTGAGGATGCCCCACAGATGCTCAATAGGGTTTAGGTCTGGAGACATGCTTGGCCAGTCCATCACCTTTACCTTCAGCTTCTTCATCATGTTGGAATACTTCCCTGCAGCCCAGTCTCCGAAGGGAGGGGATCATTCTCTGCTCTAGTATGTCATAGTACATATTGGCATTCATGGTTCCCTCAATGAACTGTAGCTCCCCAGTGCCAGCAGCACTCATACAGCCCCAGACCATAACACTCCCACCACCATGCTTGACTGTAGGCAAGACACACTTGTCTTTGTACTCCTCACTTGCTTGCCGCCACACACGCTTGACACCATCTGAACCAAATAACTTTATCTTGGTCTAATCAGACCACAGAACATGGTTCCAGTAATCCATGTCCTTAGTCTGCTAGTTTTCAGCAAACTGTTTGTGGGCTTTCTTGTGCATCATCTTTAGAAGAGGCTTCCTTCTGGGATGATAGCCATTCAGACCAATTTGATGCAATGTGCGGCGTATGGTCTGAGCACTGACAGGCTGACCCCCCACCCCTTCAACCTCTGCAGCAATGCTGGCAGCACTCATACGTCTATTTTCCAAAGACAACCTCTGGATAGGACGCTGAGCACGTGCACTCAACTCCTTTGGTCAACCATGGTGAGGCCTGTTCTGAGTGGAACCTGTCCTGTTAAACCGCTGTATGGTCTTAGCCACTGTGCTGCAGCTCAGTTTCAGAGTCTTGGCAATCTTCTTATAGCCTAGGCCATCTTTCTGTAGAGCAACAATTCTTTTTTTAGATCCTCAGAGAGTTCTTTGTGATGAGGTGCCATGTTGAACTTCCAGTGACCAGTATGAGAGACTGACAGCGATAACGCCAAATTTAACACACCTATTCCCCATTCACACCTGAGACCTTGTAACACTAATGAATCACATGACACCGGGGGGGGGGGTGGCTAATTGGGCCCAATTTGGACATTTTCACTTAGGGGTGTACTCACTTTTGTTGCCAGCAGTTTAGACATGAATGGCTGTGTGTTGAGTTATTTTGAGGGGACAGCAAATTTACACTGTTATACAAGCTGTACACTCACTACATTATATTGTAGCTAAATGTCATTTCTTCAGTGTTGTCACATGAAAATATATAATAAAATATTTACAAAAATGTGAGGGGTGTACTCACTTTTGTGAGATACTGTAAATCTGAACCCTTTCTGGTGCAGCCTGGAACCTGCCAGGGATGCCCTTTATCCCCACTCCTCTTTGCCCTAGCGATTGAACCGCTGGCTCTGTTGATCCGCTCCAATCCGGACATAAGGGGTAATGAAATAGGCGGACATCACCACAAACTCTGCCTCTTTGCGGATGATATCCTCCTGTTCCTATCTTCCCCTTTGGTCTCCTCCCCCAAACTACTTAAAACTCTTGATGAATTTGCCACTATCTCAGGGTTAGTAGTGAACCCACAAAAATCAAAGGCCCTCAACATTTCTATAACCCCATCATCCCTAGCCCAAATACAGTAAGCCCTTCCATTCTCTTGGTCCCCACATAGCATTCCATACCTGGGCATCCACTTAACAGCAAATCCAAATGCACTGTACTCCTCTAACTATCCAGCGTTGCTAACGCATCTAACCAATCTTATGTCTTCCTGGTCAAAACTACCCCCTGCATGGTTGGGACGCATACCGGTTGTCAAGATGATCATTTTGCCAAAGATACTATACCTATTTTGGGTATTTCCTATCTCTGTCCCATCACACGTCTTCAGTATCCTACAAAGGCACACACTACAATACATCTTGGGCAATTTCAGACCTAGAGTCAATAGACATATTCTCTTCTCTGCCAAAACTAAAGGGGGACTGGGAGTCCCCGACTTTGCAAAATATTTTCCAGCCGCACAGATTTTCTCAGTACCCAATTATCATGCTACTCGTGAAACACCACTGTGGGTCGCACTGTAATCTGTGCATTGTGACCCACTATCCATAGCCAATCTACTGTGGCTTCCCCCCTGCAATCACATGACCATCCACAAACCCATAACTTCCCATAGTTTAAGCATATGGGACAGACTTAAAAACAAATCTGGTTTCCAGTCCCCCCATAATCCACTATTGTCATACCGCCATAACCCAGCCTTTTACTCCGCATGGACGTCTCCAGTGTCATTCACCAGATGGACCTCGTCCAACCTTCTCCGAGCCCACTCATTCAGCACACCGGACAACATCAAGACATTCCCTTACCTAAGCGAAACACACGGTCTGTCCAACACAGAATTTTTCCGCTACTTACAATTGAAACATTTTTCACTATCTGCACACGTAGGGACCAGTCCCTACCAGCCATGTCCTTTTTTGAACATACCTGCCATAAAGATCCTCACGCCTGGGGCCTGATCTCCAATTTCTATGCCCTACTGCTTAATCCCCCCCCCACACAATTTAATTCCATATGTAACCAAATGGGAAAGGGACTTAGGACTTTAGTTAAACTCTAAAGAATGGTCAAATATTTGGTAATCTACCAAATCAGCGTCCCAAAATATAGTCGCATTAGAAACTAAATACAAAGTCCTCATGCGGTGGTACCTTGTCCCAGCCCGAATCTCTAAATACATAACCTCGTACTCCCCTCTTTGCTTCCGTGGATGCTCTGAGATAGGCACTCACCTCCACATTTGGTGGACATGCCTGCTGGTTAAAACCTACTGGACAGAAATCTTTCAAATACTGTCCACGCTGTTCAACAGTCCTCTGGACCTGGACCCAGTCATAGCTCTACTTAACAAAAACCTGCGGACATGACAAACATTTAATTTAAACTTCTCCTGCAGGTCACTACGGCAGCTAAACAGACAATAGCAAAGGCATGGAAAACTCCACATCTTAGTGTCATAGAGACCAAAAATAGGATCACCAGAGTCATGATCCATGCAAAAATAGAGGCAATCCTTATAGACAAAACCCTAAAATATGAATGCTTATGGAAACCCTTCATCCCCCTGACTTTGATAAAGCATTGTTAGCCACTTGAACTATATATCTACGCACTGTTGGAACAGCCCTGACACAAAACCTTTCCACCACCCCCACCAGTTACCCCCGGGGTCCCCTTATTCTTCTCTTTTCCCTCCCCCTTTTCCTACCTTACTACCACTTCTTACCACTGTGCTTTTCTCTTGTTTCCTTTACCAACTTTTATCTCATGAGCCCCACTAACATATAAGGCAAACACCAGCAGCCTTTCCACTATATTTGCTCTAGATTTCTGCCTCCCCAAGGTATACAAAATTTCCAGATGCTCACATATTGATCCTCTCTTCCTTACAGTTGCTATAAGAGTGCGTTACTGGACTTATGTTTTACCAAGGTTACGGGCTGCGACCCACAAATGTCAAATGTTGCTGATCTTTTACTGAAAACTTTTTCCCTCACTGAGGGCTCTGAGAATTATATATTACTGTACCTTGCTCATGTATGTTTATGTCTTTTTCTTTTCCAACAAAATACTTGAACAGAGAAAAAAATACAGTAATCACAACTGCATTAAAATAATCCATGGGGGAGACCAACAAAAGGATCCCTGATTTGAAACTAGCATGTCCCAAATTGAAGTGTTTCTTCAACAAGTGATTCTAAGGACAGGATCAATTAATTCACCTCTAATGTCATTGTAGGCTAGAGTATGCCAATGTTTCTTAAAAATGTCCTTAATCTTATCTGATTGATAATTGAATATAGCAATGAAATGTAAGAGATTTCTTGGGCTTTCCTTCACCATTTGATATGCTATTTTCAGAGAATTCTTGCTATAACCTCTACTCAAGAATCTTTCTCTTAACTTAACAGCCTCCTCCTCAAATACTTCTGAGCCAGAGTGATTTTTCCTTATTCGGGCATATTTCCCCATCGAGATATGTTTAATGAGGTGGTGGGGATGCACACTGCGCGAGTAAAGTGAAGTAAAGCACTGCTCGTTGTTTTCGAAACAGGCAGCTATTCCATTGCTGTCCAGTGTTGTTATTCAAAAAATGTATAAATTCATGTAACGTCCTCAGGACCTGTCCAGAAAATCAATATGTTGTAAATGTATCTCCTTCATAAATCCATGTGGCAGAGAAACATTGAGGCCTCCCCACAGGAAAAAAGCCAATGCTTCCATCCCCCAGACATACAGTAGGTTGGCATACGATGGGGCACACTTAGTCCTCATCGCCACCTCCTGCACCTGGAGGTAGTGGGAGCCATTGAACACAAATTATGAGTCCAGATAAACTCCAACTGACTCAAAACTACATCCTTAACCACTGACGCTAACGGCGGCAAAGTGGCTCGTTATCGCAAACTGCTGTCACCTGACAACTAGTATTGTTTTCTGGGGGGGCCAGGGAGCGGGTAGGGTGGACTTGATCTCCGCCGGCTACCC
>BLSH010086401.1:551776-563630 GCA_018402905.1 Glandirana rugosa
ATATCAGTTTGATATGATTTTAGAACAATAATCTGTCCCTTACAACACCAGCAGGAACCTCTCCCTATAGCAGTTTGATATGATTTTAGAACAATAAGCTGTCCCTTACAGCAACAGCAGGAACCTCTCCCTATAGCAGTTTGATATGATTTTAGAACAATAATCTGTCCCTTACAACACCAGCAGGAACCTGACCCTATAGAACTAGGAGATGATTTTAGAACAATAATATGTCCCTTACAGCAACAGTATGAACCTGACCCTATAGAACTAGGAGATGATTTTAGAACAATAATCTGTCCCTCTAAGCAGTAGACTCTAACTAGTCCAGTCAGATTGTTCTGTAATGCAGGATAAGATGTTATTAGATCTGCAATCTGTCCCTAAAAGCAGTAGTAGTAGTAGTAATCTAAATATACAATTTAGGACCTGATTGCTTTAAAAAAGGCCTGGATTCTTTCCTTAATGTAAATAATAAAACTGGGTACTAACATTTTTAGGTAACGTTGATCCAGGGTGAATCCGATTGCCTCTCGGGGAATCAGGAAGGAATTTTTTCCCCCGTTATAGCAATTTGGATCACGCTTTGCTGGGGTTTTTTGCCTTCCTCTGGATCAACTGTGGGTGAAGGATTGTATATGGGATTATTTGGTTTTATATATATATATATATATATATTTTTTTTTTTTTTTGGTTGAACTAGATGGACTTGTGTCTTTTTTCAACCTGACTAACTATGTAACTATGTAACTATCTAGTCCACAATTAGATTGTTCTGTAATGCAGGATGAGATGTTATTAGATCTGCAATCTGTCCCTCACAGCACCAGCAGCATCCTCTCCCTACACTAGCCTGAGAGCATATGACATGCAGCACTACGTGACTTCAGCTCATACAGAGGCTGGGTCACATGATGCACTGGCCAATCACAGCCATGCCATTAGTAGGCATGGCTGTGATGGCTTCTAAGGGCAAACCAGTGAAACGCTTGTTGATTGGCTGCCCTGCAGCTATTCAACAAGCGGGAAAAAAATACCAGAACCCAGAACCCGAACCCAAACTTTTTTTCAAAAGTTCGGGTTCGGGTCCTGAACACCGCAAAGTTCAGTACGAACCCAAACTTTACAGTTCAGGTTCGCACAATCAAACAATTAAACTATTCAATTAGTCTGGAATCCACTAACATCTGATTCCAGACTAATTGAATAGTTTAATTGTTTGATTGTTTAATGATGCAAGTGAACTATATATCATCCTATGTATATGGTCATTTGTAGGTATTTGGTCTTTGAAGCAGGGCGTTAGCAATACAAGCCCGAAACTGTTACCATGTATATCATGTAACTTTGATGTGATTTTTCTATTTTCTCCATTAAAAGACAAATTTGCGCAGCAATCCCAGTTCTATTTTTGATGGTCTTTGGGAGGACCTGATTGCTTTGCACATACATGTGACTGAAGTGCAAAAGACTATGTTGTACTAAAAACAGAGATATTGGCATGGCTGGGTGTCACCCTGGCTGTCCGGGCTCAGCGTGTGCATAACTGAACTTTCCAACTTGAAAAGCCCCACAGGTCGCAAATGTATGATCTCATTCACCTGGGCAGGAAGTGGCTGCAACCTGAAACTCTGACAGCACCAAAGATTTTGGAACATGTGGTAATGGATCGGTTCCTGAGGTCTTTACCTACTGCTATCCAAAAATGGGTAAACCATGGAAACCCGGATATGGCTGACAAGCTTGTGGATCTGGTAGAGAGTACTTGGCTACAGAGAACCTGACCGCCTCTCCCAGGGACTCACGGACTTTCCACCCTAAGAGCAGACCATCCCCAGCAGCGGGTAAGATGATTTCAAGTGGTAAGGGTGGAGAGAGTGAGAGGGTGGGAAGTTTGCATAATGTATGGCGACCGCAGTCAAAGTTGCAGGAAGCAGTGAAAAAGTTTATTTGTTATCGCTGCCGGCAAGAGGGACATATTGCAGCCAATTGCCCAGTTGTGGAGGAGCCTATGGAATGTAACTATCTAAGAGACAGACATCAGTCGCTGTTTGCGACAGTTGCATGCACTGCCACTCGGGGAACTGAAAAACATTTATGCAAAATGTGTATTAATGATTAAAATGTTGTTGTTTTGCTAGATTCAGGTAGTCTGGTGACATTGATCAAAGCTGAATTAGTTACTACAGAGGTCTCTAGGAATAACAAGGTGGCTGTTATTTGTGTACATGGGGACACCAGAGAGTATCCTCTGGCTAAAGTGGTTTTTGAGACCCCCAAAGGTAACATAACTCATCAGGTGGGGTTGGTGCCTCACTTACCACATGTTGCTATTGTGGGGAGGGATTTTCCAAAATTCTGGGAAATCTGGGATGGTCCTGAACCCGCCGCAGAGGCACCTAGAGGCCAGGAAGAGGAATCCCAGGTATCCTCTGAGAATGGTGAGACCTCTCCAGATATTCCCTTGTCGGTGTTGGCAGGAGAGACTCGGGAAACTGGGGAGGAACCAACATCTTCAGACGAAAACATGCCATCTGTAGAGTTCTCTGATTTAGAGGTTCACAGGGAAAATTTTGCCACAGAACAGGTAAAAGACCCCACCCTGATAAAGGCACGGGAAAATTTGGTAAAAGTAGATGGTGAATTAGTGAACCCAGATCAGTCTTGCAGTTACCCATACTTTATGGTGGAAAGGGATCTGTTGTATCAGGCTGCCCAAAAGGCGGATGAAACCATTGAGCAACTTGTGGTACCCAAACCCTATAGGAAGTTGGTATTGGAATTAGCCCATGGGCACATTTTGGGAGGTCATTTGGGGGCGGAGAAAACCAGAGAGAGAGTATTGCAAAGGTTCTATTGGCCTGGGGTCATGAAGGAAATAGAAAATTATTGTTCCTCGTGCCCTGTGTGTCAGAAGTCGGCACCTTTGTCGCATTTCCGTAATCCACTGGTACCTCTCCCCATCATTGAGGTTCCCTTTGAGAGGATCGCAATGGATTTGGTTGGTCCAATACTGAAGTCCGCTAGTGGGCATCAGTACATTTTGGTCATAATGGACTATGCCACCCGCTATCCCGAAGCGATCCCTCTTAGAAATACCTCTGCCAAGACAATAGCCAAAGAGCTATTTCTGGTCTTCAGCCATGTGGGTATTTATAATGAATTGCTTACAGACCAGGGTACCCCATTTATGTCCAGGGTAATGAAAGAGCTATGCAAGTGACACAATTACGTACATCCGTGTATCACCCTCAAACAGATGGGTTGGTTGAAAGATTCAACAAAACCCTAAAACAAATGTTAAAAAAGGTAGTGGATCGAGATGGAAAGGATTGGGACTGTTTGCTACCCTACTTGATGTTTGCTATTTGGGAAGTACCACAATCCTCTACCGGGTTCTCGCCCTTCGAGTTACTCTATTGGAGACACCCAAGAGGGCTGTTGGATATCGCCAAGGAAACTTGGAAAAGTGAGAGTTCTCCCCACCGGAGTGTGATTGCGCATGTTGCTCTAATGCAAGATAGAATTACACAAGTAATGCCGATCGTCAAGGAACAATTGGCCCAAACGAAGTTAGCACAGCAAAGGGCGTATAACCACAAGACCAAGACTCGTACTTTTTCACCGGGGGATAGAGTGTTGGCACTAATCCCTATGGTCGAAAGCAAATTCCTGGCCAAATGGCAGGGCCCTTATGAGATAATTGAACAAGTGAGTGAGGTGAACTACCGGGTCAGACAACCAGGATGGCGAAAGCCAGAACAGATATACCATATTAATCTGTTGAAAGCCTGGAGAGATAGGGAATCCCTAGTCGCAGAAACCTTGGTGTCACAAACTAAGTCCAATTGCTTCATTCCTGAGGTGGGAATAGCAATCGCCTTATCAAAACCCCAAAAACAGGAGGTGAAAGAGTTTGTGCTCCGCAACAGAGAGGTGTTCTCTGAGCTGCCGGGCCAAACATCTGGGGTAGTGCATGACATTATCACCCCGCCAGGTGAAAGGGTAAAACTAAAGCCCTATCGGATACCGGAGGCCCAAAGGGAGGCAATACTAGGGGAAGTTCAACGAATGCTTGAATTAGGTGTGATAGAAGAGTCCCAGAGTGACTGGTCCAGCCCGATCATTTTAGTGCCCAAACCCGATGGGAGCTGGAGATTTTGTAACGATTTCCGGCAGTTGAATAAAGTTACAAAATTTGACACTTACCCCATGCCACGCATAGATGAACTGATTGACCGGCTGGGAACAGCCCGATATATGACTACCCTTGATCTCACCAAGGGGTATTGGCAAATTCCCCTAGCTGAGTCAGCGAAGGAGAAAATGGCATTTGTAACACCAGAGGGGGCATTCCAGTATAAAAGAATGCCATTTGGGTTACAAAATGCACCAGCCACATTCCAGCGGAAAATGGACAGAATTACGAGGCCCCATCAGAAGTATGCTGCAGCCTACTTGGACAATGTGATCATCCACAGTACGGATTGGGCCTCACATCTGCCAAAAGTGCAAGTGGTACTAGACTCTGTAAAGGAAGCTGGGTTCACGGCAAATCCAAAAAAGTGTACCATTGGACAGGAAGAGGCCAAATATTTGGGGTACATTATTGGGAGGGGAGTGATAAAACCCCAAATCAACAAAGTGGAAGCCATAAATAGCTGGTCGCGCCCCAGCAGCAAGAAGCAGGTTTGAGCATTCCTATACTATCGGCGATTCATTCCTCAATTTGCTTCGCAGGCTGTGCCCTTAACCAACCTGACAAAAGGGAAAGAGTCTTCCATGGTGAAATGGACTCCGGAGGCTGAAGCAGCCTTTCAGGCTTTAAAGAAAGCCTTATGTAGCCAACCAGTGCTGTATTCACCTGACTTTGCTAAGGACTTTGTGGTACAGACTGATGCATCAGACGTAGGCTTAGGAGCAGTGTTGTCCCAGGTCTGGAATGGAGAAGAGCACCCAGTCATTTATCTTAGCAGGAAACTGAAACCCCACGAAGAAAATTATGCCACAATTGAAAAAGAGTGTCTAGCGGTGAAATGGGCACTAGACTCCCTGCGATACTATTTGCTGGGTAGACACTTTGATCTGGTTACGGATCACGCACCCTTAAAGTGGATGGCTCAAAACAAGGAGACCAATAGAAGGGTAAAATCGTTGGTTTCTGGCCCTGCAAGAATACAACTTCACCGTGAAGCATCGCCCTGGGGCTCAAATGGGGAATGTGGATGCCTTGTCTCGGGTACCTGCGTGCCTGACTGCCTGTGTTACAAACCCCAGTTTGGAACAAGAGGGGGGGAATGTGACAGCTGGCGGGTAAAGACACCAGGTTGCGTGCAGGATGGCAGGTATATTTGCCCTAGGTTTAAGCTGTATGCAGACTTATACCACTAAGGGGAGTCTTGCAGGTGTCGAGGTAATGAGCACAGCTGAAGTGAGCTGGCTCATTAAGGCCTCTACAAGATCTCCCAGCAAGCATAGGTGAGTGCTCCACCCTGGAACCAGGTTCTGTGTCAGGACAACAGACTGGAGAGTGTTACAGCTTGTCTGGTAAGAAGCCTGTGTGGCTGTTCTGTTCAGTGAGAGATAGGAGCTTTGTACAGCAGTAGGCTGTACCCAGCTGACAGACAGGGAAACCAATTGTGTAGTCAGTGGCCAAGGGGCCTAGGATTTATTTTTTTGTTTGTTTTTGTTTTGCTGTTTGAACATTGAATGTAGTGAGAATAAACTACCTTTTTTTTCATCTGAAACTGCTGTCTCGCTGTGCCTAACTTGTGTAGTGAACCCTTCCAGGGGGTCAAACACACCCACTGCCTAGCTAAATCCCTTACTATATATATATATATATATATATATATATATATATATATACAGTATCTCACAAAAGTGAGTACACCCCTCACATTTTTATAAATATTTTATTATAGGGGGGCGTGGCTGGCTGCAGACTGTGATGGCCGCCTGATCTCACAGCTCTGCTCAGCCTTGGACATCTGGCAACTCTACCGTGGATTCTTGCAGCAAATCCCCCCTTAGTACCAGCTCAGGGGGGTTTATATACTTCAGGCTACAGATCGATTCAGTTTTGAAGCATATCAGCCACAGACAACGGACACGGGAGGACCGGGATCGGAAGAGGAGAAGACAGCTTAGCTGATCCCCACGAAGCAATCGGCCTCCATCCTCCTCGCAGCATGCAGGGTGAGATACAAAACTACCCAGCCCAGACACATCGGCTATCACCCGTGCTGCTCAGCCCTGTTTGGCTCAGTTCTGTAGTCAAACAGGGCTGTAAGCCGATCCGCACTGGCTCCCTCACATCTCCGGCCATCTTGAGGCCTAGTAGTGGGGATCCAGATGGATCCACTGGATGCCCTGCCTGCCAGCATCAGTGGCTCGGCTTACCTCCTCACAGTGACTGCCCGCCCGCAGCGGCGAAGATGATTGCGGGAGACGAAGAGCCGCTCAGGGACACCTAGCAGCCATGGCGGCGCCTGACCGGCGGCCATATTGCGGCCTACCCGCAGACCTCCGGAAGGTGCTGAGCGGACCCGTGGCCTCCGGCACTAGGGGCCCGACCCGCTCTGACACCCCCTCATTCGGATTCACACCCGCTCCGGGGCCGTAGTGGTGACGCGGAATCACTTGGGGGCACTCTCCCGGCCGCGACAGTGCAGGACCGGCTGCCATCTTGCGGCCTAGCAACAGACCTTCTACCGCAGGTTTGTGAGAGAAAATACTGTCCGCCCTGTCCCTACATCCCCCCAGGCATAGCAGATAAGGAGTAAGAGTATACCCTCGGTGAGGCACCGAACACCATGTTGCTACCTAACTACAAACTATCATAACAGTGCTGTCACCTGGGGTGCTGGTCCAGCGGGGCACCCGGGATCTACCCTGCACCTGCACCCTCATCCTGCAGATGAAAAACAAAAAACACTGCATCCAAGAAATAAATAAATGAATAACTGGAGACATAAAGCTGCACGGAGGTAACGCATCGTCACACCGCTTACTCCCTCTACTACCTGGCAGCACTCACCCCCCATATACTAACCGACAAGTGCCTTCAACACAGACCTCTCTTCATAAGGGCTCCTGCTGCGGCCTGCCACGTATGACTTTGATCAATTACTCCCTGCTACTCAACATCTATACTGGTACAAAGGCGAATTACTTTTTAGTATAGCTCTGCAGCACTGCAACGCTTTCCAAATCACCCTCTGTAGCACTCTAGCTTCATATTCTTCTGCATAGAGGAAGACAGGATATGGTGCTGGTCTCTGAGGTATGTACCAAAAAAAACCTCCAAAATACAGCAAACACACGTCGTATATCTGAATATTTTCACGAAGTTAACATGCAAAAAGGTCAGACCGACACTGGAGTAGTTCCTCCTACTCTTTTACCAAACTTGTCTGAAGCCCAACACTATCTGGACAATTTGCTAGAAGAGATGGACAGTTCGACTAATAGCATTTCATCTCCACAGTGCACACCGACAGATAGAGGGAAGCGAACTGCGCAATCCCCGGCTCAGTCCCCGTCTGAAACCCCACTGTATAAAAAACAGCACTGGGAAGATGCAACCGATCCTGAGGGGCCACAGGAATCACTAGCTGCACACCCTGCCACGGACCAACCACCATCTGAACAAACACTAAAAATGATGTTACTTTCACTTCAAAAAGACCTGAGAATTGAACTACGATTATCACTATCTTCACTCCATACAAGAGTGGATCAAATTGAGGAGCGCACAGATACACTTGAAAAACAGGCTGCAGCACAGGCCTCTGTGCAGGAAGTAACATCTGAAACCTTATCCAAACAATCGGAGGACCGATCTCGAAGGAACAACATCAAGTTCAGAGGCATCCCTGAGTCAGTGAGGCCATCAGATATCACACATTACATCCAGCAGATGTTTCTTAAACTCATCCCCCAATTATCTCAGTTAGACCTAACTATAGATCGAGCACACAGAATCGCAAAACCAAGTTACTTGCCGGATTCTATTCCAAGAGACGTGCTGGCGCGCATTCATTTTTTTCATGTTAAGGAGAAGATTATGTAGGCAGCCCAAACGACTAAAATGCTACCCGATCCCTACTCTGCCATTTCCTTGTATACTGATATATCGGCGGCTACAACGAAAAAAAGAAGAGAGTTCGCTCAAGTCACCACCATCCTCAGAGACCGCAACATTCCATACAAATGGGGCTTCCCCACGAAGCTTGTTGTGACATTTCAATCCCAAACGACCAATATCTTAACACCCAAGGAAGGCATCAAGCGACTACTAAACTGGAGAATCATCTCTACACCTCCCCCACTGCCACCATCTGATCATCGTCAACAAAGACCTCGCAAACCACAAAGCGACAACTCCAACCGGTTCCCTCCACGTGCTCAACAGCATTACTGAAGCCTACCTACACCTGGATCTCTCCAGGTACTGCCTTGAACTATAGCGAGACGACTGCTATCCTCATTTGTCTCAGATGAGTATACTATGGTTTGTTATACTTTGTTTCTTTACCATAGTCTACAAGTTCCCTTGTCCTAGTACAGAGTGCTAAGCACCCTCAGACATCTTTCTTCTGTAACCCGAAGATGACAGTTATTTTCATTAACACAGGTACGAGGTAGCAACAGCTTACCTAAACTTATTGTTACAAATTGCAGCAATAGCTGTCATATTGTTGAGTTGGGGTTTTTTTTTGCTAGTTCACTTGTTATTACCTCAGTATTGTGCTCATCACGCCTTGACCTTTGGTGTGCGATAGAACAGGTGTCTTCTCTCATACTACACTTTTGCCACCTTTGAAACCAGAGACACCATTTCCCAAAATGGCTATTAACATATCCTCACTTAATGTGAAAGGCTCAAATTCCCCTTTCAAACGCCACCTTCTATGGAAGGAAGCATTAAATTTAAAAGCAGATATTATGTGTGCTCAAGAAACACACTTTTCTTCTCTTAAACCTCCCACATGCTCCCATAAGCAATATCCACATTGCTTCTATGCAAACTCAATCAAAAAGAAAGCTGGGGTCCTTATAGCAATACGCCCCACGGTAGCGTTTCAATTAATCCACTCTGAAGTGGACACCCAGGGAAGATTCATTATCCTTCACGCTTCCTACAACAATCGCATCATGACTGTGGTTAATATATACGCACCTAACACACAAGCCCAATGCTATAAGACTATAATGACAAAACTTCAACCTTTTCGTCAATTCCCCCTCATCATATGTGGGGACTTTAATCAGATTGTAGATCCTACCCTTGATTCCTCCAACCCCACCAGAAAACAATCCTCAGCTCTCTCTAATCTTCTCAGTTCAGAAGAGCTTTTTGACCCGTGGCGGTGCCTCCATGACACCGAAAAGGACTACACCTATTTTTCGCACACCCAAATTCTAGGATAGACTTGTTTCTAGTAGATAAGAATACAATTCAAACAGCAACCATTGGCAACATTATGTGGTCAGATCACGCACCAATTTCACTTCAAAGTTTTCCAGCCAACCTCAAACAAATGGGGAAAATGTGGAGACTGAACACCTCCCTGATTACTAAACCACTGCTACAGAAGCAGGTTGAATCCGAACTAAGAGATTTCCGCATGAACAATGACTCTGTATCAAATCCAAATGTTTGTTGGAATGCCCATAAAGCTTATATAAGAGGTCTTCTCCTTAAATTGGGGACACAGGAGAGAAAGGCTCGTAGCGTTACTACTACCAAATTGCTTGATCAAATATGATCTCTTGAATCAACTCACAAAGCGCAACCCTCACCCAATTTAGAGACAGACCTGAATAACGCTAGAAAGAATCTAAGTGACCACTTACATTCAAACTTTGATTTTGCACTGAAGAAGCTGAAACTAAATTTTTCTCGGCCATACTTACTCCCTACCTCCTGCAGTCACTTAACTTCACATTCACCACGGGCACAATCCCGTCTGAAGCTCTTGAGGCCATTATCACTACCATTCCCAAACCAGGCAAACCACATGATGATCCAGCCAACTACAGACCCATATCCTTTCTGAATTCAGACACTAAAATATATGCCAAGCTTCTAGCCACTCGCTTATCCACAATCATCCCACAGTTAGTTCATCCCGATCAAGTGGGCTTTATTAACGGCAGACAAGCGTCTGATGGAACTCGTAGGTATGTTGACCTACTCCAGTGGGCTGAACATCATAAAATGCCTTTTCTGTTCATCTCCTTGGATGCAGAGAAGGTTTTTGACAGGGTTGGCAGGCAATTTCTTAAAGCTGTCCTACTTAAATTTGGATTCTCTGGTAGGCTTCTTGAGGATATCATGGTGCTATACACCTCACCCAGCGCCAAGGTAGTGACTTCAGGTATATTATCAGACTCTTTCCCCATATCTAATGGCACCCATCAAGGCCGTCCCCTGTCACCACTCATATTCACTCTCGTCATGGAACCACTGGCACAATCTATCAGGGCTAATCCCCATATCCTCGGTATTGCCGCAGGGGATCACGCACAAATAATTGGATTATACGCAGATGATGTTATTGTATCTATCACTGACCCTGCGTGGTCGCTGCCACAATTACATCATACGTTAGACCTCTTTAGTAAAGCAAGTCCTCCATGATCGGAGTCCACATCACCCCAAATCTTAAAAGTGGCATTGCGCGGCTCACCTCTTTCTCCTGGGCCACAAACTCAACTTTATCCTATCTAGGAATAAACCTAATCTCACCAACGTCTCAACTACTCAATATTAATCTTTCCTGCCTGCTGGCCAAACTGCACAAAACTATACAAGGCTTGAGCAGTGTCCAAGCTTCATGGGCTGGGAGAATAGCCCTCACTAAGATGTACCCTTTACCACATGTGCTCTATACCTTTCGAACACTACCCGTTCCATTCCTTACAGCCCATCTAAACAAACTACAATCAACTCTAAATTCCTTCATATGGAATGGCAAACATTCAAGGCTCAACAAGGCCACTCTTTGCAAACCAATCTCAGCTGGAGGCATGGGAGCTCCTAATGTCATAGCATACTATAGTGCTATAATTCTTGACAATACCAAGAGTTGGTGGGTCCCAGACACCACACTCCCGTGGTTACAGATAGAGCAAGCTGTCCTAAAGACCTGTCCTAAGTTGGTCCTCAGTGCACTTCTGATCTCTAACCACAAACCAGCTACCTATTTAGCTACGGTTAATGCTACCCTCAGAACATGGCAAGCAACGATACAGCATTCCGAGGGCATACCTCATAGCCTATTGCATGACTTACCTCTCCAAACCCTACAAAACATTTTGCAAGACATACCCTTACAAAACTGGATTGCAGCTGGGATCCACACACTCAGAGACCTATACAACAACTCCATGCTACTCTCCTTTCAGCAGATCCAACACCGATACCAAATTCTGAACAAGGACTTCTTTAACCTGTACAGGTCCGCGCTATTGACAAAAGACGTCAACAGCGCGGACCTGAAAATCCGGGTGGACGTCCATGGACGTCCGCCCCTTTACACGCCCCCTGCGCGTAGACGACTTTCCTCTCATCGTACCTCAACAACATATCCAGAGACTCACACACCTAGGGTCGACGTTAGGTCAAAACATTCCCATACAGAACGTTTTACAAAACATCCCAAACCTCTCCATTCAGTACGTTATCCGATACTCCATACGGGAGCCTTACGACATAGCAACGAACGGTACAAGACTCCCATCGTAATTGGCATCGATTTATCCATCGACCAAACACCAATCTCTAGTCTTCACGTGACTCCTGGTTGAATCCTGTCCAGAAATCCTGTCGAACGAGATAGACATT
>BLSH010086401.1:581923-593760 GCA_018402905.1 Glandirana rugosa
TCTTGTGTCCCTGTCCCTCGGTCTTGTGTCCGTTCTGGCACCCTGTCCCTGTGTTCTGGCTCCCTGTCCCTGTGTTCTGGCACCCTGTCCCTGTGTTCTGGCACCCTGTCCCTGTGTTCTGGCTCCCTGTCCCTGTGTTCTGGCACCCTGTCCCTGTGTTCTGGCGCCCTGTCCCTGTGTTCTGGCTCCCTGTCCCTGTCCCTGTGTTCTGGCTCCCTGTCCCTGTGTTCTGGCTGCTGCATTTCCCACCCTAGGCTTATAGGTGGGTCAATAAGTTTTCCCATATTTTTTGGGCAAAAGTAGGGGGGTCGGCTTATACACGGGTCGACTTATACACGAGTATATACGGTAATTGTTTTTTTCTTTATATGATAATTATTTCTTTTTTTCATTTTAATTGTGTTGTAATCGTTGCTTTCTACTTTATTTTGATAATTTGAAATATTGTATTTTGATACACATAATTTTTTTTCACATATATTTTGATATTTTTATATGTTTTGTACTATTTTAGGCAGATCTGTGATTGCTCCGTGTATGGCAATCCATCGGTTCACCTGATTCATTGATCTATTACACCTTATTCATTTCAGAGAGCATATGGTTAAATTGTTGGCTGTTTGATGTTAAACTAATTAATTAATTGGTTCCATACTCTTGGACTGGTTATATGTTTGTCTATGTTGTCTAGTATTTTGTCTGTGTTTGGCTGAAGAAGGGCGTTATCTGCCATAGCCCAAAACTTTACCTCATACACATGACGATTTGTAAGTGATTTTTATCTTCAATAAATCTTTCTGTGCAGCAGTCCTGTGAACTTTCTTCTATATATATATATATATATATATATATATATATATATATATATATATATTACACTGTATATATATATTTGAATACACTGCCTGCATTGACTGTATATAAAGTCTACACTTAATCTATATATATACTGCACTGCCTGCACACCACTAACTGACCTGCCTAATCTAGCTTAAGTTCTTTCTATCTCTGTTCACTCCAACACACTACATACAGCCACTGTGTAAGCAGCCTTATATAGTTTGCCCCCTGAGCCATGATTGGCCAAAGGTACCCTGCCTTTGGTCAATCATGGCTCTTGCAGCAGAGTGCACTGTGATTGGCCAAAGCATGCAGGTCAGGTGCATGCTTTGGCCAATCATCATCCGTCAATGCACTGCGATCTCGCAGTGCATAATGGAGCAGTGGCGGCTGGTGAAGTTTTTGGATGGGGGGTGCCAGGCCCCGCCCTTCCTTTTGACCCCTCCTACTTCTAATAAGCCCCGTCCCTTATAAAATCCACCCACTCCGTCCCCTATATTCCACATATTGTGTCAGGAGTACACAGCTCAGTATCACAGGACACAGTATACAGCTCAGCATCACAGGACACAGTATACAGCTCAGCATCACAGGACACAGTATACAGCTCAGCATCACAGGACACAGTACACAGCCCCAGCATCACAGGGCACAGTATACAGCTCAGTATCACAGGGCACAGTATACAGCTCAGCATCACAGGACACAGTATACAGCCCCAGCATCACAGGACACAGTATACAGCTCAGCATCACAGGACACAGTATACAGCCCTAGCATCACAGGACACAGTATACAGATCAGCATCACAGGACACAGTATACAGCTCACCATCACAGGACACAGTACACAGCTCAGCATCACAGGACACAGTATACAGCTCACCATCACAGTACACAGTATACAGTTCAGCATCACATGAGGGGGTAAATTGCAGCCAGTATCACAGGTGGGGTCACGTATGCAGCCAATAACACAGGTGGGGGTATTTATGCAGCCAATAACACAGGTGGGGGCAGTTTGCAGCCAATAACACAGTGGGGCAGTTATGCAGCCAGTGACACAGGTAGGGGCAGTTATGCAGCCAGTGACACAGGTGGGGGCAGTTATGCAGCCAGTGACACAGGTGGGGCGGTTATGCAGCCAGTGACACAGGTGGGGCGGTTATGCAGCCAGTGACACAGGTGGGGGCAGTTATGCAGCCAGTGACACAGGTGGGGCAGTTATGCAGCCAGTGACACCGGTGGGGCAGTAATGCAGCCAGTAACACAGATGGGGCAGTTATGCAGCCAGTGACACAGGTGGGGCAGTTTGCAGCCAGTGACACAGGTGGGGCAGTTATGCAGCCAGTGACACAGGTGGGGCAGTTATGCAGCCAGTGACACAGGTGGGGCAGTTATGCAGCCAGTAACATAGGTGGGGGCAGTTATGCAGCCAGTAACACAGGTAGGGGCAGTTATGCAGCCAGTGACACAGGTGGGGCAGTTATGCAGCCAGTGGCACAGGTGGGGGCAGTTTGCATTGAGGGACACAGGTGGGGCAGTTTGCAGCCAGGGACACAGGTGGGGCAGTTTGCAGCCAGGGACACGCTGGAGTCTGCAGAGTTTGGCACACGGAGAGCGGCTGTCCCCCCTAGTCTGTCCCCGGCGGTCATGGTCTCTGTGGGAGCGGAAGTCACGTCCGCTGCCACAGTGACCCGCCCCTGGCCCTGCATCCAATCACAGTGAGCGGAGGCTCAGGCCAGCCAATCAAGCTATGAGTGTGCGCCTGTTCAGCGCACACTCATAGCTTTTAATGGCCGACCAATATGCTCACTACTTGGCTGTCATGTGACAGCCAAGGAGCCGAAAGAAAAAAAAAGAAGAAAGTCAATGCACCGGCACCACCTGCATGGAGAGAGACATTTTCCCTAAAGCAAAGAGCAAGCAGATGCCATCAGTTCTAGCGCCATCAGCACAGCCTGAGTGAATTGACCATTTTCTGTGATCAACTAATCGGGGTGGTGAGAAGGCAGAAGCCTACCTTTGAATATACTCAGTTGTTTCTATACTTCTCTGTCAGTACAGACACAGTTTACTTAGTGGAATGCAAACCCTGTGCACAGGTCCTTCTTTCACAGATAGTATAACCTGATAACCTGGAGTCAGTAATTCCTACCGAGGCTTTCTCCTAAAGTGCAATTAAGCTTGCCTATTTTTGCCCTATCCAAAGGGATTAGTGAACACAGTGATATAGTTACCCAACTTTGAAATCATAAAAAGCTGGCAGAAGATTAGACTGAACTGTAATATTAGGATACTTGTCATTGCAGTGACCGTTTCTCACCTACCAAATTCAAAGTAAATTCTTCAAAAGAACAATCTGAATTAGTACAGGAAAATTCAGCTAAATAATTGTTGTTTGTTAATGATAATTGTGTTGTCATACAGTGAACTATTATAAAACTATGTAATCTTGGCTAATCTCCCTTGATCGCTATCAATATATCTGAGGGTCATTCATTTCAATAGATACGATAACGGTGTGAGCTCTTCTGATTATTTTCACTCATTGTACTTACATCCGCATTATTCTTCTAAATTTTTCTTAGTGACCATAAGATATTGATTAAGCTCTATTGGAGGATTTTCTGCAGACATATACTGTATATACTGTTTGCTGTTATTAATCAAGAATTTAAGGGAATGGTGAATATCTTCATTAGCTTATCCTTTTAATATATACTATTGCATTATTGACCAGACGTAATACTTTGAAATTCTGCATTGTTTAGTAAACTGCTTACTGTTGCCCTTTGAAGCGTGAGATTCTTGCTAATAACTCAGCGCAACGTCTGATAAGTAACGATTATTGATTTCCTCAAGCCTGTGTATTTCATTGCAGTGTCTTATTTAAAGGGGAACTAACATAATAATATTTCAGCAAAATATTGCCAGGTGTGCCAGAGGGGACTGAGGCTGTTGTTAGGGTTGTAGGCAGAGTAATAGACTGAGCATACTGATGTAATACTACATTGGTCATTAAAATGTTCTACTTGCAGATTGTCCATTGGCTTACTGATGATATTCTCTCTTTATTATGAGTACTCAACATGTGTTCCGTGTTTTGTACTGCAGAGTACTGTGCAAGGTATTGTATGTCTATGAAAATGTTTTCATACAATTTTTTATTTATAAAACAAATCAATTCTGACCATTTTCAAGGCTAATGGGCAAGGCATCGTCAAACAAATAGCATATACCAATGAGGAAAAAAATTCTAAATACTATTTGGTGGGTAGCAACAATTTTAACCACTTCAACCCCTTAGGACACACCCATACAAGATACATTCTCAGGTTGAAGTGGTTATACCAGAGTGATGCTTGCACCTGCAGGCATCATCCCAGTATCAACATTTTGTATCTAGTGGCTATACAGCTGGGAGATCATTTTTACAAGGCTCAAAGGGGGCCCCCTCCCACTGTCACCTTTACCAGGCTCTCCCATGCGATCGGTAAGCCTGCTTGGTGTGTTTCTGCTCTGAGAGGGGAGGAAGGTACATCCATACCCACCTTCCCCTTGTGATGTAAGAAACCGAAAGCGATGAGGATTTTGTCACTTCTGGTTTTGGTTTGATGTTTAGAAGCCATTAAAAGCTTGTAAAGCACCTGATCACACTGATCAGATGCTTTAAGGGCAGAGGAAAGATCTGGGGTCTCCATAAAGAGGACCTGTCAGGCTTATTGCTATAGCAGGGGATACGGTTGTTCAATTCCTGTGATAGCAATAAAGTTTATTTTTAAAAAATCAAATAAAGGGACAGTGTAAAAAAAGTATTGAAAAATAATAAAAAAAAGTGTTTTGTGGAAAAAAAACACTCAGTCAGCAGCTACAAATAGTGTAGCTGCTGACCTTTAATATAAGTACACGCACCTGTCTTGCGGTCCAGCACCGAGCTCACCTGAATCACTTCTTCTTCACCGGTCTGGTGTGCATACGTGAGCTGTACTGTGCTTTGTGAATGGTCCCAAAGCCTTTTGGGGCTTATAATATATCCCAGAAGGTTGTGGGTAGGGGTGAGGAGAACTTTTGGTGGATCACTGTGGCGATCCGACCGGAAGCAGGAGTGGGTAACTGTCAAAACTAGGTACCCACTCCCCCCCAAAAAAGTACCAAAAATAGAAGGAGAGAAGAGGGCATGAAACAGAACTTCCCCTTTTGGGAAAAAAGAGCCCCCATCTCCCCGTGCTCATGTGCAAATGCAGCACATATGTAAGTCCTGCATGCATATGTAAACAGTGATCACACCACACATGTGAGGTATTGCCACAAACATTAGAGCAATTTAAGGGGTGGACCCCATGCAGAAAATTCAACAAAAAAAAATCATGAGGTTCCTCGGGAAATTAATATCAGACCCTTCCAGTCTAGTACAGATTTTATAGAAGAATCTCCACACCAAAAAAACAAAACAAAAAATGCTCGAAGTTCCGCTAAAAATCCACACCAGAATATGAACTGCTTGCCGACCAGCCGCCGTCATTTTACGGCGGCAGGTCAGCTCTCCTGTGCAAACCACCATCATGGTACGTTGGCTCGGGCAGACGCCTGCCCATGGGTCGGATGGACTCGATGTCCACTGGTGACGCACGATCACCTTCTACAGAAGCAGAAAGGGGATCTGCCAATGTAAACACGATGGATCCCCGTTCTGTCAGGGGACATGACACAGATCTACTGTTCCCAGTGATCAGGAACAGTTAGATCTGTCATGTCCCTGCCAGCCCAGCCCCCATACAGTTAGAACACGCTGAAGGAACACACTTAACCTCTTGATCGCCCCCTACAGTTTAACCCCTTCCCTGCCAGTGACATTTATACAGTAATCAGTGGTTGGTTTTAGCTCTGATCTCTGTATAAATGTCATTGGTCCCAAAAAAGTGTCAAAAGTGTCCAATCTGTCCAAGGCACTATTCCACACACAATACCACACCCATTTACATCACATATTAACTCACTACAGCCAGCTGGTTGGCCTGCAACATTTCCTTGCTGTCCATGGTGGTTCTCTTCCTGGTGATATACACATACAGTCTGCTGCTTCTGTTGTCTCTTCCTGGTGTTTCCCTGGTTAATGTCATGGTTCCAAGCTCCTTACACATACACCTGGAGGGGCTCGCTCACCCTTCACCACCTGGAATGTGGCCACCCACTGGACACTTTTGCTTTCATTGCTATGACTTATTGCTTATATGCTTTTCAATACCTTGTACATGTAAGTGCATGATTATTATTTTTTATTTTAAAATGTTTTAAAGAATACTACATTTGGATGTTTGAAATCTGAAAATCTCTTTAAAATAAGAGGACCCCTAAATATCCACCCCATCATAATGGGTAAGGGGTACATAGTAAACAAAAACAGGGTTTTGCACTGTCCCCTTTTAAAATAGGACAGTGATGTTTTCATGCTCTCTTGTCAGCCAGAGAAAAGATCTGTTCTGTTTTTTCTTTCAAGACCATTTCTATTTGACACAAAAAAAGCTAATTTTCTGGTACTACACCATGGAGCTTCCTCTCTGTTTCTTTCAAATGCTTATCATTGTGGGATTATATTCCGTGTAATCTGTTTTTGGAGTGAATAGAGGTCCTTCATTGGCTGCATTTAGCGCCTTCAGACCTTGTCATTGAGGTTTGAATTTGTGGTTAGCTGCTTTAACTGCATCCAATTTGCATAACATGTGAATTGGACTGGTTTTTAATGGAGCCGGTTCAGACATGTGTGGGGTGACTGTAGTTTTAAAAAGGGTCCTGTGCGATTTTTGGGTCCGGTTCAGGTAACAATTTGCACCTGAATTGCACCTGAACCGGTGAACAGAACCGCACAGGACTGCAGCACTGAAACCGCGGCCGCATATGGATGAACACAGCCTAAGGTTGGATTCACACCTATGCATTTTTAGTGCTTTTTGCATTTTGCAGATTTGCACTACAGTCCATTTACCATGGTTTCCTATGGAACACGTCCTGTAGTGCAAATCTGCAAAATGCAAAAAGCACTAAAAATGCATAGGTGTGAATCTAGCCTAAGGCTAATTTTGCATTTTGCAGAAATGCAGGGAAATTTTTTAACATGGGTTCCTATGGAACATGTTCACATCAATGCATTTTTGTGCCACAAAAAGCAGCATTTTGCATGTAATAGACTTCAATGGGCATACAAGGGAAACGCAAGTGCTTCATTTTTTATGCGTTTTTACCGTGATTTTGCAGCGATTTGCATTTTAAATCTGCCTAGCAACAAAATTCCTCCCCGCCAAAAAAATAAATTCTAAAAGAAAATTAAAAATAAAAAAATGCAAACCACAAATCGTGGTAAAAACACAGAAAGCACAGCAAAAAGCAGTGAAAAAACGCTGAAAAGCAAAATGCATTGATGTGAATCGAGCCTAACACTTGTGAGGTGAAAAAAGGAAACACATTTGATGTGAAGATCACTGCCTGCACATGTGAAGTAGACTTTATTTCACTTGTTTGAACACTTATTTTAACCACCTCATATTTTTGGTAGAAAAAATTGCAATACGCGTATATTGATTGGTTTGCACAAAAGTTATAGCATTTACAAACAATGAGAATTAATTTATGGCCTTTTTATTATTTTTATTTTTTTTTACTAGTAATGGCGGCGATATGCGATTTTTAGCGGGAGTGCGACATTGCAGTGGACAGATCGGAAATTTTTGACACTTTTTTGGGACTATTGGCACTTATACAACGATCAGAGCTAAAAATAGCCACTGATTATTGTATAAATGTCACTGGCAGGGAAGGGGTTAATCTGTAGGGTGGATCAAGGGGTTAACTGTGTTCCCTGTGTGTGTTCTAACTGTATGGGGGCTGGGCTGGCAGGGGCATGACAGATCTAACTGATCCCGATTATAGGGATCAGTAGATCACTGTCATGTCGCCTGTCAGAACGGGGAACCACCGTGTTTACATTGGCAGTTCCCTGTTCTTCCTCTGTAGTAGGCGATCGCGGGTCGGGCGGACTTGATGTCCCAAAGCACACGGCAGACACGAGAGCGCAGCCACAACTGTGGCTGTGCAAATCGCTGTTTATGGACGGCGATCTGCACAGCAGAGCCACTTTGCCGCCGTATAGCCACATGATACGGTCGGCAAGTGTTTAAACCTCTATAAATAGTTTTCTCAAATCGCCTTCCAGGGCAGCATCCGAGAGATAGGCTCCTCCTCCCTAAAACAGGAAACACTTTAATCCACCATTATAAAAATGTCAGTCTTACCTGCATCCCTCAGTTATTTTGTGTTTCCTCTGCACCACATGAGCTGCAACAAGGGAGACCTCTGTCTCTGTGCTATTTGCAGGAGACTCCTTGACTGACCCCCCTGGTGACCCAGGGGGTTTGGGGGTAGGCCAGCAGGGGCAGCATTTACACCATGGACCGCCCGAGGTTTCGCCTCTGCAGGGAGGTAGGCAACCATCCCCCCAGGCTGCATGCGTGCCAGTAGCATTTCCCCTTTATGCTGCCGCTACGCCCATCAGTTACTTGCCTGGAGTGGAAGCTGGTCGCTTGGTGAGCCAGCCAGGGAGCAGGTGCTGATGCAGGCTTGGCTAAGGCACCCCGCGCCATGTTTGGTCTGCCTGAAGCTCCAACGGCAATGCTGGAAGGAGAGGCAGAGCGGGGGAGACATCCAGGCGCGAGTTCTGACGCCAATGCGGCCTGGGTGCTCCGCACTACTCTCTGCCTGCCTGAGCTGCGGCGGCTGTGCTGGACGGACCCAGCGAGTGTGCCAAGATGGCACTGGAACTCCAGGAATGCAGTTTCCAGTCACGCAGTTCCGATTGGGGGCCATCTTGGTGGAGGCAAGGAAGCTGGTCGGAGATGCCTCACTTCCGGTGACGGCACGGAATTCAAAAAAAAAAAAGAGAAAATGACGGGAACTAAATAGGAAGAAAAATCTCTGCAACAACAGATGATGCAGCAAAGGGTTAAGTGGCAGCCGGTGCAGGTGAGTCCACCAACCTTCATGGGGTCAGCTGGGGGCGGGGCTGGAGCTTTTGCAGGAAGCAGTTAAAAAGGCCCTCTGTCAGAGGAACACGGAAGCTGACCGTGTCGGACGTCTCTCCATCCTGCCCTGCAGATCCTGCTTGTCAGGACGGCTCCATGGTAAGTCAGAGAACTCTGGGCGTTATCTCTCCCTTTTACCTTCATTTTTGTTGTTATAATATTGATCGGGTAATTCATTCATTAGGGTCCCTTTTGCTTATTTTACGCAAAAGCCCCAGAGGAAAAGAAGGGAAAAAGCACGGCCAAAATTTGTGCCTCCTGCGGACACCGCTGTCCTCCAGAATGGAAGAAACCGCTGTGTCAGAAGTGTGTGGACAGATTAGTAGCAAAAGAATCTCAGAACTACTTCAGGGACGTGCTTAGTAAATTTAAAAAGGAAATAAAGGGCACTATTGCACCGTTGCAAGCAGCCATCAAAGTACTGGAGGGCTCTACCGGCACGGACCAGAGTAGCATACCCTCCACCAGTAAGACGACCACCCAGGCAGAAAGCGGGGAAGAGCAGGATTCCCCAGAGCCAGGAGGTGGGTCAGAGGAGTCCGAGGCAGAGTCAGAAGAGGGACAATGCCTGGATTCATACGACCCTGATTTGGAGTCAGAAGGCACACTGTTTCCCTCAGAAGATACTGAGAGTCTCCTAAAAGACATAGCAGACACCCTAGGTATTAGTGGGAAAGGAAGTTGCAGAGCTCATGTTGCATGACAAAATGTACAAGGGGCGGGGGGGCGTGTCTAGCCGAGCTCCAAGATGGACGTGTAGGAGAAGAGCTCCGATGAGACACAGGAGAGGATGCCGCACCAGAGGGCCATACAAGCTCCACAGCCACGAGCCTCAAGTGGGCAAAGCAGCGGGAACCTACAGGGATGGCGAGAAACAAGAAGGACCCGATCCAGCCCAGTAAACTGGACAGATTCTTTTCGGCAGCACCACGCGGGCTGCATCCAAATGGCGCCGGAGAAGCCGAGATGCGCACCACCAACGACAAGGCCGCAGCTCCCTCCTCAGTACAAGGGAACGAAGGAAACTGGGGTAAAAGCACGAAGGGTGCGGGACACAGCGGCAGCTCCTCCGGAACCTCCACTCCATCTACTAGGAGCCCGGTCAAGCAGAAGCCAAGACTGGAGCCGCAGAGCCAACAGCCTGGAACAGAGAGCATGGAGGTAAGCAGCGCACCTAATACCAACCGTTCGCAGCACGATCGGAACGATCCGTTCGCTAACTATCCGACAACAAACCAACGTGTGTCCGGATACTGTCCTCAAGGAAATGCTGCTATCCCTGACAGACTCCATCCATTCAGATCTAATAGCTGGGCTCAGCAAATGCCAGTCAGAAGTGCAGACGATAGGAAAAAGGGTGGACCGTATAGAGCAGAAGATGGATGAATATGCCATGACATACAACACCCTCCTCGACGCACATAATGCTCAAAATGAGGAAATAACATGGCTAAAAAATAAAATATCTGATCTAGAAGATAGATCAAGAAGAAATAATATAAAAATTTGGGGGATTCCTGCAAACCCTCTTCTCCACCATAGTACCATCTCTAAATGCACAGGACCTGTTGATAGACAGAATCCACAGACTACCTAAGCCTGCCTTTCTCCCTTAAAGACACTCCACGGGACGCCTTATTAAGAGTCCACTTTTACCACATTAAAGACCAAATCATGACAAACTCACGAAAATTTGGCAATCTTCCAACTCCTTACGAGACCGTGCACCTGTTACCAGACTTGTCTAGGCACACATTCCAACGTAGGAAAAACCTGGCCGCTATAACAAAAGCCTTAAGGAATCATAGCATCCAACATAAATGGAAATATCCGGCCATACTAACAGTCACCATCAACGGCTCAACTACATCAATTTCCACCTTAGAAGAAGGCATAGCAGCCCTCAAATGCTGGAATATCATCCCAGACCACACAATCCCTCCGCTACAAGATCATCAATTACCTTCTCTCCAGGAAGAATGGCACACAGTCTCTCACAAGCGCTCAACCAAACAGAGCACAGCGGGAGGCCCTAACAAATGACTTTCACCACCATACGTCTCTCCTTTAGTCCGGAGGTAATTACGAAACTCCCAACCTCAAGATAAGTTCCAAAGCATACCACACCTGCTTCTGGATCTCAACAGGGATCCCCTTTTTTAACCACCCTTATGTTGTTTGCTTATTCCATCCTGATGTGTTTTGTTACCTATTTTTTGTTCTGCACAGTAACCTCAAGCTCGGACTATCTGCAATGATGCAGAGACCCTGAAGAATCCCAACAGGAGACATACACTTCAAGCAACCTGAAAAACTCTCCCTACGACCAGAATGAGTTCAGTGAAAGATCTTCTGCAAATGTAAGTGCCAATTCCTTCCTATTTCATATACCGTATATACTCGAGTATAAGCCGAGTTTTTCAGCACATTTTTGTGCTGAAAAAGACCCCCCTCGGCTTATACTCGAGTCAGTGTCTGTGGGTGATAAGCAGATTCACATTAAACAGAGCCGCGCTGCTTCTAAGAGCCGTTCTGTGCTTTTTCAGTGTGATTAAACACATTGGAATGCAAAGAATGCAGAGAGAGGTGTCAGATTCTCAGCTTGATGTCGGGAGGTGGGGGAGGTGGGCGGGACAAGCTGATGTTAGCTGTTCAGTCCCTCCCACCTCCTGATCTCTGTGAAGAGCTGCAGCTCTCTCTCTGCATTCTTTGCATTCCAATGTGTTTAATCACATTTACACAGCACAGAACGGCTCCTAGAAGCAGCACAGCTCTGTTTAATGTGAATCTACCTTACTCATCCCTTATGTGGTCTGGCTACAGTCTGTGTCCTGGCTAAAATCCCTGTGTCCAGGCTACAATACCTGTGTTCTGGCTACAGTCTGTGTCCTGTATAAAATCCCTGTGTCCTGGCTACAATACC
>BLSH010086412.1:14506-28031 GCA_018402905.1 Glandirana rugosa
GTGTAAGTGATGTTTTTTTGAAGAATAGGTCCTGAGGAACCTCAGACTGTGAGGGACGGTGCCGGACCATCATATTCCTCTTATCCTGAGGAACCTCAGACTGTGAGGGACGGTGCCGGACCATCGTATTCCTCTTATCCCGAGGAACCTCAGTCTGTGAGGGACGGTGCCGTCCTTCCAACGGATAAGAAGTTTTTTTGTAGTGAATGTGGAAAGTGTTTTGCTTACAAATCACACCTTGCTGCACATCAGATGTCTCACACGGGGGAGAAGCTGTATTCCTGTCCTGAGTGCGGGAAAGGCTTTTCCCGAAAGTCCAATCTTCGCACACATCAGAAATTGCACACAGGGGAGAAGCCATTTTCCTGTTCTGAGTGTGGGAAATGTTTTTTACACAAATCACATCTTGCTTCACATCAGAGGTCTCACACGGGTGAGAAGCTGTATTCTTGTTCTGAGTGTGGGAAAGGTTTTTCAAAAAAGCGAACTCTTTACACGCATCAGAGATTGCACACTGGGGAAAAACCATATTCATGTCGTGAGTGTGGGAGATTTTTTTCAGACAAGTCCAATCTTGACAAACACCAGAGATTGCACACAGGTGAGAAGCCGTATTCCTGTTCTGAGTGCGGGAAATGTTTTTCAAAAAAGCCAAATCTTTACATACATCAGAGATTGCACACAGGGGAAAAACCATATTCCTGTCCTGAGTGTGGGAAATGTTTTTCACAGAAATCCAGTCTTTCCAGACATCAGAGATCTCATACAAGGGAGAAGCCACTTTCCGATCCTGAATGAGGGAAATGTTCCTCACTGAAGTCCTGTCTTCCTGTACATCAGGGGTCCCACACAACCCTGGAGGTGTATTAGTGAGTGCGGGAAATGTCTTGTATATGAATGTTGGTGAACATGTGGGGAAGAAGCACACCCTGATATACACCTCAGATATACTCCTTGGCTGATCTTCATCATCGAAGAAACAGTTCATAAGGAGATTAGAGATCACCAAAGACATGAATGAAGTGTTGTACCGTGTTGGCCATTGATAGCAGGAGAAAAATAAAAATGGAGTCATTACCTTTCATTGGCTGAGTGCATTTTGTGGTGGAAACTCTTGCAAGAGGTCTGTTTTCTCAAGTCGTCTTCCAGGACGAAACAAGTTAACCCGACCACTTAAAAGGCAGTCCTCTAGGCCTTTTAAAATTAAAATGGAGTCATTACCTCTCATTGGCTGAGTGCATTTTGTGGTACGGTGACTTCGAGGTCTATTATGAATAAGAAATCAAATAGTTGATGGAATGTGGCCCATGTTTGCTCAGCCGTGGCGAATATTGTCCATGTTTGATTCAAGTGATTTTCTATGGTCATTGCCTCCATCTATTTTCTACTAAGATGACATAGAGCGCCTGCATACAGATGGGACTTCTCTATTTTCTACTAAGGGGACGTAGAGCTCCTGCATACAGTTGGGACCTCTCTATTGTCTACTAAGAGGCCATAGAGCTCCTGCATACAGTTGGGACCTCTCTATTTTCTACTAAGATGACATAGAGCTCCTGAATACATTTGGGACTTCTCTATTTTCTACTAAGGGGACGTAGAGCTCCTGCATACAGTTGGGACTTCTCTATTTCCGACTAAGGGAATGTAGAGCTCCTGTGTACAGTTGGGGCTTCTCTATTTTCTACTAAGGGGACGTAGAGCTTCTGCATACAGTTGGGACTTCTCTATTTTATACTAATATGACGTAGAGCTCCTGCATACAGTTGGGACTTCTCTATTTTCTACTAAGATGACATAGAGCTCCTGCATACAGTTGGAACGTCTCTTTTTTTCTACTAAGGGGTTGTAGAGCTCCTGCATACAGATGGGCCTTCTCTATTTTCTACTAAGGGGACGTAGAGCTCCTGCATACAGTTGGAACTTCTCTATTTCCGACTAAGGGAATGTAGAGCTCCTGCATACAGTTGGGACTTCTCTATTTTCTACTAAGGGGACGTAGAGCTTCTGCATACAGTTGGGACTTCTTTATTTTCTACTAACGGGACATAGAGCTCCTGCATACAGTTGGGACTTCTCTATTTTCTACTAAGGGGACGTAGAGCTCCTGCATACAGTTGGGACTTCTCTATTTGCGACTAAGGGAATGTAGAGCTCCTGTGTACAGTTGGGACTTCTCTATTTTCTACTAAGGGGACGTAGAGCTTCTGCATACAGTTGGGACTTCTCTATTTTCTACTAAGGGGACGTAGAGCTCCTGCATACAGTTGGGACTTCTCTATTTTCTACTAAGGGGACGTAGAGCTCCTGCATACAGTTGGGACTTCTCTATTTTCTACTAAGGGGACGTAGAGTTTCTGCATACAGTTGGGACTTCTCTATTTTCTACTAAGGGGATGTAGAGCTCCTGCATACAGTTGGAGCTTCTCTATTTTCTTCTCAGGGGGCATATGGTTCCTGAAAACAGATGGGACTGTTGCTATTGATCCATTAAGGACTGACATCATTCGGAGGGACTACAAACTAAGGTCCATTTTGCTGCAAGTTGTACATAGAGAAGTTGTCCTCCACATTGTTGCTGAACTCACTTTGGGCATCCCATAGACCCTCATCCCTATCCAAGTTTATATTTCCTCAATAAAACATAAATATAAGGCCAAGGATTGGCTTTCTGTGTCTGGATGCAAGTTGAAAAATGTGTGTTGCCTGGCTGTGCAAGAGGAGGAGGACTTAAAATCCAGCAGCCCTTTAGAGGGTAGCCTTACATAATACTAAGAGGTCCTCCAGATACAACTCCACACATGGACGAGTATGGGGTACAAGGCAGTCAATAGTACCCTTAGCTGAATGACCGCACCCTCCATTGTCATTAGCTATAAAAGGGAATGGGTGGAGATAGTGTTGACCTTATTGTCCAGTTATGGCCAGTGGTCAGATTTGAGCCATGATATTACTGCTTTCGTTTGATTTTCCTATGGACTCAGCCAGTGAAAGCAACCGCTGCTTCATTAGGAGCCAGTGAATGAGGGAAGCTGTCATATATAGAAGCTTTAGGAATATGTATGTTTTATGTATGATGCTCAGCACCTTCCGAACATGGGGGGAAGCAACACAGACAATGTTCAGATTGAACCAATGGCTCAAACTCTAACAAACAACTAGACTGAGTGTCCCTAGCCTAGCTCTCATTTAGTGATAGCAATATGTTCAACTTGGCTGTATACCTTTTTAGTTTGACTAGAACTTGGAGTAATTCCTAGTGGTCAATGTAGCAGTCCCTTACATTGGTGACTATTGGAGAAGGACCCCCTTATATCAGTGGTCAATGTAGTGGCCCCTTACATTGGTGACTATGGGGGGAATGCAGAGAAAACACTGAAACGCCATTTTATCCTGGACTCCATTTTAAAAATATCCTTTCTTCCCCTGCCTCTCAATGTCCCCCCCTTCCATTTCACAATTCACAGTTTGCACGTACAGGCTAGCTCCAATTACTGTACCAAGTACTACCAGCCACCATAATTAGGTTGTATCAAGTATTACTTTCGTTTCTCCTTAAACACAACCCCATAGCTCTAGGCATGTCGAGATGTAGATCTCTTTACTCCAGGAGGGGTTTTTGCTAATTATTATAATTGCTAACCTATAGTCTCATATTATTTGGAATATTATTAACTTTGTATAATTGTTAACCTATAAGGTGAGATATGTTGCAGAATATCATTAACTTTGTAACGCCCTTCATAATAACTATAAAATGTTTGGCTCAAAGGAATACAAGTCAGAATAATCTTGGCATACAAACTGTCTGTGTGTGTTTTTCTTATAACGCTAAGATTATTCTCAAACTGGATCCTTAAAAGACACAGGGTCGCTGCAAGCCAGTCAGAACAGCAGGCCTCGCTGATACCCCAACAAACTTTGGAGGTCCCACCGAGATTCGGAAGGTCGTCTTCACATCTTCAGACACTCCCGGTAAGGTATATTTTTTTTATTATTGCCTGCCGGAATTGTCTAAAGAAGCTGACCAAAATCCAAATAAAAGTGTTTTTAGTATGTATGTGCCGGGACCCACTTTTTGAAGTGGATAGTACAGTACATTAAAGGGGAAGAGGCGCTGCAGGTAAATTCTAGCCGGATAGGGGGGATTATTTTTTTTTTTTGTTGTTTTTGTTTTTTTTGTCTCCGGGAGGCACCTGTGTTCTGGGTAACATAGTCATAATAATCCCCTATTAGGGGAATAGGCTTGGATCAACACTGTGTCTGAATTTCTTTTTATTTGTGCTTCTCTTACTGTCGCGTAGAAGTATAAGATAATTTGTTTGTGTGGTATAAAGTTCAGGTGGTAAGACTGGACAAACGCCACTGATTTCAATCTGAATAAGGATTATATACCTGTATACTGAACTGTGACATACTGTAGACTGTTCTATCCTTTGTTGAGAGTGGCAAGTGGTCACGTGCCATTCGAACTCACTCTGTACTGTCAGTTTGACTGAAGTACTCGGTGACCAGTTCACGTTTATGAAAATCGCACCCTGAGGCAACTTAGAGTGGCAGCCGAGCACTGTGAGCGTTCCTTAGAACAATAGGGTTAACTGCCTACATTACAACTGACATGTCATGTCCCGACTGTAAGACTGGAATTTTGTTAGGCATTAATGACAATGGTTGGGGACTAGTAAAAACAGTGCCAGGAGGTTATAGAGCTGAGATCCTTGGTCTCAGACATTCCTAACATTTTAGTATTTAGGCTGAATGTACACTACCCCGTAGCGGCTAAACAAGGTAGTAGTATAACGGGAATTGAAGGGATAGCAAGACAGAAGGGACACCAATTTATAAGGTGCCCACTCCAACCCACACAGCCGGAGGGACTTGAGGAAGCCGAGAAACATAGGATTAGGAATTTGGGGTGGTCATTAGGAACTCCAGAAGCTGAATGAATAATATCACCCAGACTACTTGGCTGCTGATTCAACACATTGGTCCCGATAGGACGACACATATAATTAGAGTGTTACACCTGGTCAACTACTAGAGAAAACCCCCAAGAAAATTTAATGAGCTAAAGTTGTTCGGAATAAGTGAGATATGCAAGATGTCTTAATCTGTGTATGTGAAATTAATTACTGTCTCTCTATGAAGAGGTTAAATACATTCTGTTCTGTAGTGAAAGTGAGATGATAGACGGGAAATAATAAGTGGAGCTAATATATATATATATATATTTATTTATATATATATTTGAAGGTTTATGTAAGTTAAATATTGGAAAAGAAAGTTTTGTGACATTGTAAGTAAGCTGATGTGAGAAAAATAGAAGTTTTCTTTTTTCTCTTTGTCAGAAAGTTTTTTGGGAAAGTTTAATTGTAAGAAAGTGATAGTATGTGTTGTATACAGATGGGAAAATGTAAGTGATCCAGAGAGGTAATTGTGTATGTAGATTAAGTGATGAAGTGAAAAGACAGTTGTAAAAGAGTGAGAAAGATAGAAGCTTTTGTCAGAAAGTCTTTGTAAGTTTACGTGAGAAATATTTGTCTACATGTCTGCGTTAGTGGAAAAGAAAGGAGAGCTGCAGACTCATCCCCCTCCGCAACCCCCCCCCCTTTTTCTTCCTTTTACAGATCCTTTGTGAGGGTCTGTCTGTAAAATATAGTAATGTATTAATTTTTGTCCAGCTATGAAATAACTAGTATAACATGTGATATCTGTGAGATATTTTGTATAGGCGACGATTTCTGTGGAACATAATGACATCTTTAATTTTTATATAAAAGTAAAATTTTAGTTGAAAGAATCAGTTTTGCTATAGAATTCTAGCATTATTTGGAACAAAGGAAAAATGGCCACCATAGCCTGTAAAATTTTGAACGGTAGCTATGATTTTTTTTATGATTATTTAAATGTTTAGTTCTCTGGTCCAGCCTATTGGGCGTGGAAAGGGAAAAGCTCCACCCACTTGACAAAAACCAAATTTACCTTTAGGTGAAAGTTATTTTGAACAAGCCCAGGCTTAGAACACCTTTACTTAACAGTATGTGATGTGACAATATTGAATGATCATAGAAAATAGATGCCTATATATGTTATAAATTGGTTTAAGTAATAAATGTAATGAAGTGTGATATTTTAAAATACAGGATTAATGACTGTTTTATGAGTTGTTTGTTAATATAGAAAAAACCTAGATCTGTATAGAGTTGAACCAGTCATTGAAATAGTAACATCAATATGAGTGTGATATGTGGTCCCACCCTTAAGAGATTTTACAGGCAGCTTTGTTGTCCCCGCATCTCACTCAGGCGACCCACGGGGAAACCTTGGGCATGGTGTGATGGGAATGATGTCTGGAGAATTGCAGAGGGTGGGAATACAGGTTATAGATGTATAATAAGAGGTGTTGAACATTTCTGAACGTTTTGTGTGGAAGGAGGATAAATGATTGGACATATTGCTGACAAGAGGTAGCAGGGGGAGAACTGGCCACTCTGCCCCTGATGCTCTGATCAGCCAGCAAAAGTGATATTGGGTTGATGAAAACTACGGCTGCAGTAATCATAACTCCAAAGGTTCCTTCCGTCCACACAAAAGGCAATATCCCCTGAAACAAAGGGAACAAAAGTGGAAATACAAGGTGGTACAAGGGAAGGTACCCTGTGGTTAGGCCCAGATTCTAATCCAATTCTGTCTAGCAGTTTTGTTCATCCCCAGGTATCGCATCAGAAAGTGAAAGACCCATCCTTGTGGAATCAGGAGATTGGATCTGGATAATGGTGCACAAAAAGGAGAAACTGAAGGACCCTACCAGGCACTCTTAACCACACCTACCGCTGTCAAAGTCAGTAAGCAAACATCCAGACCTTGATATCCCCGATGGCAACAGAGTGTCCCCAAAATCATTAGACTAGAAAACAAATCTATGTGAGTGAGTGTTGTGAATGGAGGAACATCTTTTCTTTTAAATAAAGGGATTTACATCCTGGAAGGAGAGACCACCTCCCTCCTATAAGAGGTGAAAATAACACTGTGAACTCAACACATAGGGATAGGTAGATAGGAGGTGACCATGATTTCTCTGCTGTCCCTGGGTTATCACAAAACCCCTCAAGGAAGGTTCCTGATTATTGCTTGTACCTTATTCGCCGTGGGTCTTGGCACCTATTGGCTCTGGGAAACTTTGAAGTTGAGAGAAAAAATGTCAGATCTCTCTAAGAGGAGGATGAGAAGGCTGAATACAGAAGAAGTTAAAGGGTGGGGTGTACAAGAAACACCAGTGTTGAATACAGAAGTTTCAAACCAGACCATAGTGTTTACTTTAACAAAGAGCCAAGTATTTGATCCAACAAAAGTTACTTATGATCTTAAGGCCTATAATATATATATGTGTGGGAAGAATAAGGCATGTGGGTATTGGGAGAACGTATGGTGGACAACAGACCCCCACAAGTGGGAGACTAGTTCGGCTAGGATCCCTCCAGATGACATAAGCACCTATCAGAGGATCTCCTTAACGAAGGGAAGCCAAGGGAATATTATCCTCACAGTAAAGAACCCAGAGGTTAAAGACAGTGGAGTATACAGGCTAGGAATAACTACTTCAGGGACGGATCCTTGGGCTGACGTCAAACTTCAGATGACCCCTCCCAAAAGTGCCCCTGCCGGTGCCATGGGCAACTTACCCCCTGAGGTTGGGGTACGGCAGGACAACGAGGTAATTGGGGTACTAATACAGCCAGAAGATAGACTGAGCATAGAGACTGGTTATTCTGACAAGAATGAATGGTTGGAATGGATGAAGTTTACAGCCAATTCTACTAATGCCTCTGACTGTGTAGTGTGCGCCAGTGGAAGACCAAGCCTAGCGACTGTTCCAGTCCCCCCAGTTTTCAATATGACATGTATCTTATTGATGATGCAAGGTAAAACAGATAACGAAGGTTGCAAAACAGAAATTGATACGTTTCCTGTGACTAGAATGAAAACCAAACCAGTAGGTGTGACAGTCTATAAGGGGAATTACACTTGTTTTAATAATACTCTTAAATCAACTTCACATGTATTTAGATATTGCACAACTACATATCAGGTCAGAAGTAATGGAAGCTTCCCAGTCTCACTGTTTGCCAATCAAACACAAGCTCTAGCAGACACTTGGTGGTTGTGTGGAGACAATAAACTAAGGCCTTTATTGGGCTGGAATATGTACGCTAGTGAAAGTAGTTCAACCCTTTCTAATCTTCCCTGCCCAACTAGAAGGTGTTCCTATATGGGATAAGGCCACTAGTATAAAATTAAATAAGATAAACAAGTGAGATATCCCAGGGGGAAGTTTTGATAGATCTGTATATATAGATCCTATAGGTGTACCGAGAGGCGTCCCAGGCGAATTTAAAGCTAGAAACCAAGTAGCAGCAGGTTTCAAATCTATTTTTCTGTTTATATCTGTAAATAAAAATACTGATTGGATAAACTATATATATTACAATCAGCAGCGCTTTAACTACACATGAGATGCAGTCAAGGGCCTTGCCGAGCAGCTTGATGCCACCTCACTGACAGCCTGGCAGAACAGAATCTCCTTGGATATGCTCCTGGCCGAGAGGGGAGGGGTCTGTGTAATGTTTGGCGCCACGTGTTGCATATTTATCCCTAGTAATACTGCCCCAGATGGCAGTGTCTCCCGAGCATTGAAGGGCTTGGAGATGCTGTCTCAAGAGCTGGCAAAAAATAGCGGGATTGAGGACCCCTTCACCGGATGGATGGAACGCTGGTTTGGCAAATGGGGCAAAGTTTTGGCCACCGCGGTTGCGGTGGTACTGTCAGTATTATTATGCGTAGGCTGCTGTCTGGTACCATGCATGAAGGGACTCATATCAAGGGTAGCAGATGGAGCTGCAGGTGATGTAATGTATGCAGCACTGTCCACACAAGACCCTGACTTATATGATAAACCAGGATTAGCCACACTGCTTGTATGAGAAAGTGATGTTGTTTTATGAAAATCCCCACCGAGACAGGCTCATGGTTAGGAACTTAAGTAAGAATCTACATTTTGTAGGTTCAACAGGAGGGGAAAATGTTGGTAGAATGGGTTAAGTCAGGAGTCTTTTAGTAAAATGTAGCTAGAGTAAAATGTAGCTAGAGTAATGCTTTATGTGAACCTATAAAATGTTAATTCATAATGTACTAATGAATGTGTTTATTTGAGATGAGAGAACATCCAGTGACAGGAGGAGATGTCGCTGCTTTTGAGAAAACAAATCTCTTGGATATGTGATGATCTGAATTATTTTTTTTCCTGGCTCCAAGATGGATTTCTTATAGCACTGCCTAAATTTTGTTTCTCTTTCTATTGGTCACATGGGAAAACCACTCATTTAACTGCTTGATTGTTAATAGAAGATACAGACACTGATTAGGATGATTATATGATCATTCCTAGGTTACAACTCAGAACGCATTTATGTTTTATGCATATTTATTATTATAAAAATGTAAGCCCTCACTTTAAGTAGGATTACACATAAGCAGACCTGTTGTACTGTGTTTTGGACTTCATTTGTAGCCCATTAGAGTGATAGCCATCACCAGAACTGTAGTCCTGGCAGAACACAACCCTGCCTGGATTCATGCCACCGGAGTAAAATTGGTAAAGAAGAGACCTGACTCTGAGGGCCCAGAAGCAAGAAAGGAGGTATTAACGGGGGCAGAAAGCCCTGACCTCGAAAAGGAAAGTCAAGACAAGGGGGTATTAACGGAGGTAGACAACCTTGACCCTGAAAATGAACTGCTACCTGAATTTTGGACAATGGCCCTTAATCTCCCTAATCCCACCCCCATCTCTAGTGATTTTATTGATTTTTCTCATGTGTATTAGTACAGAGGTGGCCATTACCCAAAAGGGTAAAATTCCCAGTCTCACAACATTCTAGTATAACACATCAAACACACATGTAGCCACCTTTACTTTGGACTGCCATATAGTTCACTGTTTTATAGTATTTTGTCAGTGTAAATTTTTATATTCATAGGGGTACATATATATAGATGTTCAAAGAGGGGTCCAAGGTGAACTCAAAGCCAGAGATCAAGTGACAGCTGGATTTGAATCATTTATCCCCATAATAACTGTTAAATAGAATGTAGAATTGATAAATTACATTTATTATAATCAACAATGTTTTGTTAACTAACTCAGGTATAGACAACCCATGGGATCACTATTTTGGGTGGTTCACCGGGTGGAAATAAGCCCTAGTTCAACCTTTTATAATCATTGCTGCTATATTAGCGTAATAGGTATGATAGTGTACTGTATTATTATATGTTTCAGGAAAATGTGCAAGGGAATAGATAATCCCTCTTTGCTCGGACATATAGAGTTAGAACAGATAGAGCCCTTCTATCCCAGCCCTTACTTTCAGTACCTAAGAAGACACCGTAGTCATAAGCAGACTGGTATTGCCCAAAATATCTTTAGACGGGTGGGTATAGTCCTTCTTTTGCAACAAGGATATCAAGAACAGAATAGTCGCATGCCCACTGACTTTACCGGGGAACTATATGCCCCCGATGACGTCTGTGACAATGTAAGGCCCGATAGGGTTTTAGGGGAAATCATGTTTATGATTTAAGAGGGGGTTATGGGGGGAATGCAGAGAAAACACTGAAACGCCATTTTATCCTGGACTCCATTTTAAATATATCAAGCCTCTCAATGCCCCCCCTTCCATTTCACAATTCACAGTTTGCACGTACAGGCAAGATTTAATCTCTAGCTCCAATTACTGTACCATAATTAGGTTGTATCAAGTATTACTTTTGTTTCTCCTTAAACACAACCCCATAGCTCTAGGCGTGTCGAGATGTAGATCTCTTTACTCCAGGAGGGGTTTTTGCTAATTATTATAATTGCCAAGCTATAGTCTCATATTATTTGGAATATTATTAACTTTGTATAATTGTTAACTTATAAGGTGACGTGTTGCAGAATATCATTAACTTTGTAACGCCCTTCATAATAACTATAAAATGTTTGGCTCAAAGGAATACAAGTCAGAATAATCTTGGCATACAAACTGTCTGTGTGTGTTTTTCTTATAACGCTAAGATTATTCTCAAACTGGATCCTTAAAAGACACCGGGTCACTGCAAGCCAGTCAGAACAGCAGGCCTCGCTGATACCCCAACAGGGACCAATGGGAGAGGGACCCCCTTGTATCAGTGGTCAGTACAGTGGTCCCTTACATTGGTGACCAATGGGGGAAGGACCCCCTTATATCAGTGGTCAAAATAGTGCTCCTTTACATTGGCGACCAATGGGAGAAGGACCCCCTTATATCAGTGGTCAGTATAGTGGTCCCTTACATTGGCGACCAATGGGAGAAGGACCCCCTTATATCAGTGGTCAGTGTAGTGTTTTCTTATATTGGTGACCAATGGGAGAAGGACTCCTTTATATCAGTGGTCGGTGTAGTGGTCTCTTACATTGAGGACCAGTGGGAGGAGGACTCTCTTATATCAGTGGTCAGTGTAGTGGTCCTTTACATCGGTGACCAATGGGAGAAGGTTCCCCTTATATCAGTGGTTAGTGTAGTGGTCCTTTACATTGGTGACCAATAGGAGAAGGATCTCCTTATGTTATTGGTCAGTGGGAAGACTACCCTCCTTACAGATCATTGATGTCAGTTGTTACTGAGAGACAGAAATTGTTCATTTCTCATGGAAGCCCTAGAAACCTTTGGAGGAACCCTGGTTGAGAAAGGCTGGACTAGGCAGTAATCTATTTCTCTCCCCCTTGGTGGAAGTGGAGATTTAGGGTGGCCACCTTTTCTTCAAGCCAAACCCAAACACTTTCCAGCGGCACTGCATTTTTTTTTTTTTAGTAGACACTATAGACAACAGGATTGTAAAGGACCTTGGACACTTTTGGGTGGCTTAAAGAGAGTTGTAAATTGTGTTAGCAGTGGGGGGGGCCTAAAGTAGCCCACCCTACCTACAGCACCCCTTACTATCCACGGCACCCGAAAGCAGCCCAACTTCCCACTGACAGCTCAAAGTAGCCCACCCTACCTATAGCAACCCACACTATCTACAAAGTGGCCCATTGTATCTACAACACCCCAAAGAACCCCACAGTAGCAGAATGGACTGGGGGGGGGGGCAGTAGGGTAGACTGGGGGGTAGTGGGAATGGACAGAGGAGCAGTGAGATGGACAAGGGGTGGACTGGAGGATAGCAGGGTTGACTGGGGGCAGTGGGGTTGACTGGGGGCAGTGTGGTTGATTGAGGGCAGTGGGGTTTGGAGCGGAGTGGACTGGGGCTAGTAGTCAGGAGTACAATGGGGTGTAGAGTGAGGAGACAGTGGTGGACTGCATAGATGTCTCCTGCTGTCCCGTTCTGTAAGCTGTGGGTTGCTCCCTCTATAGAGGCTAATTGGCTGCTCCTTCTGCTGGGCTCCGGTGAAGCTGGATGGTCCTGTCAGCTCAGGAAACACACAGGGAGAAGAGGGGACCTTTAGCTGGCATTTTTGGGCACTTAAAGCCTTGATGTGTTAACTCTGAACATCGGTGAGTGGGACAGAGGCCAGCAGTAATAAGCAGAGAAGTGTGGGCAGTTTGAGGTCTCTGGAGTCTGGACTTGGGACAGAGATGAGGGGAAGACACATTGGTGACAGGCACTGGGTACATCTCCCTCGCAAGTATGCTGCCTGAATAATGTGTCTGGGTGTCTGGCAGTCGGAAACCCGGACACATCATTCAAAACCAGGACAGTTTGCGTGAATCCCGGACAGGTGACAACCCTATGGAGATGACCCCATCTATAAGGATATACAGGACATCCACACCCAGCACAAGGCCGTGTTCTCACTACCAGACGCTTCTCAGGGCTGCAATTCCTCTGAGCTCCACAAGGTGGTGATGTCACTTCTACCCAGATAGGAAGTCAGGAAGTGACGTCAGAGTCAAACAGGAAATGATGTGACCTGCAGACAGGAAGCTCCGGGTCAGAGGTGAATCGGGAGGAAGTAGAGAGGAGACGTCGCTGGAAATGGCAACAGAGGAGGTAATAAGATTTTATTTTCTATTTACACCCAGTAACCCCCCCGTCATGTCCGTCCTCTTCCTCCATAGTCACTGTGAGGTCTTTTATCTCCAGCAGATGATGAGACACACATATATAGTGTGGGAACCTAGATTAACCCCTTCAGGGGCAGAACATTTCCCCCACTTACATATTTTCATTATCAATAATAATTTTTTCCTATCTAGGCAGAAACCTGTATAGATCAAATTATGGCACCAATGAGGATGGAGGAGGACCGGAGTCACATGACTGAGAAGATACTAAACTTCACCCTGGAGATCATCTACCTGCTGACCGGAGAGGTGAGGAGGATTCTGGGAGGTCACATGACATCACTCTTATCTCTAATAATAAAACACAGACCTGACCGGAGAGGTGAGGGGGATTCTGGGAGGTCACATGACATCACTCTTATCTCTATTAATAAAACACAGAC
>BLSH010086412.1:44532-58958 GCA_018402905.1 Glandirana rugosa
GTGGTTGTAAAAAAGTGGTCCCGGAGACGAAAGTCTTTTATATACAAACCCCCAAAATGATTAGACGTAAAATGGTGCCCACGTTTTTATTACGTTTGCATCAAGATTGTCACTTTCACAATTACACTTGGTCTACCCCAGGGAGACGACACCAGTGTGTAATCTCGAGGGGGATCGACGTCGGACCATTATTGTAACGATCCTCCAGATAAGATACATGAAGGGAAGAAATGTATTTGTAGAGGACTGCTAAGAGAGTGAATCTTGTTCTTTCAACGAAGAGGGGGTGCACTCTAAAGACTACAGACAATGCGTTCTGAGTGCGGGAAATGTTTTTCAGATAAGTCCAATCGTAACAGACATCAGAAATCTCACGTGGGGGAGAAGCAACTTTCTTGTTCTAAGTGAGAGAATCGTCAGGAGATGTTTATGTAAAGAAGGGAAGTACATAGAATAGACCTCCTAGCAATGTTATTACCAGGCTGCAGCTAGGGGGAGCTCTAATGTGTGACCACAGCAGAGGGACCCCATCTGGTTCACATTAACACTTTCACTGTTAGAACTACGTTTGCATTATTTTTGCACCCGTGGTAAAATGCAGATTAGTAAAACCCCCAAACATATATTTTCTGAAAGCAGAGGCCCTGGTGAAAAAATGTTGGTGATTGGTAGGGGGTTCCTCTTACAAAAATCTCCCCTTAATATCCGGGTTTATTTTCTCCTTTCCCCATTTTCTATGCCTGTGATCTTTTCTGCAATACTTTGTTATAATAATGTAACACGTTGTGGATTATAGACCTCCTAGCAATGTTATTACCAGGCTTGCAGCTAGGGGGAGCTCTGTTTTTAGAGGGCTGGTTGTAACAGGTGCCTGAGCTGGACGAGTCACTGGAGCTGAGTGCGGTTTCTGCACCGTGCTCCATTCTGGGGCTCGGTCTTGATTCGCCGGGACATTCATCAAATCCCGGGACGGTCCCGACGAATCGGGGACGGTTGGGAGCTATGTTTTTGCACACATGGTAAAATGCAGATTTTGGGCCTGAAGATTAGTAAAACCCCCAAACATATATTTTCCGAAAGCAGAGGCCCTGGAGAATAAAATGGGTGTGACTGTCAAGCTGTTCCTCGTACAAAAATTTCCCCTTAATATCCGGGTTTTCTTTTCTCCTTCCCCCATTTTCTATGCCTGTGATCTTTTCTGCAATACTTTGTTATAATAATGTAACACGTTGTGTATTATAGACCTCCTAGCAATGTTATTACCAGGCTTTCAGCTAGGGGGAGCTCTAATGTTTAAGGGCTGGTTGTAACAGGTGCCCGACCTGGGCGAGTCACTGGAGCCAAGTGACGGAACTTGTTTCGGCACTGGGCTCCATTCCGGGGCTCGGTCTTGATTCGCCGGGACATTCATCAAATCCCGGGACGGTCCCGACAAATCAGGGACGGTTGGGAGCTATGTTTTTGCACACATGGTAAAATGCAGATTTTGGGGCTGAAAATTAGATAAAACCCCCAAACATATATTTTCTGAAAGCAGAGGCCCTGGAGAATAAAATGGGGATGACTGTTAAGCTGTTCCTCGTACAAAAATCTCCCCTTCATATCCGGGTTTATTATCTACCCTTCCCCCATTTTCTATGCTGTGATCTTTTCTACAATACTTTGTTATAACAATGTAACACGTTGTGTGTTGTACGACTCCGCCTCCACCTTCCAGACAAGTCATTTTCCTGACCAATCAGATTTCTACCTTTTACTGTTTCCTGATTTTATGACTGCAAGCTTATAAAAGTAAAATTATAATAAAAAAATTTATGGAACGAAAAGAATTGACGACTTCAGTATCAAAACATTGCTCATAGGAGACGCATTGGAAGCCTTCACGGGTCATCAGAGGTAATTGTGAATATCGGGTGTGGGATGTTCTCACTCCGGTGTGCACAGGAATATGGAACATGGAATGCCATCAATATTCATATTTGTAGGTTCCTGCGACGTGCGTTTTTGTTTGTATGTATGTGGGGGCTCCAACATTTTGGGGGGAGGGGGTGCGACTTTAACTTTTTACACATTTTTCACCTAACTCTCATGCTTCCACATAAGAAACCAATAACCTCCTCTGTCATAGGATATTGTAGTGACAGGTTCTCTTTAATGAGACATAAGGGGTCTATTGGAACAGATGTTCACTGGTCTCCCTCCCCCTAAAAGGTATCCTCTGTCATGACGATTCCAGGCCTTCAGGTGAAATAGCGGACCCTGGGAACCATGGTGGAGGTGGTAACCAATCGGAGAAGAGGCCCCTTATATCTGTGGTCAGAGTAGTGGTCCCTTACATTGGTGACCAATAGGAGAAGGACCCCCTTTTATCAGTGGTCATTGTAGTTGCCCCTTACATTGGTGACCAATGGGAGAAGGACCCCTTATATCAGTGTAGTGGTATAAGGGTTACCAATGTAAGGGACCACTACACTGACCACTGATATAAGGGGCTTTTTCTCCCATTGGTTACCAATGTAAGGGACCACCCTTACATTGGTGACCAATGGGAGAAAAAGCCCCTTATATCAGTGTAGTGGTCTCTTACATTGGTGACCAATGGGAGAAGGACCCCCTCATTTCATTATAATGGTCCCTTACATTAGTGACCAATGAGAGAAGGATCTCCATATATCAGTGGTCAGTGTAGTGGTCCCTTACATTGGTGACCAATGGGAGAAGGATACCCTTATATCAGTGTTCAATGTAATGGTGCCTTACATTGGTGACCAATGGGAGGAGGGCCTCCTTATATTAGTGGTCCCTTACATTGGTGACTGATGGGTGAAGGACCCCCTTATATCAGTGTAGTGGCCCTTTACATTGATAAGCAATGGGAGAAGGACCCCCTTATACTGTATCAGGGGTTAGTGTAGTGGTCCCTTGCATTGGTGACCAATAGGAGAAGGACCCCTTATATCAGTGGTCAGTGTAGTGGTCCTTTACATTGGTGACCGATGGGTGAAGGACTCCCTTATATCAGTGATCAGTGTAGTGGCCCTTTACATTGATAAGCAATGGGAGAAGGACCCCCTTATATCAGTGGTCAGTGTAGTGGTCCCTTACATTGGTGACCAATGGGAGAAGGACCCCCTTATATCAGTGGTCAATGTAGTGGTCCCTTACATTGGTGATCAATGGGAGAAGGACCCCCTTATATCAGTAGTCAGTGTAGTGGTCCCTTACATTGGTGACCAATGGGAGAAGGATCCCTTTCTATTAGTGGTCCCTTACATTGGTGACCAATGGGAGAAGGACCCTCTTCTATCAGTGTAGTGGTCCCTTATATTGGTGACCAATGGGAGAAGGATCCCCCTTATATCAGTGGCCAGTGTAGTGGTCCCTTACATTGGTGACCAATGGGAGAAGGACCCCCTTATATCAGTGGTCAGTGTAGTGGTCCCTTACAGTGGCGACCAATGGGAGAAGGATCCCCTTATATCAGTGGTCAGTGTAGTGGTCCCTTACATTGGTGACCAATGGGAGAAGGATCCCCTTATATCAGTGGTCAGTGGGAAGACTGCCCCGCTTACAGATCATTGATGTCAGTTGTTACTGAGAGACAGAAATTGTTCATTGCTCAGGGAACCCCTAGAAACCTTTGGAGGAACCCTGGCTGAGAAAGGCTGGACTAGGCAGTGATATATTTCTCTCCCCCTTGGTGGGAGTGGAGATGACCCCATCTATAAGGATATACAGGACATCCACACCCAGCACAAGGCCGTGTTCTCACTACCAGACATTTCTCAGGGGCTGCAGTTCCTCTGAGCTCCACAAGGTGGTGATCTTCTCACTTCTACCATAGAGACAGGAAGTCTCTATGGAAGACAGGAAGTGATGTCATGTATAAATAGGAAGTTCCGGGTGAGAGGTGAGTCGGGAGGAAGTAGCGAGAAGACAAAGCTGGAAGTGGCGGCAGAGGAGGTAATAAGATTTTATTTTCTATTTACACCCAGTAACCCCCCCGTCATGTTCCGTCCTCTTCCTCCATAGTCACTGTGACGTCTTTTATCTCCAGCAGATAATGATACACACATATACACTCACCGGCCACTTTATTAGGTCCCCCTTGCTAGTAGTGGGTTGGACCCCCTTTATTAGGCCCCCCTTTCTAGTAGCGGGTTTGACCCCCCTTATTAGGCCCCCTTGCTAGTAGCGGGTTGGACCCCCTTCGTCGCATAGATAGAGCAAGGTGTTGGAAACGTTCCTCAGAGATTTTGCTACATAGTGACAATGATAGTATCACACAGCTGCTGCAGATTTGTCGGCTGAAAAGAACATCCCGATATCGCCACTCAAACCTAAGGACGTCATATGACGTCCTCGGATGGGAAGTGGTTAAAACGTGGTCTAACCTTATCTCTTATCACTACTGAAGATGTACGTTACCGAATAGACACGAGAACCCCCTTTATAACGCCTCGATGTGCGTCTTCTCTTCCTCCTCTCGCCACTTCCCATGGGTCTGGGTCTCCAAGCTTACCAAAACTGTCTGCAAGCCCGGTGCTGATCTGATCCCTGAGACGCGTGAACAGAAAGTGGAGTGAGGGCAAGATAGCCATCACTCGGCTCTATGCCCCTGGAGGACCGGAGCGACGTCTGACGTTCCGCTTCTCTGGCTTAAAGGGATTTTTTTTGTTTTGTTAAAGGTAAAGTGTATTTTTTTTTTAATTGCTTTTAAGTATAAATGTGAGATCTGGGGTCTTTTCGGCCCCCAGATCTCACATTAAAGAGGCCCTGTCCTTCTTATTTCTATGTAATAGGAATAAAAGTGATAAAAAAAAACTAAAAGGACAGTGTAAAGATAAATAATGAAAAAATTAAAGCGCCCCCCGTCCCCATGAGCTCACACGCATGCGTAAGTCACGCCCACATATGTAAACGGTGTTCAAACCACACATGTGAGGTATCTCCGCGATCGTTAGAGCGAGAGCAATAATTCTAGCAAAAGACCTCCTCTGTAACTAAACTGGTAACTTGCAAAAAATGTTATGGAGATTTTTAAGTACCGTAGTTTGTCGCTATTCCACAAGCGTGCGCAATTTTACCCACTTCAAGACCAAGCCTATTTATGACACTTGTTAAAATCAGTATTTTTTGCAAGAAAACTACTTAGAACCCCCAAACATTATATATTGTGACGGTATGCAAGGTGAACGGGTAGACGGACGCTACCTGGCGCCTCGCATGCCTTCATATAGATTGGAGTAAATGGGGTCCGGCCCAGGTGTTACCAGCCACCGTGGCAGATTCCGGTCCGGAGTTTTGGTCCTGGCACTGGAATCCACCAGCAGGTGGCTTAAATTACCAGGGAGAGCTCTCAGTTGTGCTCTGGCCTGGGACTCAGAAGGAACAATCTGAGGGAGCTCAATTTTGGCGTTTGGACTTTAAAGGGAAGGTTTGCATTTGCTTATGTGTTGTGGGTGTTGGTTACCAGCCCCACACTGTATAGTGAGGAAATCTATACTGTTTAGTTTATCGCCAGACGGCAAGGTTTTGTTTTTCTTTTTTTCATTCCTGTTGATGTGCAACCTTTTTAAATAAACCTGGCTGCAGGCCAGAATTTTATGAAGCCTGCTATGCGAAACTGCTTTCATCCCAGGAAAAGAGATCCCCACTAGAGCTGATCCCTTACACGTGGTGGAGGATGCGGGCAGTTTCCTAAAGAGAAAATGGAAGAAGTGGTGAAAGCCCTGTTGCAGTCCAATGCAGCTCAGCGGGAAACCAACCGCCAGGTCACAGAGGCTGCTGCAGCACAGCAGGCGGCTCAACAGGAGACGGATCGGCAATTTGCAAAGGCCCTGCTGGAATTAAAGAAGGGGTCCGCAGCTCCTGTACCATTGGAACAAAAGTTGGTAAAAGCCAGCTATTACCTGCAGAAGTTGACACTAGCAGATGATGTGGAAGCATACTCAACCACTTTTGAGAGAGTTGCCAGGCGGGAAGGTTGGCAAAAAGACCAATGGGCAGAACTATTAGCCCCTTTCTTGACAGGAGAACCCCAAAAGGCCTATTTTGATCTTCAACCAGACAAGGCCCAGGATTATGAGACTTTAAAAGCGGAGATACTCGCATGCCTGGGTGTCACCATGGCAATCCAGGACCAATGGGTGCACCAATGGACCTTCCGCATGGACCAGCCACCCCACTCCCAAATGTTTGACTTGGTTCACCTCACGAGGAAGTGGCTACAGCCGGAGACTTTGCCAGGTCCCCAGATTGTAGAGCGCGTGGTCATGGACCCCTATCTACGTGCGCTTTGAGGAAATGGGTCAGTCATGGGGACCCCAAAACTGCCAACCAACTTGCAGACCTTGTGGAGAGATACACGGCTGCTGTGGACTTGCTGAACCCGTCTGCGCTCCACTCTAATGTATCTAGGGGTGAAAGATCGCCCGGCGGACCAGGTAAGACTGTTCCAGGGGTCAAGGGCGTGGGGAAGTTTGATAAGACTGCTGCAGTTAAAGAGACTATGGGCTCTAGAACTCGAGACCAAGGAAACCAGGAAGGTTTTGGGGACCCTTGAGAGGACTGGGTATAGAGCACATACAGTACTACCGCTGTCATGCATTGGGCCATATTGCTGCCAATTGTCCCCTGAGTGATGAACCCATGCAATGTGATAATGCTAATATGAAAAGATGCATTTCTCCTTTTGCACAGGTCGCATAGACAACATCATGTTCAAGTCGCATAGAGAAGCAAATGTGTGTGATTGCTATTGATGGGAAACCCGTCACTGCACTGCTTGACTCTGTTAGTGATAACATTGGTCAAAAGCAGCTGTGTAAACCCGGCAAGGTTACACCCTAGCACTGTCGGGGTCTTTTGCATCCATGGGGACACTCTTGACTACCAGACGGCGCTGGTCAACATTGACACCCCTTTCGGCAGAGTGACTCAGTGGGAGTGGTACCTTCCCTGCTTCATTTTAGAGGTTGTGGGAGGGCACAGAGAGCCTGGAGGAAAGAGCTCCCCCTGCTGAGGAGGCGCGGGAGTTCTCACCAGACCCTTTTTCCAAATGGTAGGAGAGACTGGTGGCAAGACTGAGGAAGGAGGAGACCCTCTTCCTCTTCCTGTAATGGCTGGGGAGCTGGAAGGCAGCTCTCAGCTTGAGGTTAATGAACCAGAGAACATCTCTGACTCCAATTGTGAGAGGGGACAGAATGTGACCCCTGACTTAGAGATCAGGAGGGAGGGTTTTTGTATGGAGCAATTATGGGATGTCACTCCCCTCAGAGCCAGAGAAAACGTTAAGATGATGGATGGGGACCCTGTGAATCCTAACTGGGGGGTGTCTTTCCCTTACATCGCTCTTAAGAATAATTTGCTGTATCCGGTGGTAAAACACGGTGAGAACGAGGTAGAACAGCTGGTGGTTCCCAAACTCTTCCGCAGGATGGTCCTAGACTTGTCCCATGGTCATATAATGGGGGGAATCTGAGTGTAGAGAAGACCAAGGAGAGAATAACCCATAGGTTCTTCTGGCCCGGGTTACATGTCGAGGTCATGGAATATTGTGAATCGTGTCACAAGTGTCAAATCACTGCACCGTCACCCCATTTCCGTAGCCCACTTGTCCCACTACCCATCATGGAAGTGCCGTTTGAGAGAATTGGCTTGGATCTGGTGGAGCCAGTGGTAAAGTCTGCCCGGGGCCACCAGCACATTCTGGTAATACTCGACTATGTAACATGCTATTCTGAAGCCATACCCTTGCGGAACACCTCCGCTAAGACTATTGCCAAGGAGTTGGTCCAGGTGTTTAGTCGGGTGGGGATCCCAAAAGAGATCTTAACGGATCAGGGCACCTCTTTTATGTCCAGAGTTACCAAGGAATTGTGCAGATTGTGCAAAATCTCCCATCTCCGTACTTCTGTTTATCACCCCCAAACTGACGGTCTGGTGGAAAGGTTTAACAAGACCCTCAAAAGTATGTTGAAAAAGGTGGTGCATGCAGATGGGAGAAACTGGGACTTTTTCCTACCCTATCTCATTTTTGCCATACGAGAGGTTCCTCAGGCATCTACGGCTTATTCCCCATTTGAACTCTTGTATGGTAGACATCCCCGGGGGCTGCTAGATGTCGCAAAAGAGATGTGGGAAGGAGAGGCCACCCCGTATAGAAGCGTCATAGAGCATATCTCCTTGATGCAGGATCGAATCGCAGCTGTCCTGCCCCTAGTACTGGAACATATGGAGCGAGCCCAGGAAGCCCAGAGGAGGATTTATAAACGGGGTGCCAAAACCCGGACTTTCAACCCCAGAGACAGAGTGCTGGTTCTAGTGCCCACGGTTGAAAGTAAATTCCTAGCCAAGTGGCAGGGTCCCTTTGAAATTAGGGAAAGAGTAGGGGAGGTAAACTGCAAAGTTTACCAACCAGGGAAAAGGAAACCCAAGCAAATATATCACTTAAATCTCTTGAAACCTTGGAAGGACAGAGAGACTTTAATGGCAATGCCAACTCCTCAAATGGACAGGTTACCCATGACACCGGAGGTCCCCATGACTGAATCCTTGTCACTGACGCAACAACATGTCGTTAAGGAATTTGTAAGTAGAAAAAGAGATTTTTCTCTCCCCGACCCCGACTAACCACCGTAATAGAACAGTATATAATTATGGAACCAGGAGTCTGCGTAAATGTAAAGCCCTACAGCAGAGATATGCAATTAGCGGACCTCCAGCTGTTGCAAAACTACAAGTCCCATCATGCATTTGCCTCTGGGTTTCATGCTTGTGGCTGTCCAGAGTCTTGCTATGGCTCATGGGATTTGTAGTTCTGCAACATCTGGAGGTCCACTAATTGCATATCTCTGCCCTACAGGATACCTGAGGCTAGACGAGAGGCGGTTGCGAAGGAAATAAAAAACATGTTAGAGTTGGACGTGATAGAGGAGTCCCACAGTGCCTGGTCAAGCCCCATAAAGCCCGATGGCACTGTCAGGTTCTGTAATGACTTTAGGAAGCTAAATACCGTATCTAAGTTTGACGCATCCCCGATGCCGCTGGTTGACAAACTTGTGGACAGGTTGGGAGGGGCCCGGTACATAACAACCCTAGACCTAACTAAGGCCTACTGGCAGATCCCCCTAACGGAGTCCGCAAAGGAAAAAAAAATGCTTTTTCTACTCCCGAGGGGTCTTTCCAGTACAAGCGAATGCCGTTTGGTCTGCATGGGGCCCCTGCATCGTTCCAGAGAACGATGGACAAAAAGTTGAGGCCACATCGGCTCTATGCAGCCACCTATCTGGATGATGCGGTCATCCACAGCCCAGATAGGGAATCGCACATGCCCCGAGTACAAGCCGTGGTAGATTCCCTTAGGGAAGCAGGTCTCACTGCCAACCCAGGCCTGGAAGAAGCCAAATACCTTGGGTATGTTATTTGTTCAAACCCTAGACCATTAAGATCGAGGCGATACAAAAGTGACCTCAACCAGTGAATACGAAACAGGTGCGTGCATTACTGGGGATCACAGGGTACTACAGGCACGTCTTTCCAGACTTTGCCACCATCGCCGTCCCCCTAACAGACCTGACAAAGGGTAGAGGGTCGGTCATGGTGAAATGGAATCCGGAGGCAGAGAAAGCTTTCCAGAGGTTGAAGCAGGCCCTGTGTGTACAACCAGTGCTCGTTACCCCAGACTTTTCCAAAGATTTTGTCGTGCAGGCGCCTCTGAGGGGGGACTAGGGGCCGGACTGTGCCAGGTCAGAGATGGCGAGGAGCACCCGGTTGTGTACCTGAGCAGAAAGCTCAACAAGCATGAAAGAAATTATGCCATTGTTGAAAAGGAATGCTTGGCCATCAAGTGGGCCTCAGAGGCCCTCAGGTATTATCTGCTGGGAAGACGATTCAGGCTAGTCACCGACCATGCCCCTCTGAAGTAGATGCCTAGGTGGTTCCTGGTCCTTCAGCCATTCAAGTTTACAGTGGAACTCAGAGCAGGGAAACTCCAAAACAACGCGGATACCCTCACCCGGGTCCACTGCATGGTTGGAACAGTTGCTCAGCCGCAGGGGCTTGAGCAGAGGGGTAGACGGGCGCCACCTGTCGCCTCGCATGCCTTCATATAGATTGGAGTAAATGGAGTCCGGCTAGGTATTACCAGCCACCGTGGCAGGTTCCGGTCTGGAGTTTTAGTCCACTGGAGTCCACCAGCAGGTGGCTTACATTACCAGGAAGAGCTCTCTGTTGTGCTCTGGCCTGGGACTCAGAAGGAACAATCCGAGGGAGCTCAATTTTGGTGTTTGGACTTTAAAGAGAAGATTTGCGTTTGCTTATGTTTTGTGGGTGTTGGGGACCAGCCCCACACTGTATAGTGAGGAAATCTATATTGTTTCGTTTATCGCCAGACGGCAAGGTTTTGTTTTTCTGTTGATGTACAACCTTCTTAAATAAACCTGACTGCAAGCCAGAATTTCATGAAGCCTGCTGTGCAAAACTGCTTTTATCCCAGGAAAAGAGATCCCCACTTAGAGCTGATCGCTTACAATATATATTTTTAGCAGAGACCCTAGAGAATAAAATGGCGGACATTGCAATATTTTATGTCACACAGTATTTGTGCAGCGGTCATTCAAACGCAATTTTTTTTGGGGAAAAAATAAATTTCACTGAATTAAAAACAATGATCGTAAAGTTAGCCCAATTTTTTATAATCATTATGATGTGAAAGACGATGTTACACCGAGTACATAGATGCCTAGCAGGTTACGGTTTAAAATTACGCACACTCGCGGAGCAGCGACAAACTATGGTTCTTAAAAATCTCCATAGGCGAAGCTTTAAAACATTTTAACGGTTACCTGTTTAGAGTTACAGAGGTGGTCTTTTGCTACAATTATTGCTCTCGCTCTAACGATCGCGGCGATACCTCATATGTGTGATTTGAACACTGTTTACATTTGCAGGCGTGACTTGCGTATACATTTGCTTTGACACGCGGGGACGGGGGTACTTTAAAAAAAAAATTAAAAGTGATCAGAATTTTTTTTTTAAAGGTACAGTGTAAAATTAAAAAAAAAAAACTAAATAACTTTAAATTTTTTTTTTAAAGTACGGTGACAGGTCCTCTTTATGGAGAGATCTGGGGTCTATAATGAATGTAAACATCCCATGTGACAGTAATAGGCAGTGACAGGTCCTCTTTATGGAGAGATCTGGGGTCTATAATGAATGTAAACATCCTATGTGACAGTAATAGGTGGTGACAGGTCCTCTTTATGGAGAGATCTGGGGGTCTATAATGAATGTAAACATCCCATGTGACAGTAATAGGCAGTGACAGGTCCTCTTTATGGAGAGATCTGGGGTCTATAATGAATGTAAACATCCCATGTGACAGTAATAGTTAGTGACAGGTCCTCTTTATGGAGGGATCAGGGGTCTATAATGAATGTTAAAATCCCATGTGACAATAATTGGAGGTGACAGGTCCTCTTTATGGAGAGATATGGGGTCTATAATGAATGTGAACATCCCATGTGACAGTAATAGGAGGTGACAGGTCCTCTTTATGGAGGGATCTGGGGTCTATAATGAATGTAAACATCCCATGTGACAATAAAAGGAGGTGACAGGTCCTCTTTATGGAGAGGTCTGGGGTCTATAATGAATGTAAAAATCCCATGTGACAGTAATAGGCGGTGACAGGTCCTCTTTATGGAGAGATTTGGGGTCTATAATGAATGTAAACATCCCACCATGTGACAGTAATAGGCGGTGACAGGTCCTCTTTATGGAGAGATCAAGGGTCTATAATGAATGTAAACATCCCATGTGACAGTAATATGCAGTGACATGTCCTCTTTATGGAGAGATCTGGGGTCTATAATGAATGTAAACATCCCATGTGACAGTGATAGGTGGTGACAGGTCCTCTTTATGGAGAGATCTGGGGTCTATAATGAATGAAAACATCCCATGTGACAGTAATAGGAGATGACAGGTCCTCTTTATGGAGGGATCTGGGGTCTATAATGAATGTAAACATCCCATGTGACAGTAATATGAGGTGACAGGTCCTCTTTATTGAGGGATCTGGGGTATATAATGAATGTAAACATCCCATGTGACAGTAATAGGTGGTGACAGGTCCTCTTTATGGAGGGATCTGGGGTCTATAATGAATAAAAACATCCCATATGACAGTAATAGGAGGTGACAGGTCCTCTTTATGGTGAGATCTGGGGTCTATAATGAATGTTAACATTCCATGTGACAGTAATGGGCGGTGACAGGTCCTCTTTATGGAGAGATCTGGGGTCTATAATGAATGTAAATATCCCATGTGACAGTAAAAGGTGGTGACAGGTCCTCTTTATGGAGGGATCTGGAGTCTATAATGAATGTAAACATCCCATGTGACAGTAATAGACGGTGACAGGTCCTCTTTATGGAAAAATCTGGGGTCTATAATGAATGTAAACCTCCCATGTGAAAGTAATAGGTGGTGACAGGTCCTCTTTATATGGAGATATGGGGTCTATAATGAATGTAAACATCCCATGTGACAGTAATGGGCGGTGACAGGTCCTCTTTATGGAGGGATCTGGGGTCTATAATGAATGTAAACATCCCACCATGTGACAGTAATAGGCGGTGACAGGTCCTCCTTATGGAGAGATCAAGGATCAATAATGAATGTAAACATCCCATGTGACAGTAATAGACGGTGACAGGTCCTCTTTATGGAGGGATCTGCGGTCTATAATGAATGTAAACATCCCACCATGTGACAGTAATAGGTGGTGACAGGTCCTCTTTTTGGAGAGATCTGGGGTCTGTAATGAATGAAAACATCCCATGTGACAGTAATAGGTGGTGACAGGTCCTCTTTTTGGAGAGATCTGGGGTCTGTAATGAATGTAAACATCCCATATGACAGTAAAGGGCGGTGATAGGTCCTCTTTATGGAGAGATCTGGGGTCTATAATGAATGTAAAAATCCCATGTGACAGTAATAGGCAGTGACAGGTCCTCTTTTTGGAGAGATCTGGGGTCTGTAATGAATGTAAACATCTCACCATGTGAGAGTAATAGGCGGTGACAGGTCCTCTTTATGGAGAGATCTGGGGTCTATAATGAATGTAAACATCCCATGTGACAGTAATAGGAGGTGACAGGTCCTCTTTTTGGAGAGATCTGGGATCTATAATGAATGTAAACATCCCATGTGAAAGTAATAGGCGGTGACAGGTCCTCTTTATGGAGAGATCTGGGGTCTATAATGAATGTAAACATCCCATGTGACAATAATAGGCGGTGACAGGTCCTCTTTATGGTGAGATCTGGGGTCTATAATGAATGTAAACATCCCACCATGTGACAGTAATAGGCGGTGACAGGTCCTCTTTATGGAGAGATCTGGGGTCTATAATGAATGTAAACATCCCATGAGACAGTAATAGGCGGTGACAGGTCCTCTTTATGGAGAGATCTGGGGTCTATAATGAATGTAAACATCCCACCATGTGACAGTAATAGGCAATGACAGATCCTCTTTATGGAGAGATCTGGGGTCTATAATGAATGTAAACATCCCATGTGACAGTAATAGGCGGTGACAGGTTCTCTTTATGGTGAGATCTGGGGTCTATAATGAAGTAAACATCCCATGTGACAGTGATAGGTGGTGACAGGTCCTTTTTATGGAGAGATCTGGGGTCTATAATGAATGAAAACATCCCATGTGACAGTAATAGGAGGTGACAGGTCCTCTTTATGGAGGGATCTGGGGTCTATAATGAATGTAACCATCACATGTGACAGTAATAGGTGGTGATAGGTCTTCTTTATGGAAAAATCTGGGGTCTATAATAAATGTAAACATCCCATGTGAAAGTAATAGGCGGTGACAGGTCCTCTTTATGGAGAGATCTGGGGTCTATAATGAATGTAAACATCCCATGTGACAGTAATGGGCGGTGACAGGTCCTCTTTATGGAGAGATCAAGGGTCTATAATGAAGGTAAACATCCCATGTGACAGTAGTAGGCGGTGACAGGTCCTCTTTATGGAGGGATCTGGGGTCTATAATGAATGTAAACATCCCATGTGACAGTAACAGACGGTGACAGGTCCTCTATATGGAGGGATCTGGGGTCTATAATGAATGAAAACATCCCATGTGAAAGTAATAGAAGGTGACAGGTCCTCTTTATGGAGAGGTCTGGGGTCTATAACAAATGTAAACATCCCATGTGACAATAAAAGGAGGTGACAGGTCCCCTTTATGGAGGGATCTGGGGTCTATAATGAATGTAAACATCACATGTGACAGTAATAGGCGGTGACAGGTCCTCTTTATGGAGGGATCTGGGGTCTATAATAAATGTAAACATCCCATGTGACAGTAATAGGCGGTGACAGGTCCTCTTTATGGA
>BLSH010086412.1:69641-85197 GCA_018402905.1 Glandirana rugosa
GCGTGAGTCCCGTTCTAATACCAAACATAGGGGTACACGTCAGAGACTACAGACATTTCTAACCTGGAGAGGCTTTTTGAAAACGGCGTGAGTAATGTCCTTATGCCGAAGAGGGGGCACACTCTGGAGACTACAGACATTTCTATCCTGAACAGACTTTTTGTAAAGGGTGTGAGTCCTGTCCTTATACCGAAGAGGGGACACACGCTAGAGACTACATACAGGTCACGTCTAAATACTTGTTTTGTAAAGGGTGTGAGTACTGTCCTTACGCCGAAAAGCGGGCACACGCTAGAGACCACTAACGTTTTTTCCCTGAAATTGCACACGGGTGAGAAGCCGTATTCTTGTCCCGAGTGCGGGAAATGCTTTTATCAGAAACATGCCCTGGAAAAACATCAGAGGTCTCACAAGAGTGAGAAGCCATATGTTTGTCCTGATTGCGGGAACAGTTTATCAGAGAAGTCCCTTTTTTGCAATCACCAGAGATCGCACACGGGCGAAAAGCCGCATTCCTGTCATGAGTGTGGGAAATGTTTTGTTCATAAATCTGCACTGGACATACATCAGAGATCGCACACAGGGGAGAAGCCATATTCCTGTCCTGAGTGTGGGAAATGTTTTTCAGACAAGTCCTATCTTTACAGACATCAGAGGTCTCACACGGGGGAGAAGCCGTATTCCTGTAATGAGTGCGGCAAAAGTTTTTCGGAGAGGTCCAATCTTTACAGACATCAGAGACTGCACATGGGGATACAAACCATAATCTTGCCCTGAGTGCGGGGAATGTTTTTCACAAAAGTCATGTCTTACTCCAGAGAACACACCCAACTCTGTGTATTAGTTTTCCGAGTACGGGAAATGTCTTCTATATGAATCATAATCTGCCGTACATCAGAAATCTCACGCTGGGAAGAAGCCCACCTTGATATTAGCCTCAGAAAATATGGGACTGATCTTTGTTATCTAAGAAACAGTTCATAAGGAGATCAGAGGTCACCAAAGACATGGATGAAGTGTTGTACTGTGTTGGCCATTGATAGCAGGAGAAAAATAAAAATGGAGTCCTTACCTCTCATTGGCTGAGTGCATTTTGTGGTGGAAACTCTTCCAAGAGGTCTGTTTTCTCAAGGCGTCTTCCAGGACGAAACACATTAACCCCACCACTTAAAAGTCGGTCCTCTGGGCCTTTTACAATAAAAATGGAGTCATTACCTCTCATTGGCTGAGTACATTTTGTGGTGCAAATATACTTTCTGCTTTCTATTGGTGACATTAAAACATCCTATCTGTCCGGTGCTATACATAGGAGACTTTAATGCTGTACTTGATCCCTCAGTGAACCGCTTGGGGGGAGGTGGCAGACCTTGTCCCGCTTTGATAGATTGGGCTGGAATTTACGGCCTCGCTGAGATCTGGCGGTGGAAACACCCCACCGAATGTCAATATTCATGTCATTCTGACTCATTTCACACAATGTCTCGCATTGATTTAGCGTTTGCTACCCTCGATGCTCTCCCGCTGGTGTCATCGGTGATGTATTTGCCCAGGGGGGTGTCTGATCATGCGCCTCTACTGGTAGATCTTCTCCTCCTGCCCATGCAGGGACCTGCCGCGTGGCGTATGGGACCGCAGTGGCTGGAGGACGAGATAGTTCAGAGATCCTGCGGGAGAAACATAGTGGACTACTGAAGGACAAACAGGGGCTCCACCGATGCCTCCAATGTCTGGGAGGCCTCTAAGGCCGTGCTAAGAGGTGCCTTCATGTCTATAACAGGTGTTTTACGTAAAAATGCTGTACAATGCACCAGGGTATTGGAGGAGGCGATGGTGGGGGCTGAGGCAGACTATGTGGCACAACCAGATCCCTCAAGGCGCGATTTGTGGCTATCTAAGCGCAGAGAATATGAACTTAAATTGCTAGATTTAACTCAGAAACATATGTTGCATGTGACACAAAAAATATTTGAGCACGGGAATAAGGCAGGATGGCTTTTAGCCTATCTAGTTAGACCAGACCATAACCCTGTCTCTGTTCCCCCGAATTCTCACTTTACAGGGAGGGATTAGTGACGCTCCGCAAGATATTGTACTTGCGTTCCTGTCCTTCTACAAAGACCTGTATACTACAAGGGCCCATTACGCAGACTCACATCTGAGTGAGTATCTGGCACAAATCCCACTTCCACGCTTGACGAATCAGGAGGTGGAAGATCTAGAAACCCCCATTACGATAGAAGAAATCAAAATGGCAATTTCACAACTCCCAAATCATAAATTCCCCGGCCTGGAGGGTTTCCCGGCCGAGTGGTATAAACAGTTTGCCTCACTACTTAGCCCTCTTCTCCTTAATACTTATAACGAGGCCCTCAGGCAGGGCATCCTCCCACCATCTATGCGAGAAGCACTGATTGTCCTATTACTAAAGCCTAGAAAGGATCCAGTCCTCTGTGAATCATACCGCCCTATATCCTTAATAAACGTGGATGTTAAAATTCTCGCTAAGGTGCTTGCCAACCGTATCAATCTAGTAATTGGGAAATTAATAGGCTGTGATCAGGCTGGATTCATACCAGGAAGATCCGCTAGAATAAATATACGTAGATTGTTTCACAATCTACAATACCCCCATGATTGCACGCCTACCAGGGTAATTGTGTCACTTGACACTAAAAAAGCATTTGACAGTGTGGAATGGCCCTACTTATTTAAAGTTTTAGAGAACTTTGGATTCGGCCCCCGCATGATAGCCTGGATTAAACTCCCATATTGCTCCCCAATCGCCCGTATCAGGGTTAACTCATCGGTCACGGAGGCGTTCCCGATCACCAGGGGAACCAGACAGGGGTGCCCTTTATCCCCTCTGTTGTTTGCTCTGGCCATGGAACCCTTGGCCATACAAATCCGTCACACCTCCCAAATAAAAGGCCTCCCCATTGGGACTATAGAAGAACGCATATCACTCTATGCCGATGACACTTTAGTGTATCTGGCAGACCCACAGGATTCCCTTAAAAATTTACTAGCCCTTATCAATACATTCGGAGACTACTCGGGATTTAGGGTGAACTGGAAGAAGTCCGTCCTCTTCCCTCTGGATGAGGCGGCTGCCTCACAGATCTATGCGGGGTCGGAACTACAAGTGGTCTCCTCGTTTAGATACCTGGGAGTGCTGATACAACTACCGCTCTCTAGGTACATCGAGAATAATATATACCCTTTATTAAAACAACTACAGGAACACACCCAGAAGTGGATGGACCTCCCACTGGATCTTATGGGTAGGGCCAATATTATTAAAATGATCTATCTTCCAAAGCTACTTTATGTCCTGGCCAATGCACCAAGTAAAGTCCCCAAATCCATCTTTAAACGCATTGACTCTATATGTACAACATTTCTCTGGCAAGGGGGACCCCCAAGAATAGCCCTTGAGACGCTTCGACTCCCCTCCCAGCTGGCTGGCCTAGGCTTCCCTAATTTCTATTTATATTACTTAGCCTCCCAATTGGTGTACATTCACGACTGGTTACACCCCAGCGATAATAATGCTTGCACTAGTACAGAAGGGGCTATTGTCTCATCCATGGAAACACTTCACAACGTGATTTATAGAAACCGCGTCCCAGATAGACCAGGGACGACTGTGATACACATGTCCCTTTCTCTGTTCCGGACGATTAAAACCAAATTCGCACAGGAACCGTGGGACAAATCACCGAACTTGCCCCTATGGTACAATGGTGTTCTAGGGGAATTAGAGTCTATACTGGACCCTGTAAGATGGACATCAAAAGGAGTTAAGTACCTGTGTCACATTATGGATGACGGGGGTCTTAAGCCTTTTCGACAACTCCAACAGGAATTTGATCTTCCAAATTCTTACATATTTTTTTTTATCAATTAAGACATGCCATTAGGGCACAATTTGGCAACCTGGACAGCACTCCTCACATGCCCCCCCTAGAAAAACTGCTCAGGGATCCAGCCGATACCAAACTCATCTCAACCTACTATATGGCCTTAGTTTCAGACATCAACCCCAGATTTCGAATGGCTCAAACCAAATGGTCAAATATGGATATACAGATCACGGAGGAGGACTGGACAGAATTTTCTGACACCTTCAAATCATCGGTAATCTCCTCCAGAGACCGAGTGATTCAAATAAAAGTCTTTCACCAATCTCATCTTACCCCACATAGACTCTATAAAATGGGACTGTCAGCCACGGACACATGCTTTAGGGGATGCGGCCAACAGGCAGATTTTTTGCATTGCTTCTGGTCATGTCCAATAGTACAACACTTTTGGAGAGATATTGGTTCATTCATTTCAGCAGCCCTGGGCCTACCTAATATTATTAATCCCAAGAACTGCCTTCTGGGGATTTTCGGTCACCTGACATTATCCTCCTCGGCAAAGAGACTCCTTCGAATTTTATTCTTTTACGCGAAGAAGTCCCTTCTACTGACGTGGAAGAGTTCACAAACTTTGAACAAAAACATATGGCTGAAATTGGTGAATGAGGCGTTACCCCTATACAAAATCACGTTCGATCTTCGAAAGCGGAGCAAAAGATTCTATAGGATTTGGGGTGGATGGCTGGCCAGCCCTCTTACCCTATGCCCCACACTGCCATAGGGAGCAATGCCACCTGGTTTGCCTCGAATCACCACCGACCCACTGGGCTTGTCATAAATCTCAATACGCTATACTTTATATTTGTTGAATTGTGTCATGTTTAACTAAAATATATCTGAATACCATTGGCAGTAGCTGTACCTAGGAAACATTCTGTTAACACTGTGAAAATCATTATCGGGTGGGATACCCGAAGGTTTGTTGTTGGGTTTTTTATGTTTGTATGTCTTTATAATCAATAAAAATATCTTTAAAAAAAAAAAATCCTATCTGTTTATCTACACATGGTGTGCTGGTGATATCTTGGATTGGACAGCCTGTGGTGATACCATCTCCCATTTCACCTCATCATCCTCCTATGCATCAATCAAGCTCCTTGACAATGATTCATTCCACTCTTTAATAAATTAACCCCAACAGTGTAAAATAAGATATCTCAACCGTAGCTTGAGTTGGTAAGGTTCCTTAAGGTAAGGTTCAGTCCTGTGATAAGGTCCTTCAGCACAGAAGATAAGAAGGCCAATGTGTGCGGCATTGGTTGAAGGTTCTGCCATTTTTGCCTCTGTCTCCTACTGAATTTTCCAAGGCGGCCACCTCTTCTGCCTACCCCTTGCCCTAGCCCTGGTTCATGTAATCGTGAGTTAAGAGACTTTGGTCACCAACATAAATTGTGTAAGTTTTGTACTTGGAATCTATATTCTCTAAATCTCCTCTGAAGTCCAGCATCAACCAAGCTCCTTGACAATGATTTTTTCCACTCTTTAGTAAATTAACCCCAAAAGCGTAAAGAGTGCCCATAAGATATGTCAACTAATAGCTTGAGTTGATAAGACACAATCCCTATTCTCTGAGTCTTCTCTGAGGCCCAGCATCAACCAAGCTCCCTGACAATCATTCATTCCACTCTTTAGTAAATTAACCCCAATAGCATAAAGAGTGCCCAAAAGATATGTCAACCAATGGTTTGAGTTGGTAAGGTTCCTTAAGGTAAGGTTCAGTCCTGTGGTAAGGTCCTTCAGCACAGAAGATAAGAAGGCCGATGTGTGCAGCATTGGTTGAAGGTCCTGCCATTTTTGCATCCATCTGCTGAATTGTCCAAGGCGGCCACCTCTTCTGCCCACCCTTTAGTCCAGCCCTTGTTCATTTCATTGTAAACTAAGAGACTTTAGTCACCAACAAAAAATGTGTAAGTCTTGTTCTCGCAATCCCTATTCTCTGAGTCTCCTCTGAGGTCCAGCATCAACCAAGCTCCTTGACAATAATTCATTCCACTCTTTAGTAAATTAACCCCAATAGCATAAAGAGTACCCTTAAGATATGTAAACCAATGGCTCGAGTTGGAAAGGTTCAGTCCTGTGATAAGGTTCTTCAGCACAGAAGATAAGAAGGCTGATGTGTGCAGCATTGGTTGAAGGTCCTGTCATTTTTGCATCCGTCTCCTGTTTAATTGTCCACTTCTGCCATCCCCTAGCCCTGGTTCTTGGTGTGGTGAGCTAAGAGACTTTAGTTACCAACATAAATTGTGTAAGTCTTGTACTCATAATCCATATTATCTGAGTCTCCTCCGAGGTCCAACATCAACCAAGCTCCTTGACAATGATTCATTACACTCTTTTGTAAATTAACTCCAATAGCATAAAGAGTGCCCATAAGATATGTCAACCAATGGCTTGGATTGGTAAGGCCTGGAAATTGTGTAAATCTTGTACTCGCAATACCTATTTTCTGAGGTCAAGCATTAACCAAGCACCTTGACAATAATTCATTACGCTCTTTAGTGAATTAACCCCAATAGCGTAAAGAGTGCCCATAAGTTATGTCAACCAATGGCTTGAGTTGGAAAGGTTCAGTTCTGTGATAAGGTCCTTTAGCACAGAAGATAAGAAGGTCAATGTGTGCAGCATTGGTTGTAGGTCCTGCCATTTTTGCATCCATCTCTTCTGAATTGTCCAAGGCGGCCACCTCTTCTGCCTACCCCTTAGTCCAGCCCTTGTTCATGTTATTGTAAACTAAGAGACTTTAGTCACCAACAAAAATTGTGTAAGTCTTGTACTTGGAATCTATATTCTCTGAGTCTCCTCTGAGATCCAGCATCAACCAAGCTCCTTGACAATAATTCATTCCATTCTTTAGTAAATGAACCCCAAAAGCAGTGCCCATAAGATGTCAACCAATGGCTTCAGTTGGTAAGACACAAAAATTGTGTAAGTCTTGTACTCACAATCCCTATTCTCTGAGTCTCCTCTGAGGTCCAGCATCAACCAAGCTCCTTGACAATGATTCATTCCACTCTTTAGTAAATTAACCACAATAGCATAAAGAGTGCCCATAAGATATGTCAACCAATGGCTTGAGTTGGTAAGGTTCCTTAAGGTAAGGTCCTTAAGCACAGAAGATAAGAAGGTCAATGTGTGCAGCATTGGTTGAAGGTCCTGCCATTTTTGCATCCGTCTCCTGTTTAATTGTCCAAAGTGCCCCCCTTCTGCCTACCCCTAGCCCTGGTTCATGTCATGGTGAGCTAAGAGACTTTAGTCACCAACATAAATTGTGTACGTTTTGTACTCGCAATCCATATTCTCTGAGTCTTCTCTGAGGTCTAACATCAACCAAGCTCCTTGACTATTCCACTCTTTAGTAAATTAACCCCAATAGGGAAAGAGTGCCAATAAGATATGTCAACCAATGGCTTGACTTGGCAAGGCACAAAAGTTGTGTAAATCTTGTACTCGCAATCCATATTTTTGAGGTCTCCTCTGAGGTCCAGAATCAACCAAGCACCTTGACAATGATTCATTACTCTCTTTAGTAAAGTAACCCCAATAGCATAAATAGTTCCCATAAGATATGTCAACAAATGGCTTGAGTTGGTAAGGTTCAGTCATGTGATAACGTCCTTCAGCACAGAAGATAAGAAAACTAATGTTTGCAGCATCGGATAAAAGGTCCTCCGTTTTCTGTCTCCTGCTGAATTGTCCAAGGCGGCCACCTTTTCTGCCTACCCCTTAGTCCAGCCCTGGTTCATGTTATTGTAAACTAAAAGACTTTAGTCACCAACAAAAATTGTGTAAGTCTTGTACTCACAATCTATATTCTCTGAGTCTCCTCTGAGGTCCAGCATCAACCAAGCTCCTTCACAATGATTCATTCCACCTTTAGTAAATGAACACCAAAAGCATAAAGAGTGCCCATAAGATATGTCAACCAATGGCTTGAGTTGATAAGGCTCAGTCCTGTGATAAGGCCTTTCAGCACAGAAGATAAGAAGGCCAATGTGTGCAGAATTGGTTGAAGGTTCTGACATTTTTGGATCCGTCTCCCGTTGAATTGTCCAAGAGGGCCACCTCTTCTGCCTACCCCTAGCCCTGGTTCATGTCATGGTGAGCTAAGAGATTTAAGTCACCAACATTAATTGTGTAAGTCTTGTTCTCACAATCCAGTATCAACCAAGCTCCTTGACAATAATTCATTCCACTGTTTAGTAAATGAACCCCAATAGAATAAAAAGTTCCTATAAGATGTGTCAACCAATGGCTTGAGTTGGTAAGGTTCCTTAAGGTAAGGTTCAGTCCTGTGATAAGGTCCTTCAGCACAGAAGATAAGAAGGCCAATTTGTGCAGCATCAGTTGTAGGTCCTGCCGTTTCTTGCATCCGTCTCCTGCTGAATTGTCCGAGGTGGCCATCCCTTCTGCCTACCCCTTGACCTAGCCCTGGTTCATGTCACGGTGAGCTAAGAGACTTTAGTCACCAACAAAAATTGTGTAAGTCTTGTACTCGCAATCCCTATTCTCTGAGCCTCCTTTGAGGTCCAGCATCAACCAAGCTCCTTGACAATGATTCATTCCACTCTTTAGTAAATTAACCCCAATAGCATAAAGAGTGACCATAAGATATGTCAACCAATGGCTTGAGTTTGTAAGGTAAGGTCCTTCAGCACAGAAGATAAGAGGGCCAATGTATGCAGCATCGGTTGAAGGTCCTCCATTTTTGCATCCATCTCCTGCTGAATTGTCCAAGGTGGCCAACTTTTCTGCCTACCCTTTAGTCCAGCCCTGGTTCATGTCATTGTAAACTAAGAGACTTTAGTCACCAACAAAAATTGTGTAAGTCTTGTACTCGCAATTCCTATTCTCTGAGTCTCCTCTGAGGTCCAGCATCAACCAAGCTCCTTGACAATGATTCATTCCACACTTTATTAAACAGTTTGCTCAGAGCTTTACAATATAAAGAGAGGCAATACAGCAACAGTACAATTCAAAACGAGGGTTAGAGGGGCCCTTCTCCTGCAAGCTTACAATCTAAGAGGGAGGGAGGCTGGTGAAACAAAAGGTAGGGACTGTGAGGGATGAACTGATGAGGGGAGTAGAACATTCTGTTGTTAGCTGGAGGCAGGATTTTTGCATCCATCTGCTGAATTGTCCAAGGCGGCCACCTCTTCTGCCCACCCTTTAGTCCAGCCCTTGTTCATTTCATTGTAAACTAAGAGACTTTAGTCACCAACAAAAAATGTGTAAGTCTTGTTCTCGCAATCCCTATTCTCTGAGTCTCCTCTGAGGTCCAGCATCAACCAAGCTCCTTGACAATGATTCATTCCACACTTTATTAAACAGTTTGCTCAGAGCTTTACAATATAAAGAGAGGCAATACAGCAACAGTACAATTCAAAACAAGAGGGTTAGAGGGGCCCTTCTCCTGCGAGCTTACACTCTAAGAGGGAGGGAGGCTGGTGAAACAAAAGGTAGGGACTGTGAGGGATGAACTGATGAGGGGAGTAGAACATTCTGTTGTTAGCTGGAGGCAGGATAGGCCTCCCTGAAGAGATGAGTTTTCAGGGATCGCCTAAAAGTGGGCAGAGTAAGAGATAGGTGGACAGATTGGGGTAGAGAGTTCCAGAGGATGTGAGCGGTTCTGGAGAAGTCCTGGAGACGAGCATGGGAGGAGGAGACAAGGGAGCTAGAGAGCAGAAGGTCTTGAGAGGAGCGAAGAGGACGGTTTGGGCGATATTTGGAGATAAGATTGGTGATGTAGCTTGGGCCAGAATTGTAAATGGCTTTGTATGTCATGGTTAGGGTTTTGAATTTTATTCTATGGGAAATGGGAAGCCAGTGGAGGGATTGGCAGAGAGGAGTGGCGGATATTGAACGGTTCATAAGGTGGATGAGTCTGGCATCAGCATTCATGATAGACTGAAGAGGGGATAGCTTGCGGAGAGGTAGACCAATTAGGAGGGAGTTACAATAGTCAAGGCGAGCGATAACAAGGGAGTGAATAAGTTGCTTAGTGGTGTCAATGGTTAGGAAGGGACATATTTTGGAGATGTTTCGGAGGTGAGGTCTGGACGATTTGGACAGTGATTGGATTTGGGACTGAAAGGACAGGTCAGAGTCTAGGATTACACCTCGTACCTTGGTATAAGGGGAGGGACTGATAGTTGTATTATTGATCTTGATGGAGAAGTCGGGGGGAGGGGCACTACGGGCTGGAGAAAAAATGATGAGCTCAGTTTTAGAAAGACTGAGTTCGAGGAAGTGGTGTGACATCCATGCTGATAGATCAGTTAGTAATGCGAGAGGAGACTGAAGGAGTGAGGTGAGGAGTAGAGAAATAGATTTGTGTGTCGTCAGCATAGAGGTGGTATTGGAAGCCATGGAAGTTTATTAAAAGACCAAGGGAGGAGGTGTAAATGGAGAAGAGAAGGGGTCCAAGGACAGAACCTTGAGATACCCCAACCGAAAGAGGGAGTGGAGAGGAGGAAACAGAGTTATAGGTCGCACTGTAGGAGCGCTCTGACAGGTAGGAGAAGAGCCAGGAGAGAGCAGAGTCTTGAAGGCCAAGAGAGTGGAGTTTTTTGAGGATCAGGGGATGGTCCACAGTATCAAAGGCTGCAGAGAGGTCGAGTAGTATGAGTATGGAGTAGTAGGAGTATGGAGTAGTATGAGTATGGAGTAGTAGGAGTATGGAGTAGTAGGAGTATGGAGTAGTATGAGTATGGAGTAGTAGGAGTATGGAGTAGTATGAGTATGGAGTAGTATGAGTATGGAGTAGTATGAGTATGGAGTAGTAGCCATTGGTTTTAGCAGTTAGCAGGTCATTAGTGAGCTTCAGTAGGGCAGTTTCAGTGGAGTGTAGCAAGTGAAAGCCAGACTGTAGGGGGTCAAGAAGGTTGTTGTCAGTGAGGTAGGAGCTAAGATGGTTGTGGACTAAGCATTCTAAAAATTTTGACGCAAACGGGAAAAATGAGATGGGTCTTAAGTTGTTCAGGCTGGTGGGATCCAGTGAGGGCTTTTTAAGTATGGGGGTGATCAGGGCGTGTTTTAGAGGGAAGAGGGAAGGTGCCAGTAGTGAGGGAGAGATTGAAGATGTGGGTGAGGGAACATAAGATAGAAGAAGAGGGTAACCATAGTAGATGTGAGGGAACAGGATCCAGGGGACAGGTGGTAAGTTGGGCTTCTGAGAAAACTTTAGAGACCTCTTCGGTAGTAGCAAGGTCAAAAGAGGAGAGCGTTGAGAGTGGATTTGTATAGGGTTTGTTACGTGGGTTAGATTTCTGGGCAGTGGAGATGTCCCCACAAATTTCATCAATCTTGTTTTTGAAGTGGTTTGCAATCTCGTGAGCAAGTTACTGCGTGGAGATGGTGGTGGAGAAAGTAGAGTTAAAATTGGAGAAGAGACAATGAGGACCGGAGGACAGAGTATTAATGAGGGTGACAAAGTAAGTTTGTTTGGCAGCATGGAGGGAGGAAGTGCATTTTAGGAAGGCAGATTTATATTGGGTGAACGCATGCTGGGATTTGGTTTTATGCTACACTCGCTCCAGTGCACGGCTACGTCTTTGAAGGTTTCTGGTGTCGTCGGTCTGCCAAGGTTGTAATGGTCGGGACCTGACATTTTGTGAAGTGAGAGGAGCAAGAGAATCCAGTGAGGATGAAAGTGAACTGTTGTAGATAGAGGTGGCCAGGTTAGGGCAAGATAGGGGCTGAGATTTTGTCATGAAGGTGGTCAGTTGCAGAGTAGAAATGAGAAGGAATAAAGTGGCAAAGGTTTCTGCGGGTGATTGTTTTCTGCTTGGTGGAGCAGGTGGTTGGAGACAAAGTGATGAGGTTGTGGTCAGAGAGAGGAAAGGGGGTGTTGGTGAGCTTGTAGGGGGTGCAAAGATGGGAGAAGACAAGGTCAAGGGTATTACCATCAGAGTGAGTGGGGGGCTGTGTCTATTGTGTAAGGTCAAAGGATGAGGTTAAGTTGAAAAGTTGGGATGCAGCTGGGCTGTTAACATTGGCATGGATGTTGAAATCACCAAGGATAATAGTGGGTAATGTGGAGGAGAGAAAGTATGGTAGGCAGGCAGAGAAGTCATCAAGGAAGCTTGACACCGGTCCAGGAGGCCTATAGAGCACTGCAATCCTTAACCCCAATAGGGTAAAGAGTGCCCAGAAGATATGTCAACCAATGACTTAAGCTGGTAAGGTTCTCATTCACAAGCCTTTGTCCATGTGTCTTTGTTTGGTTATCGCTTTGCTGATCAGAACATGGACTCCAAACCTTTCTCTCTGGGTTTCTATTGGGCTGTCTCTATGCCGATCAAGTTTTAGTGGAAACATGTAGATGTGCACCTTACAAATTGGGAGAGTCGTGGATCCCCAGAAGAGAGGTCCTTTTGAATAGTTGAGATCCATGATGAGAACGCAATTGACTCCAAGCTTTTCTCTGCGTGTCTATGTTGGGTTGCCTCTGTTTTTGAGTAGATGCATCACTTTACAGATTGATTAGGACAATCATAGATCACCAGATGCAAAGTTCCTCCACATAGGTAAGGTCATGATGAGCAGAGCATGGACTCCAAGCCTTTCTTCATGTCTCTCTGTTGGGTTATCTCTATACTGATTAAGTTGTGGATGAAATGCGTAGATGCATCACCTTATAGCTGTAAAAGTCATGGATCTGCAGATGAGAACTACTTCCACACGGGTGAGGTCACAGTGAGCAGAACATAGATTATGCATCCCTCCAGGAATCACAAGATTGTGGTGATGGAATCTCTACAGAGTTCTACAGCTTCTTCTCCTCTTCAATGAATTACACATTGACTGCTGCCAAGCAGTTCACACTGGACCTGTCACTGCAGCTTTCTCTACTTGTGAACCATGGGAAGAGTCCTTTGGTTCTCCCATAAAGAGGAGAGTTTGCTTCCATGGTTTAGAGACAGGATCTTTCATTCTATGGTTAGTGTAGGACCCACTGAAAATTGGGGTACTTTGATGCAGTTAGTGGGCTTAGCACTTTATGGCCATATAGTGTGGCCAAATCCCCATATTTTTGCATATTTGCTTTATATGTATAGATGCTTTCAGTAGTAAATGTCGTGTGTGCGCTGTAATATATTTCTTCCCTACTGAGAGACATAAACATTTGGAGGAACCCTGGCTGAGAAAGGCTGGAGTAGGCTGTAATCTACTTCTATCCCCCTTGGTGGGAGTGGAGATGACCCATCTATAAGGATATACAGGACATCCACACCCAGCACAAGGCCGTGTTCACACTACCAGACATTTTTTCGGGGGGGGGGGGGGCAGTTCCGCTGAGCTCCACAAGGTGGGGACCTTGCTTCTACCCAGACAGGAAGTCTCTATGGAAGACAGGAAGTGATGTCAGGTACAGACAGGAAGTTCCGGGTGAGAGACGAGTCATGAGAGAGGACACGTCGCTGGAAGTGGCAGCAGAGGAGGTAATAAGATCTTATTTTCTATTTACACCCAGTAACCCCCTCCCCCATCATGTTCCGTCCTCTTCCTCCATAGTCACTGTGAGGTCTTTTATCTCCAGCAGATGATGATACACACATATATAGTGTGGAAACCTAGATTAACCCCTTCAGGGGCAGAACTAAGGATGGGCTCGGGCTTGTTCGCAACCGCACGTTCCCAGAGCCCGCCAGGAAGCTGCCACTGCACTGGGCTAATCAGCTTCCTGGCGGGCTCGGCATGTGCGGTTGCAAACAAGCCCGAGCCCATTTCAGTCAGAACATTCCCTCACTTATGCGGCCGGAACAATGTCTGCAGGAGGTACTCATCAGAATCTCTGGCCCCATTTTATAATGGGGGGTGGTCTCCAAGTGAATGACTATGAGATACATAATACCCCTAGTTACTCATTCAGAAATATGTAAAAAGTAAACATCTCTTCCTTTGTTACTCCAATCTCAAACTGGTAGTCCAGTATTGTAGATCCAAATATATCACAATGAACTACCCACTTGACTACGGGTCACACCAGGCCATGCTCACCCACCGCTACTACCTTTGCAAATGACAGATCCCTGGTCTTCACAAATTTAACAGTCTGCCAAATAGAATCGAGTGTTAGAACCACTCGAAGAGAGTCTTCAACCTCTTAAGCTGGGGCTCCTAATGAAAGGTGTTGATACAAATGATTAGCCCACAAGTTTAGGTGTTGGGCTACAGAGGTAGCCCCTTGAAGTCGATGTCATGGAGGTGGCACTAGCTTACTAGACTCTTCTAAGAAGTCTTCAAATCTTTCCAACCATCTGATCTTTAGTAGACCTGGAATCTACAAAGAAAATAACCGAATTTTTAGACACTCGAGACAAGAGCGCGTCCGGTTTAGGGAACTCAAAGATTTTTTCTCTTTCAGTGAAGGGGAATTGTCCTTTCCAAGTCTTAAGAATTTTCTTTTGTGGAACCTTCCACTTCTTCAGAATGAAATGCTTTACGGTCTGATGAACAAGAAAGTCTCTTCTCCTACGTTCCTTCAACCCCAATACATGGGGTCTTGAACTGAAAGTGCAGAAGTGGGCTCAGTGGTCTGCTCTGTGACATAAATAGTAGATAGAGGTCCTTTAATCTCTGATGGTGGTAAAACAGGCTGAGATATGGCTTCTAGCTGGTCCTACTAAGTGCTATGAATACCTGTGATACCGGTAAATGTTCTCATGACTCTCAGGTCTTCCCTCAACAGAAGATCGGTCACTATCACTTCTCAACTAGAATGTTAGGTCTGTTAATCTCTTTTCACGTTTTTGGGGTTGGGTTCGATATGTACAAAGAGAGATCACACAAATACTTAAAAATATAACATTTATTATAAGTAATGACAGATAAAGATAAAGAAAATATCAAGAATACTTAACTAAAGGTGTTTGCTTACGTAGCCATGGAGTCTCTGACATGGCACAGGGGATCAGGACCAAACACTGGCCTCATGGCTGTTCTTGGTGAGACTGCCTACACCAGTTTGGGCTGTGGTATTAAACTTGTGTGTAAGGAAAAGGACCACCCCAGCCAACACCCTGGTAAGCAACGATGTGACCTTCACGTTCCTGAGGAGAGAGGGCTAGCTTGTCCATATAAGGCAGTTCAAATGCCAATAAGTTGAGTCATGCAAGGTAACCAGGATATTAGAGGCTATAATAGATATTTGTGAGGCCAACCTTAATGAGTAGTGTTGAGCGAACCCGGACTGTAACGTTCGGGTCCGTACCGAACTTTAGGGTGTCCGTGGCACGGACCCGGACCCGGACATTTCAAAAATCGTTCGGGTTCGGTCCGGGGTTCTGCTATTTTACTCCACGTGTTGAGAAGCTGCAGGGCAGCCAATCAACAAGTGTTTCACTGGTTTGCCCTTAGAAGCCATCACAGCCATGCCTACTAATGGCATGGCTGTGATTGGCCGGTGCATCATGTGACCCAGCCTCTTTATAAGCTGGAGTCACAGTGCTGCAGTCACATGCTCCTTGGGTTAGTGTAGGGAAAGGTAGCTGACGGCGTGAGGGACAGATTTTAGCCATTTTAAGACCTGATCCTGCATCCTGAGATAGATTACTTTACTACTGCTGTCTGTGCTATTGCTCTGAGGACAGATAGCAGAAATTAGAGATTTCACATACCGCTGCTTTGAGTTG
>BLSH010086412.1:113553-124096 GCA_018402905.1 Glandirana rugosa
GGAGGTGGTTTACTAAACCTGGTCACATGTTTCGTTCTGGGTATTCGCTCATCCATGTCCTTATGGGTCTTGCTTTGTGCAGTGGTCCAAATCATTTGGTGGAGGGGGGATTATGGTGTGGGGTTGTTTTTCAAGGGTTGGGCCCCTTAGTTCCAGTGAAGGGAACTCCTTAAGGGGCCAGCATACCAAGACAATTTGGACAATTTCATGCTAAAAAGAGGTCATGTCTGACCTCAACCCTCAGTGCAGACCAGTCAAGTTCCTCCACCCCAAACTCGCTCATCCATGCCTTTATGGACCTTGCTTTGTGCAGTGGTGGGCAGTCATGTTGGAACAGGAAGGGGTCATCCACAAACTCTTCCCACAAAGTTGGGAGCATGAAATTGTCCGAAATGTCTTGAGTTCCCTTCACTGGAACTAAGGGGCCAAGCCCAACCTCTGAAAAACAACCCCACACCATAATCCCCCCTCCACCAAATGGTTTGGACCAGTGCACAGAGCAAGGTCCATAAAGACATGGATGAGCGAGTTTGGAGTGGAGGAACTTGACTGGCCTGCACAGAGTCCTGACCTCAACCCGATAGAACACCTTTGGGATAAATTAGAGCGGAGACTGCGAGCCAGGCCTTCTCGTCCAACATCAGTGTCTGACATCTGGATGAATGGTCTATCATTCCCATAGACATTCCTAAACCTTGTTGAAGCTGTTATAGCTGCAAAGGGTGGGTCAACTCAATATTGAACCCTACGGGCTAAGACCCCATACACACTATTAGATTTTCTGCAGATTTTTGTCTTCAGATTTACCAAATCCATATAATATGAGCTCAAACCTTAGACCTCATACACACTATCCAACTTTTATTGTCTGATTTCCTTTAGATTTACCAAAACCATGTAGTGCAAGGGCTGGCCTGATTGCATGCAAAGTAAAACTCTTAAGGTTTGAACTCATATTATATGGTTTTGGTAAATCGGAAGACAAAAATCTGCAGAAAATCTAATAGTGTGTATGGGGGTCTAAGACTGGGATGCCATGTGCGTGTAAAGGCAGGCGTCCCAATACTTTGGACAATATAGTGTGTATAAATCGTGGGAGATTAGCTTGTGGTAATGACCTTTCCTGGGAAAAAGGCAGGGTGCAGCCAAACTTTCTTAAAAGTCTGGTGGGTTGCCAGTTTTATTAGTAAAAGGCTGCAAGTCATAATAAACAACAAACAAAATAGAAAAACAAATCCTTGCCGTCCGGCGCTAAACTATACAGTACAGGTACCTCAAAAATAAGACCTACCCGGAAATTAAGACCTACCCTGATTTTTTGGGAAGGACCGCAATATAAGCCCTACCCCGAAAATAAGCCCTATCGTAAAGGGAAGAGATATCAGGAAGCTCAGAGCAACGCTATAAGAAGAAGGTATTTGACTCACTTATATTACAGACACACGCACCTTTTACATTACATACTGCTGTAATAGAGAGGAGTCCAGCATTTTACAACCACTTTCACTATTATTCACACTGGGGATTCCTGACAGGCAGTGAGAGAAGACAGCACATTAAATGGCAAGCCCTACCCCGAGAATAAGCCCTAGTGTGTTTTTGGCTGCCAAAATTAATATAAGACCCATGCTTATTTTCGGGGAAACGCGGTATACAGTGCCGGGCTCGTCCCAGACACCCCCAAACGAAAGCAAATGCCAACCTTTCTTTTTAGAGTCCTTGAGCAACCAATTCCCAATGTTTAGCTCTCTCAGTGTAGCATTGCTGAGTCCCAGGCCAGAGCAAACCTGTGCTCTCTTCCTGGTCGTTTAAAGCACCTGATGGAGGATTTGAGTGGAGCAGAAACTCCGGGCCGGATCCAGCTCTGCCACGGTGGCTGGCAAAAAACGGGCGGGATTCTCTCTAGTCCACTCCAAGTGAACGCATGCCAGGCGACAGATATCAACTGTCTACACATAGTCACACATAGCAAAAACGCATGGGCAATGTGATGGACCTAAATACCCTCCCAGATAACAGCATCAGGTAAAGATCAAATTCTGGACCCAGCCAGAAGATCCACTGGTGGACGGTGGGACTATGCCATTCATGTCTGAGGACCACAGTGCCACCAGAAGGTGATCTAGTCCTTGGGTGTTTTGACTCGCGTAAGGATATTCAGGAAAAAATCCACTCTGGCATTCATAGAGGGGATCATTCTCCTCTGGATGCCAGTTTATGAAGCGGTGTGGACCGATTCACCTTATTTGAAGTGAGACATAACGAGATTGCGTTACCAGGAATTCACCGAAACACGGAAATATCGGTTTATTAAGTAGTGATAAATTATCACTGCTCAGTAATGGACATTCTCTAAGGAGACCGCCCACCTCATTAATAAAATAATTAGCCCCCTACCCAATATATGTATATATAAACACATACATTATATATATACATATACAGGTCAGGGGGACATGGTTACTGTGTTGGGGGGTCTGACCGAGGAAGAAGGAAGTCAGTAATCTTCATCCTTCCCCCGGGATTCTCTCTTCACTCCCCGATTTACCAGCTCAGAGGTGGTGAATCGGGGAGTGAAGAGAGAATCTGACCCAGATTGCGTAGTTCCACCCAGGCGTAGTTCCACCGCCCACCAGTGGATCTTCTAGCTGGGTCCAGAATTTGATCTTCACCTGATGCTGTTATCTGGGAGGGTATTTGGCTCCATCACATTGCCTGTGCGTTTTTGCTATGTGTGACCAGTCCGGCCTTATTCTAGACCAGTGTGACCAGTCCTGCCTTATTCTAGACCACTGTGACCAGTCCGGCCTTATTCTAGACCAGTGTAACCAGTCCAACCTTATTATAGACCAGTGTTACCTGTCCGGCCTTATTCTAGACCAGTGTGACCAGTCCGGCCTTATTCTACACCAGTGTGATCAGTCCGGCCTTATTATAGACCAGTGTGACCAGTCCGGCCTTATTATAGACCAGTGTTACCAGTCCGGCCTTATTCTAGACCAGTGTGACCAGTCCGGCCTTATTCTAGACCAGTGTGACCAGTCCAGCCTTATTCTAGACCAGTGTGACCAGTCCGGCCTTATTCTAGACCAATGTGACCAATACGGCCTTATTCTAGACCAGTGTGACCAATCCGGCCTTATTCTAGACCAGTGTGACCAATCCGGCCTTATTCTAGACCAGTCCGGCCTTTTTCTAGACCAGTGTGACCAGTCCGGCCTTATTCTAGACCAGTGTGACCAGTCCGGCCTTATTCTAGACCAGTGTCACCAGTCAAGCCTTATTCTAGACCAGTGTGAACAGTCCAGCCTTATTCTAGACCAGTGTGACCAATCCGGCCTTATTCTAGACCAGTCCAGCCTTATGCTAAACCAGTGTCACCAGTCCAGCCTTATTCTAGACCAGTGTAACCAGTCTGGCCTTATTCTAGACCAGTGTGACCAGTCCGGCCTCATTCTAGACCAGTGTGACCAGTCCGGCCTTATTCTAGACCAGTGTGACCAGTCCGGCCTTATTCTAGACCAGTGTGACCAGTCCGGCCTTATTCTAGACCAGTGTGACCAGTCTGGCCTTATTCTAGACCAGTGTCACCAGTCCAGCCTTATTTAGACCAGTGTGAACAGTCCAGCCTTATTCTAGACCAGTGTGACCAATCCGGCCTTATTCTAGACCAGTCCGGCCTTATGCTAAACCAGTGTCACCAGTCCAGCCTTATTCTAGACCAGTGTAACCAGTCTGGCCTTATTCTAGACCAGTGTGACCAGTCCGGCCTCATTCTAGACCAGTGTGACCAGTCCGGCCTTATTCTAGACCAGTGTGACCAGTCCGGCCTTATTCTAGACCAGTGTCACCAGTCCGGCTCATTCTAGACCAGTGTGACCAGTCCGGCCTTATTCTAGACCAGTGTGACCAATCCGGCCTTATTCTAGACCAATGTGACCTGTCCGGCCTTATTCTAGACCAGTGTGACCAATCCGGCCTTATTCTAGACCAGTCCGGCCTTATTCTAGACCAGTGTGACCAGTCCGGCCTTATTCTAGACCAGTGTGACCAACACGGCCTTATTCTAGACCAGTGTGACCAATCCGGCCTTATTCTAGATTAGTGAGACCAGTCCAGCCTTATTCTAGACCAGTGTGACCAGTCCGGCCTTATTCTAGACCAGTGTGACCAATCCGGCTTTATTCTAGACCAGTGAGACCAGTCCGGCCTTATTCTAGACCAATGTGACCAGTCCGGCCTTATTCTAGACCAGTCCGGCCTTATTCTAGACCAGTGTGTCCAATCCGGCCTTATTCTAGACCAGTGTGACAATTCCGGCCTTATTCTAGACCAGTGTGACCAGCCCTGCCTTATTCTAGACCAGTTTGACCAATCCGGCCTTATTCTAGACTAGTCCGGCCTTATTCTAGACCAGTGTGACCAATCCGACCTTATTCTAGACCAGTGTGACCAGTCCGGCCTTATTCTAGACCAGTGTCACCAGTCGGCCTTATTCTAGACCAGTGTGACCAGTGCGGCTTTATTCTAGACCACTGTGACCAGTCCAGCCTTATTCTAGACCAGTGTGACCAGTCCGGCCTTATTCTAGACCAGTGTGACCAGTCCAGCCTTATTCTAGACCAGTGTGACCAGTCCGGCTTTATTCTAGACCACTGTGACCAGTCCAGCCTTATTCTAGACCAGTGTGACCAGTGTGGCCTTATTCTAGACCAGTGTGACCAGTCCAGCCTTATTCTAGACCAGTGTGACCAGTGTGGCCTTATTCTAGACCAGTGTGACCAGTCCGGCCTTATTCTAGACCAGTGTGACCAGTCCAGCCTTATTCTAGACCAGTGTGACCAGTCCGGCTTTATTCTAGACCACTGTGACCAGTCCAGCCTTATTCTAGACCAGTGTGACCAGTGTGGCCTTATTCTAGACCAGTGTGACCAGTCCAGCCTTATTCTAGACCAGTGTGACCAGTCCGGCCTTATTCTAGACCAGTGTGACCAGTCCGGCTTTATTCTAGACCACTGTGACCAGTCCAGCCTTATTCTAGACCAGTGTGACCAGTCCAGCCTTATTCTAGACCAGTGTGACCAGTCCAGCCTTATTCTAGACCAGTGTGACCAGTCCGGCTTTATTCTAGACCACTGTGACCAGTCCAGCCTTATTCTAGACCAGTGTGACCAGTGTGGCCTTATTCTAGACCAGTGTGACCAGTCCAGCCTTATTCTAGACCAGTGTGACCAGTGCGGCCTTATTCTAGACCAGTGTGACCAGTCCAGCCTTATTCTAGACCAGTGTGACCAGTCCAGCCTTATTCTAGACCAGTGTGACCAGTGTGGCCTTATTCTAGACCAGTGTGACCAGTCCAGCCTTATTCTAGACCAGTGTGACCAGTCCGGCCTTATTCTAGACCAGTGTGACCAGTGCGGCTTTATTCTAGACCCATGCGACCGGCTCTTTATAGTAGGTTTGCTTTAACTGATTCTTCCTGTTGCTTTGTATATAACTTGGGTAACTTTCGCTTGCTTACAGCTTGCTAGCTCATAACACATGAGATTGGATGGGTAGTTTCACTGGTGTTTGTATAACTGTATCTATTAGGGTTGCACTGATCCTTGGGATCACCGCTGATCACAGTTTCATAAACGGACAACACAGTCCATCCACACCCAGCACAAGGCCGTGTTCTCACTACCAGACCTTTCTCAGGGCTGCAGTTCCTCTGACCTCCACAAGGTGGTGATCTCACTTCTACCCAGACAGGAAGTCTCTATGGAAGACAGGAAGTGATGTCAGGGACAGACAGGAAGTTCCGGGTCAGAGGTGAGGCGGGAGGAAGTAGAGAGGAGAACGTCGCTGGAAGAAGCAGCAGAGGAGGTAATAAGATTTTATTTTCTATTTACACCCAGTAACCCCCCCGTCATGTCCGTCCTCTTCCTCCATAGTCACTGTGAGGTCTTTTATCTCCAGCAGATGATGATACACACATATATATATTAGAGCTGCATGCCTTCCTCATGCCAGCTGTGGTCTGCATGTATATAGACAGGCTAGGGTAGTATATAGACAGGCTAGGGTAGTATATAGACAGGCTAGGGTAGTATATAGACAGGCTGGGGTAGTATATGGACAGGCTGGGGTAGTATATGGACAGGCTAGGGTGGTATATGGACAGGCTGGGGTAGTATATGGACAGGCTAGGGTAGTATATAGACAGGCTGGGGTAGTATATGGACAGGCTGGGGTAGTATATGGACAGGCTAGGGTGGTATATGGACAGGCTAGGGTAGTATATAGACAGGCTAGGGTAGTATATGGACAGGCTAGGGTAGTATATGGACAGGCTGGGGTAGTATATGGACAGGCTAGGGTAGTATATGGACAGGCTAGGGTAGTATATGGACAGCCTAGGGTGTTATATAGACAGGCTGGGGGTAGTATATGGACAGGCTACGGTAGTATATGGACAGGCTGGGGTAGTAGATAGACAGGCTAGGGTGGTGTATGGACAGGCTGGGGTGGTGTATTGACAGGCTAGGGTAGTATATGGATAGGCTAGGGTAGTATATAGACAGGCTAGGGTAGTAAATGGACAGGCTAGGGTAGTATATGGACAGGCTGGGGTAGTATAAGGACAGGCTGGGGTAGTATATGGACAGGCTGGGGTAGTATATGGACAGGCTGGGGTAGTATATGGACAGGCTGGGGTAGTATATGGACAGGCTGAGGTAGTGATTGAACAGGGGCTGGGCGGCAGTGCTCCCTAGGCGGCTGCCTACTCCGCCTAGTGGTAGAGCCGGCCCTGCAGCCTGTATATATCTCCCTCACGTCTGTCCTTTCCTTATTACTGCCTTCACCAACTCCTGCTAATTCTCAACCCACACGCTAATAAAACCTCCAGGATGCTGCAGCACGTCCCTTCATATAAATCACACTCCCATATGACCTCCCTCACCCTTCTGCTTCTCCTAACCTTTGGAGATCAAACCCCAAACCCTGAGCCTCCATCATGTACCTGTACCCAAATCTCCCATCACCCCATGCCCTCTGGCAGCAGCTGCAATCCACACAATTGAGTTTCTATCCCTCTTCTTCCCAAAACCACACTCCCCTTCTCTTGCACCCTTTGGAACACCTGATCTGTCTGTAACAAACTCACTTCTGTCCATGACCTCTTTATCACTAACTACTTTCTGTTACTGAAACCTGGTCTCATGAATCTGACACTGCTTCTCCTAACCTCAGGAGATCAAACCCTGAGCCTCCATCATTTACCTGTACCCAAATCTCCCGTCACCGCATGTCTCCAGGCAACAGCCGCAATCCACACAAGTTAGTTTCTATCCCTCTTCTTCCCCATGCCAGCCTCCCCTTCTCTTACGCCCTTTGGAACGCCCGCTCTGTTCGTAATAAACTCACTTCTGTCCATGACCTCTTTATCACTAACTACTTTCTGTTACTGAATCCTGGTAGTGGTGCACCGAATGGAAGTTTTGGTGCCGAAACCGAAAATGCAGGATGCACTTAGCCGAAAACCGAAACTGTAAATTTAAAGTTTTTAAAAAATATTTATATTTTTATATATAATTGTATTACATTCCACTTTTAATTAATATCATCAATTTAAATTAATACAAATGTATTGTTGGCAATTTTTAGTACAAGGAAAGCTAAAAAAAGAATGCAGTTTGCAGTCTCTGATCATTTTTTGTATCATGTCTGCAGTCTCTGACCATCTCTTATATCATGTCTGCAGTCTCTGATCATCTCTTGTATCATGTCTGCAGTCTCTGATCATCTCTTGTATTATGTCTGCAGTCTCTGACCATCTCCTGTATTATGTCTGCAGTCTCTGACCATCTCTTGTATTATGTCTGCAATATATGACCATCTCCTATATCATGTCCGCAGTCTCTGACCATCTCATGTATAATGTCTGCAGTCTCTGACCATCTCTTGTATCATGGCTGCAGTCTCTGGCCATCTCTTGTATCATGGCTGCAGTCTCTGACCATCTCTTGTATCATGGCTGCAGTTTCTGACCATCTCTTGTATCATGTCTGCAGTCTCTGACCATCTCTTGTATCATGTCCTCAGTCTCTGACCACCTCTTGTATCATATCCTCAGTCTCTGACCATCTCTTGTATCATGTCTGCAATCTCTTACTTAAACACATTGCTAACAGTATTAGCAAAATTTCCATTCAGTGCACCTCTAGCAGACACGGTACAAGAGATGGTCAGAGACTGCAGACATAGAACAGGAGCTGTTCAGAGACTGCAGACATAGCACAGGAGCTGTTCAGAGACTGCAGATATAGCACAGGAGCTGTTCAGAGACTGCAGACATAGCACAGGAGCTGTTCAGAGACTGCAGACATAGCACAGGAGCTGTTCAGAGACTGCAGACATAGCACAGGAGCTGTTCAGAGACTGCAGACATAGTACAGGAGATGGTCAGAGACTGCAGACATAGTACAAGAGATGGTCAGAGACTGCAGACATGTACAGGAGATGGTCAGAGACTGCAGACATAGCACAAGAGATGGTCAGAGACTGCAGACATAGTACAAGAGATGGTCAGAGACTGCAGACATAGTACAGGAGATGGTCAGAGACTGCAGACATAGTACAAGAGATGGTCAGAGACTGCAGACATTGTACAAGAGATGGTCAGAGACTGCAGACATAGTACAGGAGATGGTCAGAGACTGCAGACATAGTACAGGAGATGGTCAGAGACTGCAGACATAGTACAGGAGATGGTCAGAGACTGCAGACATAGTACAACAGATGGTCAGAGACTGCAGACATAGTACAAGAGATGGTCAGAGACTGCAGACCTAGTACAAGAGACTGCAGACATAGTACAGGAGATGGTCAGAGACTGCAGACATAGTACGGTCCATGAGATGCCAATGAGATGCAGCCCACCAGTGCCCATGGGTTGCAGCCCACCAGCGCCCATGGATACAGCCCAACAGTGTCTGTTAGCGCAGTCTCATGCTGTGTCATGGTCCTGAAAGTGGATTGAATCCCTGTGCAGCACTCTAACAATGTCCTGCCTCCTATACTGCCTCCTATTACACACGCACAATGATTCCCAGCATTGGATAAGTGTGCTGTCCATCACAAGAGGCAGCCTAGGAGGCGGGACATTGTTACAAAGCTGCCTGGAGATCCAATCCAGCTCTGTGACACAGAGTGAGATTGCGCTGCCAGGCACTGGTGAGGCTGCATGATGCTGACACTCGCAGACAGAGGAGGAGGAGGAGGAAGGGGAGAGCAGGATAACATATGTGCGGTACCCCGAGGTGGACCCCCCGCCCCCTTTTTTCTTTCGGCCACTTGCTGAGAACACAATTTTTGGCCAAAATTTCGGTGCATCCCTAAAACCTGCCTTCATGAATCCGACACCGCTTCTCCTGTTTCCAGCAGCCTAGGAGGCGGGACATTGTTACAAAGCTGCCTGGAGATCCAATCCAGCTCTGTGACACAGAGTGAGATTGCGCTGCCAGGCACTGGTGAGGCTGCATGATGCTGAGACTCGCAGACAGAGGAGGAGGAGGAGGAAGGGGAGAGCAGGATAACATATGTGCGGTACCCCGAGGCGGACCCCCCGCCCCCTTTTTTCTTTCGGCCACTTGCTGAGAACACAATTTTTGGCCAAAATTTCGGTGCATCCCTAAAACCTGGCTTCATGAATCCGACACCGCTTCTCCTGTTTCCCTCTCCCGTGATGGCCTTCTCTGGACTCACCCCCCCAGACCCTGTGGACGGAAGGGAGGGGGAGTGGGAATCCTTCTAGCCCCATGCAGCATCTATCAGGTACTTCACCCCCCTCCCTCTCTGACACTCTCCTCGTTTGAGGCACATTGCATTTGTTTATTTTCTCCAGTTTCGCTAAGGACAGGTATCAACCTTCCTTGATGACTTCTCTGCCTGGCTACCCTACTTTCTCCCCTCTAAAATACCTCCAATCATTCTTGGTGACTTCAATACCCCTGTTAATGCTAATACTGTACTGCTACTACTTCTAAACTTCTCAGTCTAACCTCAATCTTTTGACCTGAAGCAATGAATACACGCTTCTACTCACTCTGATGGCAACACCCTTGACCTTGTTTTCTCCCACCTATGCACCCCGTGCAACTTCTCCAACCATCCATTCCCTCTCCCTGATCACCACCTTATCAGATTCACTCTCTACCAGACTTCCTCCACCTTTCCCTCCAACCACCTAGCAGTTACCCATAGAAACCTTCGCCACCTCAACCCTTCTCTTCTCTACTGCTGACCACTTCTATGGCAAAATCTCTCCTCTGTCCTCCTCCAACCTAGCCACTTCTCTCGACAACGCTTCGCTGTCCTCCTCCAACCTAGCCACTTCTCTCGACAACGCTTCGCTGTCCTCCTCCAACCTAGCCACTTCTCTCGACAACGCTTCGCTGTCCTCCTCCAACCTAGCCACTTCTCTCGACAACGCTTCGCTGTCCTCCTCCAACCTAGCCACTTCTCTTGACAACGCTTCGCTGTCCTCCAACCTAGCCAC
>BLSH010086412.1:190162-201332 GCA_018402905.1 Glandirana rugosa
GAAGGACAGAAAAGGACTGTCATCCCTTTAATCCAGGACACATTGATTACACAGGCTCTGTGGCTGATTAAGGTGGTAATTAAATTCACTTGGTGCCTCATCTGCATTATATTAGCCTCAGAACAACCTGTGTAATTCTTATGTGTCCTGGATTAAAGGGATGATGTGGCAACCCTACAAGGCCGTGGTCACACTACGAGACGTTTCTCGGGGGCTGCAGTTCCTCTGAGCTCCACAAGGTGGTGATATCACTTCTACCCAGACAGGAAGTCTCTATGGAAGACAGGAAGTGATGTCAGGAAAAGACAGGAAGTGATCTGGGATAAAGACAGGAAGCTCCATGAGGGAGGAAGTAGAGAGGAGACATTGCTGAACCTGGCAGCAGAGGAGGTAATAACATTTTATTTTCTATTTACACCCAGTAACCCCCCCGTCATGTCCGTCCTCTTCCTCCATAGTCACTGTGACGTCTTTTATCTCCAGCAGATGATGATACACACATATATAGTGTGGGAACCTAGATTAACCCCTTCAGGGGCAGAACATTTCCCCCACTTACAGGGCCGGAACATTCCCTTCATTTTGGAGATGTCTCACCTTAGCGGTCTCCTTTAACGAGGGCTGAGATTCGGGTTGTACTGAATCTGGACCCCAATTTCCACGATTTGCCAGTAATGGCAGAGGAGGTGGGGAACTCATCCCTCACTATGATAAGAACTCTGAGACCAACCAATATTGGGATGAAGGTAGATGCCCCCAAATCCCACTGAGTAAGAGCACACGTTTCATCCAAACCTGCCTTCACACAGAGGTGTTTCTTAGGGGAGGATGTGAACATTCTATGCTGGCATCACATTGGCGAGCCAGTCTCAAGCTGTTTGGCGCTCCTCATGTCCTCTGCTATGATCATCGGCGCTCCCTGAGCAGTCGCGCCTCGGTGTTCTGTGATAAGCAGGGGGCAGACTCTAGCGTTCTCCTAGAAAAGGGTATTGAAGCCCTTACTGCAGCAAATAATACTGTTAACAAATAAAATTAAAAGAAGAGCAGCCTGAATGCATCCATAATCTGGGAGGATTTAGTTGGGCATTGAAGAACACAAAAGTAGGGGCGAGATACAGTGTTAGTGGGGAGTTAGGTGGCTTGGGGGGATGCAATGTAAGGAGGAAGGGGGTGTTGAAGAAGAAGGGAGTGTAAGCGGAGGGTTAGGTGGCACATCTACAAAAGTTTTGTACCGTTTTAGTGCTGCAGCCCAGCACTTTTTCATGTAGGCGAGATGTACAGATCGCACCTCCTAAGAGGCGGTGTTTTGCTGTGGGGAGCATGCTCCCTATGACATTCCTCACTTGCGCACACATGATGACGCTTTCTGCCAGGTATTGGAAATGTTGTAGAGTCCACACATGTATGATGTATTTCCACAAAGCAATCTAAACAGATGTGCTGCAGGTCTGGTCCAAGTTCCATCTGGCAGGCCAAAGGGTAACATGCTGCTGGACCCCTGAATGTTCCTCTGTGTATAATCCCATTGGGGGCATTCTTCCATGATAGAAACCCTCATATTATCCCACATACACTCCATCCTAATATTGTACAGCCAGTACAGTCTACATCATTCTACCTTGTTCTTCCACAGAGAATGGTGACGGACGAGGACCGGAGTCACATGACCGAGAGCCTCCTAAACCTCACCCTGGAGATCATCTACCTGCTGACCGGAGAGGTGAGGAGGATTCTGGGAGGTCACATGACATCACTCTTATCTCTATTAATAAAACACAGACCTGACCGGAGAGGTGAGGAGGATTCTGGGAGGTCACATGACATCACTGTTATCTCTATTAATAAATCACAGACCTGACCAGAGAGGTGAGGAGGATTCTGGGAGGTCACATGACACCACTCTTATCTCTATTAATAAAACACAGGCCTGACCGGAGAGGTGAGGAGGATTCTGGGAGGTCACATGACATCACTCTTATCTCTATTAATAAAACACAGACCTGACTGGAGAGGTGAGGAGGATTCTGGGAGGTCACATGACATCACTGTTATCTCTATTAATAATACACAGAGCTGACCGGAGAGGTGAGGGGGATTCTGGGAGGTCACATGACACCACTCTTATCTCTATTAATAAAACACAGACCTGACCGGAGAGGTGAGGGGGATTCTGGGAGGTCACATGACATCACTCTTATCTCTATTAATAAAACACAGGCCTGACCGGAGAGGTGAGGAGGATTCTTGGAGTCTAACATGATATTCCTATTGGTTCTCCAATACAGAGATTTCCTCTTGTGAAGTCAGGAGATCACATGACCATCACAGTGCCTCCATGTGACTCCCTAAAACCTGAGAGACACAACATGGAGAAGATTCTAGAAGTCACCAAGAAGATGATGGAGCTGCTGACAGGAGAGGTGAGCAGTGCTGGGAATTCTGGGACATTATCCAGTAACAGACAAGGGATGTGTCTGGATGGTGACTGTATCATTGTGTGTGTCAGGTTCCTATAAGGTGTCAGGATGTCACTGTCTATTTGTTTTATATTCAGAGTGAAAACCCGAGTGATTATAAGATTGTCATTAAAGAAGAGTATGAAGATGAGGATGAGGAGTATGGAGTGATGAAGGAGTTTTCAGAAGGACACAAGGATATGATGGCGCCACCAAATACCAGGAACCCACCAGAGAGATGTCCCCGTCCTCTGTATTCCCGGGATTCCACACAGGAAGGTCACCCCATCCCTCACCATCATCAGGTAGATGAGGAACAATCACTGATAGTATCATTAGGATCTGTACATTATCTGCATTGTTACCATTGATGTCATTTTTATTCTATATTCAGAGTGGAAAACTGAGAGATTCTAAAGTTGAGGTCAAAGAAGAGATACAAGAGGAGGATGATGAGGATGGGGTGACGGAGGAGTCAGAGATTCCAGAAGGACACCAAGATCTGTACCAGGACACCATGGTGGAGACATCCAGCTACAAAAACTCACCAGAGAGATGTCCCCGTCCTCTGTATTCCCGGGATTCCACACACGAAGGTCACCCCATCCCTCACCATCATCAGGTAAGTAGGGTGGACTATCCAGAATATGAAAATGACTTGTGGAGATGAGGTATAGATCCCATAAAATTATAAATTTCACTCCTTCTTCTGGTTTAGGGTGAAGATCTGATTGATATAAAAGTTGAGGATAAATCAGAAGAAGAAGGGAGGTGTGTGAGGGATGATCAGCAGTCTATGGAGGAGGATGGAATAACGGGGACATTTATAGAGGAGGACCCTCCTACAGAGATCAGCACAGGTGAGCCATAAAATGTTCTTCTGTTATCTCTGCTCTGTGACATCATTGACCTACTCTGGCCACTTGGTGAATCTCATTGATCTAATATGGTTATGTAGCCATATTAAGTCAATGATAGCATGACCATCCCCACCTCTTTGTATATGTGCAGCTGCAGGGCAGAGAATGCCCCCAGCCACAGTTGATTGGACAGCAATGGATGAGAGTTACGGCTTCCTTCAGGGTTCAGTCTGAACCCAAGTTCAGACCAAACCCGAGCTCATCCCTACTCTTTAACAGAGATGGCATTCCCCTGTGCCTAAGCTTGCGGTTATGTGAAGAGCATGCACCTCCCGGTCCTCCATTGGTTCCCTCACTTTCTGACAAGGATGTGCAAATGAAAAGTTGATCTTTAGAAGGAGAACCAAAGTTCCTTTTACCAGTTTGCTGACAAGAGGAAGAATTCCAGGCTGTGGGGACATCCAAACAGAACATCTTTCACAAGCGACGAACTTCGGGTTCGTGTCAACCTTGAGCTGACCATACTTGGTCAATGACCTCAATTGCGAACCAAGGGCCACTCTTGTAAGCAGGCCAAGGATAATGTCATATAGCTGGATTGGGGGGGGGGGGTTGTATTCTCCCCAATCGGCTTTCAGAACATCACCTGGAGAGCGTGTGGCTCCTCCCACTTTCCCAGAAAACACTAGCAAGATCTTTAAAAGAAGGAAACTTCCACCATGGCTCCAGTATTTTTGTGTTTTCTCCACCATGTGTGGAAGCGCTGTGTTGGGAATGGTGGGTGGTGCTTTGCTCTGCTCAGGTGGAGGGGTTAGGTGCCATACTGTCACATATCTGATTGGAGACTGAAACGACAAGGTCGGCCTCTCTTGTATCTCCAGCCTAGGACCCATTGCAGAAAGAACAGAGGAACACGAGTGCCGGCAGGTGTTGATAGGAGTTCTTGCAGCAGGTGATGCGGCCCCAGGCAGGCTGGCAGAAAATCAGGTCAGGAACTGTATCTGTCTACGTAGGTCAGGCTGAAATTAAAGGGGCACTCCACATGGGCTGCAGGTTCCAGATTGTCAGAGTTCCAAGCAGACTTGAGACAGGAACTCACTGTGGTGGGCAGAGCTGGTACAGATGACTGCCAGGTAGGCACTCAGACTGTATGTGGGAACAGAAGCATGGTCACAGGAATAGCCAAGGTCAGCAGCAGGCAGGTGCAGAAACGTGGTCAGGAACCGAGCCGGGGCCAGGAACTGGTGACAAGGCACAAAGCAGGATCCAAGTTCAGGTCAGAGGCAGCCGGGGTCAGTTACAATGGAACAAGCAGAGAAGTAGCAGGATGCAGGGAATAGCTGAAAGACTATGCATGCCGGTTCGCATTCCTATGCACATACTCGTGCCTGGTCCCCATTCTACTGAGAATGCGACGTGCATGCGCATTTCTGTTAGCCAAAGCTATAGCACATACCTTTATTTGTTGGGATGGGCTGACCATGCCAGCACCGGATAGGTGGAGGGGTGTTCTGGAGTCCTTTGCCCCTTCCAGACCCCGGCAAGAGCATGGCTGCCCTCGGCTTCCCTCCCAAGCTGGACTGCATGGTGGGGTTTAGTTACCTGCTGGTGTGTAGGAGATCTGTTCCTCTCTCTCTTCAGGACTCTATGGTGAGAGATGTCACTTCTGAGTGAGGCAGGACTTCCGGGGCGGGGGGGTGGCTTCCGCCCGCTGTAACACAGGAAGGGGCAGGTTTGGCTGGCACTTCCGATTCCAGTCTTCACAGTGACTCTGAATAATTAAAAAAGCCTCAGCATCTCTGTGATGTGGAGCTCTGTCAGGAACCGTGAATCAGACTGAGAAAGAAGTGCAGTAAAATTCACACTTTTTAATACAATGGTAAAATAGTACAAATAGAATAAACGTGGTCAAACCATAGCCAGGGTTCGGTAACCAGAGTGGGTAGTCGGAACAAGCCAGTAAAACAGGAATCCAGAGATCTGCGTAGTCCGAGGCAGCAAACAGGATCAGGAACCAGAAGGGAAGTCAGCCAGGCAAAGTCTTTAATCCAGAGATCGGCATAGTCAGAGGCAGCAAACAGGATCAGGAGCCAGAAGGGAAGTCAGCCAGGCAAAGTTTTTAATCCCGAGATCAGCGTAGTCAGAAGCAGGATGAGGAGCCAGAAGGGAAGTGAGCCAGGCAAAGTCTTTAATCCAAAGATCGACATAGTCAGAAGCAGCAAACAGGATCAGGAGCCAGAAGGGAAGTCAGCCAGGCAAAGTTTTTAATCCCAAGATCGGCATAGTCAGAAGCAGCAAACAGGATCAGGAGCCAGAAGGGAAGTCAGCCAGGCAAAGTTTTTAATCCCGAGATCAGCGTAGTCAGAAGCAGGATGAGGAGCCAGAAGGGAAGTCAGCCAGGCAAAGTCTTTAATCCAAAGATCAACATAGTCAGAAGCAGCAAACAGGATCAGGAGCCAGAAGGGAAGTCAGCCAGGCAAAGTCTTTAATCCAGAGATCGGCGTAGTCAGAAGCAGCAAACAGGATCAGGTGCCAGAAGGGAAGTCAGCCAGGCAAAGTCTTTAATCCAGGGATCAGCGTAGTCAGAAGCAGCAAACAGGATCAGGAGCCAGAAGGGAAGTCAGCCAGGCAAAGTTTTTAATCCCGAGGTCAGCGTAGTCAGAAGCAGGATCAGGAGCCAGAAGGGAAGTCAGCCAGGCAAAGTCTTTAATCCAGAGATCGGCGTAGTCAGAAGCAGCAAACAGGATCAGGAACCAGAAGGGAAGTCAGCCAAGCAAATTTTTTAATCCAGAGATCAGCATAGTCGCAAGCAGCACACAAGATCAGGAACCAGAAGGGAAGTCAGCCAGGCAAAGTCTTTAACAGGAAAACACAGCAGAGAGTATCCGGATATGTTGACCAAGGCAAAGGCGCAGGAGATCTGATCCAAGCAGTTTAAATAGCCAGCAGGGCTGGCTAACAAGCAGGAAATGATCATCAGGTGAGTCACTGTTGAATGATGAGTACTGGCAATTAACCGACAGCTGAGCAGACTGAGCTCTGAGAAGGGAGGGCTGAGTCCAGCCCTGTCAAGCTCAAAGAGGCCTCGGCAGGAACAGGAACACACGCCAGCCATGCTCCAGTAAGCAGGGTTCAGGGGCCTCCAGCAAACAGAACGTTGCTCAGTTGGCTCATCACTACAGCTTGCCTGAATCTACCAGATCCAAATAAACTCCTAATTTAGATGAAATTATCTTATCTAGATATTATTTTATATCCATCAATCATGGTTTGTTTTTTTATAATTTTCCAGGACAAGTCCTGAAGAAACCCTCAAAGAATAGTTTCACTTCACCTCCCGATTGTAAAAGATGGAAAATGGAAGATGAGGAGATCACAGGAGAAAAGTCTATGGAGGAGGATGGAATAACGGGGACATTTATAGAGGAGGACCCTCCTACAGAGATCAGCACAGGTGGGTCATTAACACTAAATACATTCCTCCACCCATACTGCTCACTGATTGGTCCAGAGTAGGGCACAAACCTTCGTCCCAACATCCCCCTCTGGATCTTAACCCCTTCTATGCCGGGCACTTTCCCTTCCCGCCCAGACCAATTTTCAGCTTTCAACGCTGTGGCATTTTGAATGACAATTGCGCGGTCGTGCAGCGCTGCACCCAAACAACATTTTTATCAGCTTTCTTTTGGTGGTATGTCATCCCCTCTGGGGTTTTTATTTTTTGCTCTGCAAATCAAAAATGAGTGAAAAGTTTGAAAAAAAAAAAAAAGTTTTACTTTGTTTCTGTTACAAAACTTTGTACATAAGTAAGTTTTCTCCTTCACTGATGAGGCTGCACTGATTGGCACTGGTGAGGCAGTACTGTTTGGCACTGATGAGGCTGCACTGATGAGGCTGCACTGATTGGCACTGGTGAGGCAGTACTGTTTGGCACTGGTGAGGCAGTACTGTTTGTCACTGATGAGGCAGTACTGTTTGGCACTGGTGAGGCAGTACTGTTTGGCACTGATGAGGCAGTACTGATTGCCACTGGTGAGGCAGTACTGTTTGGCACTGATGAGGCAGTACTGTTTGGCACTGATGAGGCAGTACTGTTTGGCACTGGTGAGGCAGTACTGTTTGGCACTGATGAGGCAGTACTGTTTGGCACTGGTGAGGCAGTACTGTTTGGCACTGGTGAGGCAGTACTGATTGGCACTGATGAAGCAGTACTGATTGGCACTGATGAGGCTGCACTGATTGGCACTGATGAGGCTGCACTGATTGGCACTGATGAGGCAGTACTGATTGGCACTGATGAGGATGCACTGATGAGGCAGTACTAATGGGCACTAATGAGGATGCACTGATGAGGCAGTACTGATGGGCACTGATGAGTCAGTACTGATGGGCACTGATGAGGCAGTTCTGATGGGCACTGATGAGGCAGTACTGTTTGGCACTGGTGAGGCTGCACTGATTGGCACTGATGAGGCAGTACTGATTGGCCTTGATGAGGCTGCACTGATGGGCACAGATGAGGCAGTACTGATGGGCACTGATGAGGCAGTACTGATGGCCACTGATGAGGCAGTAGTGATTGACACTGACCAGGCACTTATATGCAGCACTGATAAGCAACACTGACAGGCATGGCTGCTGATGGAAATCATGGGGCCCCCTTCAGCCCCACCCCTGGCCCCCTCCTTCAGCCCCTCCCCAAAGCCTGCTATGAACAAATCAAGACTGAAACACAATATTTTGTACTTTCTGCTGTAAAGCAGATCCAATAAAATCAAATTTCCTTATCAGTTTAGGCCAATATGAATTCTGCTCCATGTTTTTGGTAAAAAAAAATCCCAAAAAGCGTTTATTGATTGGTTTGCACAAAAGTTATAGCGCGCCATAATGCCAATGCCATGCCATAATGTGTATGTGCTGCATGCCATCCATGCCAATGCCATGCCATAATGTGTATGTGCTGCATGCCATCCATGCCAATGCCATGCCATAATGTGTATGTGCTGCATGCCAATGCCATGCCATAATGTGTATGTGCTTCATGCCAACCATGCCATAATGTGTATGTGCTGCATGCCAATGCCATGCCATAATGTGTATGTGCTGCAGAGACCATGCCATGCCATAATGTGTATGTACTGCATGCCAACCATGCCATAATGTGTATGTACTGCATGCCATCCATGCCATAATGTGTATGTGCTGCATGCCAATGCCATGCCATAATGTGTATGTGCTGCAGAGACCATGCCATAATGTGTATGTGCTGCATGCCAACCATGCCATAATGTGTATGTGCTGCATGCCAACCATGCCATAATGTGTATGTACTGCATGCCATCCATGCCATAATGTGTATGTGCTTCATGCCAACCATGCCATAATGTGTATGTACTGCATGCCATCCATGCCAATGCCATGCCATAATGTGTATGTACTGCATGCCATCCATGCCAATGCCATGCCATAATGTGTATGTGCTGCATGCCATCCATGCCAATGCCATGCCATAATGTGTATGTGCTGCATGCCATCCATGCCAATGCCATGCCATAATGTGTATGTGCTGCATGCCAATGCCATAATGTGTATGTGATGGAACTGGCAGAAGGTCTGTAGGCTCACACGACAGAAGAATGAATGGTTTTCTTAGGACCCCTCCTCCATGCCACAATGCTGAAATACAATTAAAAAAAAAAAAACCTGCGGGCATAAAAAAAGGCCCCTTTCACACAGAAGCTCCGAAGAGTCCGCCTGTCCGTTCTTCAGAGCCGATTGGACCATCTATGCTCCTCTATGGAGAAGTGAATGTAAAGGGACATGCGCCCATCTGCCTGCATCCAATGGTTGGGGGTCTAGCGGCTTGGATCCGGTGACAGTCGGATGTAAATGGACAGGTGGACCGCTGATAGAGGAGAGCGAGTTCTGCCCGCGTCTGCTCTGCATAGCGGACCCGGACTTGTCTTCTGCCTGCTCAGTAGGGATCAGTGGACAGACTCCCCGCCCAGCCGGTGGATTTGATCCGGAGTCTCCCCGTGTAAAAGCGGCCATTATACATCACATCTAGAAGATGGACTACTGGAAGGGCAGGGGCTGTGCATCATCAATAGAACCCCTCCTAGGACGGGGACAGCTCAGAGCCTGCATGTGTAAAGGGATGCTGGGGATGCCATGTTCCATCCTCCAGTACACAGCAAGATACTGACTCACCCCTGGTCTTTCCTCCTTGCAGCCAGGGATAGAGATGGGAGGGGTGTTGGAGAGTCCCGGTGCTCGCACTGCCCTGGACCCCCATAAGGGGAGGAGGAATACAAAACCCCCCTAAACTGTTAGCAGCGGTTGAGCAGCCGGGGTGTAAATTAGAAAGCCGTTTTTTTTTTTTCTCTCCATGGACTGTTTTGTGAAGCTGCATGGAGGGTTCCTTACGGTAAGAGCAGTAAGGATGTGGAATTCTCTTCCACAAGCAGTGGTTTCTGCTGGGAGCATCGATAATTTAATAAAACTATTAGATGGGCACCTAAGGGACCCCAACACTGAGGAATGCGCAATGTAACACTGGCATAAAACACGCACATAGGTTGGACTTGCGTCTTTTTTCAGTAACTTTGCGTCCAATCACAATGTAACACGCTGGCCGGTTATCGGCATTCCTTTCCTCACGCGGTGTCACAGCATGAAGAGAGCCGGTAACCGGCCAGTGTGAGACCCCCTTTCACACTGAGGTGGTTTTCTGGCGCTTTGGCACTAAAAATAGCGCCCACACTGGGGCGGTGCGCTTGCGGGGCGGTAAGAAAGAGTCCCTGCTAGCAGCATCTTTGGGGCGAGTTTGGAACGCTTTAAATAGCGCTTCCAAAAAACGCTCCTGTCCTTTGAAATGAATGGGCAGCGCTTCCAAAGCACTGCAAAACGGGTCTTTTTTCCGTTGTGTTTTTTTTTTTTTTTTTTTAAAAAGCACCCCGCAAGAGCCCAAAAAGCACCGCTAAAGCACCGAAAAAACAACCAGAATCTTGGTGGCTGTGTTTGCAGTGCTTCAGTGTGAAAGGGGTCTAAAGGAGGACATCTATGCTGATAATCAGGACATTGATCATCCGTATCCTGATTATCAGTGCAGCTCCAAACCGTGCCCATCGGTGCTGCCTCATCGGTACCCATCAGTGCAGCCTCATCAGTGCACATCAGTACAGCCTCATCAGTAGCCATCAGTGCCGCCTCATCAGTGCCCATGAGTGCAGCCTCATCAGTGCCGCCTCATAAGTAGCCATCTGTGCAGCCTCATCAGTGCACATCTGTGCAGCCTCCTCACTGCCCATCAGTGCAGCCTCATTAGTGCAGCCTCATCAGTGCCCATCAATGCAGCCTCATCAGTAGCCATCAGTGCCGCCTCATCAATGCAACCTCATCAGTGCAGCCTCATCAATGCCCATTAGTGCAGCCTCATCAGTTCCCATCAGTGCCACCTCATCGGTGCAGCCTCTTGAATGCAGCCTCATCAGTGCCCATCAGTGCAGCCTCATGAATGCAGCCTCATCGGTGCAGCCTTGTGAATGCAGCCTCATCGGTGCAGCCTCATGAATGCAGCCTCATCGGTGCAGCCTCATGAATGCAGCCTCATTGGTGCAGCCTCATGAATGCAGCCTCATCAGTGCCGCCTCATCGGTGCAGCCTCATTGGTGCAGCCTCATCAGTGCCCGAGAAAAATTACTTATTTGCAAAATATAACAGAAACTAAGAAAAACTTTTTTCCCCCAAAATGTTTGGCCTTTTTTTTTTGTTTGTTTAGCAAAAAATGGACCCCAGCGGTGATTAAATCCCAGCATAAGAAAAGAAAGCTCTGTCTCTGATGATAGAAATGTC
>BLSH010086412.1:204963-220739 GCA_018402905.1 Glandirana rugosa
TGCCCTCTCATCGCTCCTCCTCCTGTGTTACCTTACATTGACAATCCAGAGGGCTGGACAGACAGCGGTTCTGGACAGAGGGCTGCACGCTGATGATTCGTTGCTAGGACTGCCCTGCATCCAAACAACCAATCACTAGCGTTTGTTTTACCTGATAATACCTGCAAATATATTTAGTATAAAATAAATGAAAAGCTATATCTAATGTGCATTTAAAATCATGTTATGCTTGACTAATAAAGGGGTGCCTTCAGATTTGTATTATTAAATTATTTTTTTCCTGTGTAGTTTTTGTTTTGTATATTTGTTCCTCAGACATTTCCCTTTTCTGACATGGAGTTATTGAAGGAGCTGACTCTCCCCCATAAATCTCAGGACATCTGTAGTAGACTCCAATTATAAGTCCACCAGATCATAGACCCATCTATTATTCCTCCCATAATTCCACCGAATCACCTCCAACCACGAGGTCATCTTTCTTCCTCACTTTCACATCACATCTAACATAGAGAAACCCCCCTCCATCTTTTCTACGTCCGGTGTCCCTCGAAACAAGAGGATCAGCATAAATACAAACAGCCCAGTCTTGTGAGGAGCCAAGCCGTGTTTCTGGAACACCAACCACATCTCCAACCACAAGATCATCTTTCTTCCTCACTTTCACATCACATCTAACATAGAGAAACCCCCCTCCATCTTTTCTATGTCTTGTGCCCCTCTAAACAAGAGGATCAAATGAATACAAACAGCCCAGTCTTGTAAGGAGCCAAGCCGTGTTTCTGGAACACCAACCACATCTCCAACCACAAGATCATCTTTCTTCCTCACTTTCACATCACATTTAACATAGAGAAACCCCCCTCCATCTTTTCTATGTCCCGTGTCCCGCTAAACAAGAGGATCAGCATGAATACAAACAGTCCAGTCTTATGAGGAGTCAAGCCGTGTTTCTGGAACACCAACTCTATTCTCATTCCCATCTATCATTCCACCCGTAATTACTCCTCCGCACCATCACTACCTCCAACCACAAGATCATCTTTCTTCCTCACTTTCACATCACATCTAACATAGAGAACCCCCCTTCCATCTTTATTAAATCCCGTGTCCCTCTAAACAAGAGGATCAGCATGAATACAAACAGCCCAGTCTTGTGAGGAGCCAAGCCATGTTTCTGGAACACCAACCACATCTACAACCACAAGATCATCTTTCTTCCTCACTTTCACATCACATCTAACATAAAGAAACCCCCCTCCATCTTTTCTATGTCCCGTGTCCCTCTAAACAAGAGGATCAGCATGAATACAAACAGCCCAGTCTTGTGAGGAGCCAAGCCGTGTTTCTGGAACACCAACCACATCTCCAACCACAAGATCATCTTTCTTCCTCACTTTCACATCACATCTAATATAGAGAAACCCCCCTTCCTCTTTTCTATGTCCCGTGTCCGTCTAAACAAGAGGATCAGCATGAATACAAACAGCCCAGTCTTGTGAGGAGCCAAGCCGTGTTTCTGGAACACCAACCACATCTCCAACCACAAGATCATCTTTCTTCCTCACTTTCACATCACATCTAATATAGAGAAACCCCCCTTCCTCTTTTCTATGTCCCGTGTCCCTCTAAACAAGAGGATCAGCATGAATACACAGTCCAGTCTTGTGAGGAGTCAAGCCGTGCTTCTGGAACACCAACTACATTCTCATTCCCATCTATCATTGCACCTGTAATTCATCCTCCTCACCATCACTACCTCCAACCACAAGATCATCTTTCTTCCTCACTTTTACATCACATCTGACATAGAGAAACCCCCCTCCATCTTTTCTATGACCTGTGCAGAAGCGTCGCTAAGGGGGGACTAAAGGGGCTACAGCCCCAAGGGTGCCCCTGAAAAGCCTCGGGGTCGTCAAACATTATTAATATCTCAGAGCGAGTGGGCGTTATCGTGCAATTGCGGCTGCGCAGGCAGCGGTGCCTATGATTGATGTCACAAAACGGGTCCAATCCCGCGCTAGCGCCTGCCCGCATTCAGAAGGCAGGAGTGAGCACAGGGAAAGCAGACGTGATGGCACATCTGGATCCGTGCTGAAGACCACGCTTAGTTGGCGTCCAGCGCGCCATCTGATCCAACTGTTGGTAGCGACCGTGGCGGGAAACTGAAGCCAAGCCAGGTAGCAGGCAGAGAGGGAGGCAAGGCCAAAGCCCGGGACTCGACGGGACATGGCACCACTCAGTCAGCCACACAGCCAGCCCAGTTAGGTAGGTTACAGGGGCCCAGCCCACTGAGCCCAGGGCAGCATGGAGGAGCGGGAAAAAATGCGGTGGCCGGTGGGTGGACAGTTACTCCACCTGTTACTACCCCTACACAGGCCACTGTATTGTTGCCGGGGCTCCTAAAAATCTGGAGGAGGTTGTCTCATCTTCCTAGGGGGTTTAACATTCATTATGGGTATCCTATAATTCTGGGGGTCCTTAGTGGGGTCCTATCTATCATTGTGTGGGTTCTATGTATCATTGTGACTTGTGGGGGTCCTATGTATCATTGTGGGGGTCCTATCATTGTGGGGGTCCTATCTATCATTGTGGGGGTCGGGCGGGGCATTAGGTGGGGCATTTGGTGGAGCTTGAGCGGGACTTAATTTGAAATGTGGAAGGGGTTATCAAATTTATCTTCAGGCTGAAGCCCCTGGTCTTTTCTCCACCTAGCAAAGCCCCTGGTCCTGTGTCCCTCTAAACAGGAGGATACGCATGAATACAAACAGCCCAGTCTTGTGAGGAATCATGTTGTGTTTACGGAACTCCAAGTACATTCTCATTCCTATATATCATTCCACCCATAATTACTCCTCCGCACCATCACCACCTCCAACCACAAGGTCATCTTTCTTCCCCACTTTCACATCACATCTAACATAGAGCAACCCCCCTCCACCTTTTCTATGTCCCGTGTTTCTCTAAATAAGAGGATCAGAATGAATACAAACAGCCCAGTCTTGCGAGGAGTCAAGCCGTGTTTCTGGAACACCAACTAAATTCTCATTCCCATTTAACATTCCACCCGTAATTCCTCCTCCGGACCATCACCAGGGTATGACAGTGGGCAGTATGTACAGGAGAGGAGTGTGGAGGGTATGACAGTGGGCAGTATGTACAGGAGAGGAGTGTGGAGGGTATGACAGTGGGCAGTATGTACAGGAGAGGAGTGTGGAGGGTGTGACAGTGAGCAGTATGTACAGGAGAAGAGTGTGAGGGGTATGACAGTGGGCAGTATGTACAGGAGAGGAGTGTGGAGGGTATGACAGTGGGCAGTATGTACAGGAGAGGAGTGTGGAGGGTATGACAGTGGGCAGTATGTACAGGAGAGGAGTGCGGAGGGTATGACAGTGGGTAGTATGTACAGGAGAGGAGTGTGGAGGGTATAACAGCGGGCAGTATGTACAGGAGAGGAGTGTGGAGCGTATGACAGTGGGCAGTATGTACAGGAGAGGAGTGTGGAGGGTATGACAGTGGGCAGTATGTACAGGAGAGGAGTGAAGAGGGTATGACAGTGGGCAGTATGTACAGGAGAGGAGTGTGGAGGGTATGACAGTGGGCAGTATGTACAGGAGAGGAGTGTGGAGGGTATGACAGTGGGCAATATGTACAGGAGAGGAGTGTGGAGGGTATGACAGTGGGCAGTATGTACAGTTTTTTTGGTGAATGAGCAGGCGTACGATGTGCCCCATACTCATTCACATGGGGGGGAGGCTGAGATCTGGGGTCCCCTTGTTAAAGGGGGCTTAGAGATTCCAATAAGCCCGCTGACCCCCACCACCACCATCCAGGGTTGTTGGGAAGAGGCCCTTGTCCTCCCTACCCTAAATCATGCCTTTCCCCCCATGTTGACGACATGTGGCCTGGTATGGATTTGGGGGGGACCCCACGTTTTTTTCATAATTTTGTTTTTGCCAGCAATTATTTTTTTCACTTTCACCCCGCTGGCAGCTGATGGCTCATTTGTTGTTGAAGTGTTTGTTAACCCCCCCCCCCCCCAAAAAAAAAAATGCTGTGCCTGTCTCTTTAATGTGCAATTAGCAGCATGGTGCTTTTTCTTTTTAAATGATCCCTCTCTATCCCCTAAAATACCTATGTGATAATGCCAGGTCATGACTCCCACCCACGAGTGCTGACTCCCCTTATCATGTAGCCGATCCTGAGAGCCCGTGGTCTGTGCAGTCTGTGTCACTCCCAGCTCTCCTATGCCTTCCTTCAGCTCCCTCTTCCTCTCAACACGGAGCTTCTGCTCTCTGCTCTGCTCTCATAATTGAGTTTAAAAGCTCCCATCTCCTCTGTAATAGAACAAGAAGTTCCCCTGTGTCCGTGTTCTATCATAAATATTCTTATCTGCATAGATAACACACCGGCTGATCAACAACAACAACAACTGATCCTGGGAAGCCTGTGTGTTATCTATACAGAGAAGTGTATATGTGTTATAGCACAGGGGAACTTATTGTGCAAATACAGAGGGGAGGGGAGCCAGGACTTCCCGGCCGTATTCAGAATGAGGGCTGGGAAGTGGTTGAGTTATCCTGACTGGGTGTCACAGCAGGATGACCTGCGCAGCGCGGCGATCTGTGGGGCGGTGTGTCAGTCTGACCCCCTGCATTACCGTTCTCAGTACAGAGCTTCCATCAGATCCTCTTTACCATGTGATCAGCTGTGACCAATCACGGCTGGTCGCAATGTAAACAGGAAAAGTCATTTATTGGCTTTTCCACTCCTTGCGGCTGCTCTCCTGACGCGGGGGGGGGGGGGGCCTGTGCTGATTGTTTATCAGCACAGCGCCCCCTTAGGATCACCACCCTAGACCACCAGGGAGCCTGCTCAGGGACCACTAGGGATGTGCCCACCCAGGACCACCAGGGAGCCAACCAGGGACCACCAGGGAGCTGATCATGACCACCAGGGAGCCGATTCTAGACCACCAGGGAGCTGATCCTGACCACCAGGGAGCTGACCCTAGACCACCAGGGAGCTGATCCTAGACCACCAGGGAGCTGATCCTAGACCACCAGGGAGCAGATCCTGACCACCAGGGAGCTGATCCTGACCACCAGGGAGCTGATCCTGACCACCAGGGAGCTGATCCTAGACCACCAGGGAGTCTGCCCAGGGACCACCAGGGATGTGCCCACCCAGGACCACCAGGGAGCCGACCAGGGACCATCAGGGAGCTGATCCTGACCACCAGGGAGCAGATCCTGACCACCAGGGAGCAGATCCTGACCACCAGGGAGCTGATCCTAGACCACCAGGGAGTCTGCCCAGGGACCACCTGGGATGTGCCCACCCAGGACCACCAGGGAGCCGACCAGGGACCACCAGGGAGCTGATCCTAGACCACCAGGGAGCTGATCCTGACCACCAGAGAGCTGATCCTAGACCACCAGGGAGTCTGCCCAGGGACCACCAGGGATGTGCACACGTAGGACCACCAGGGAGCTGATCATGACCACCAGGGAGCCCATCCTAGACCACCAGATAAGAGGCACAGTGCCCAACATGGATGGCACCCTAGACCACCAGGGAATAGGCCCCTATTAGTGCATCTGTCATCTGCTGCTCACCAGTGCCCCCTATCAGTGCCCACTAGCGGCACCTACCAGTGCCACCTATCAGTGCCCATCAGTGCTGCCTATGAGTGCCCATCAGTGCCGCTTATCAGTGCCCATCAGTGCTGCATATCAGTGCCACCTATCAGTGCCCATCAGTCTAACCTATCAGTGCCCAGTGCCACCTATCAGTGCCCATCAGTGCTGCCCACGATTGTCCCCTATCAGTGCCCACCAGTGCCACCCACCAGTGCCACCTATCAGTGCCCACCAGTGCCACCTATCAGTGCCCACCAGTGCCACCTATCAGTGCCAATCAGTGCTCCATATCAGTGCCCGTCAGTGCTGCTTATCAGTGCCCATCAGTGCTGCATATATATGCCTTATCATCAGTGCCACCTCATCAGCGCCAATCAGTGCAGCCTCATCAGTGCCCGTCAGTGATGGAGGAAATGTATTATTTACAAAGTTTTGTGACAGAAACAGAAAAACTTTTTTTTCTCAAAATTTTCGGACTTTTTTGTTTGTAGCGCAAAAAATAAAAACCGCAGAGGGGATCAAATACCAGCAATAGAAATCTCTATTTGTGGGAAAAAAATATATAAAAACCTTGTTTGGGTGCAGCGTCGCACGACCGCGCAATTGTCATTCAAATCGCAACGGCACTGAAAGCTGAAAATTGGTCTGGGCGGGAAGGGAGGAAAGTGCCCGGTATTGAAGGTGTTAAGGACATGGCGGCCGGCTTCCCGGCCCCCCGCTCCTCAACAACATATTGGGCGTGCGCTTGGCGGGGGGGGGGGGGTGAATATCCTGGTGAGCGCACAGAAAAATTCGGCTGTTCGGTTCGGCTGACCCCCGAACTGTTCAACTCTGTCTGCTACTGATAACGACCCCAACTTAGCCTTTTGACTAAGATTCTGCCTACTGGTTTTGTACCTCGCTGCCAGCCTGTTGCTGACCCCTGCCTGTCTCAGACCACGATTCTGGACCTATCCGCCCGGCTATTACTGAACTTGGCTGATCATCCGACTCCTCGCTTCCCCTCATCGAACCTCAGCATCTACAAGTTCAATGTAAACACGGCGGTTCCCAGCTGTGTCAGGCGGCATGTAAGAGATCTACTGATCCCCGTCACTGGCATCAGTTAGATCTCTGGTGCCCCTGGCAGCCCAGCCCCCTGACAGTTAGAACACGCCTAGGGAACACAGTTACCCCCTACAGCGCCCCCTGCAGGTTAACCCCTTCACTGCCAATGACATTTATACAGTAATCAGTGGATATTTACATTTCTGATCGCTGCATAAAAAAAGTGTCAAAAATGTCCGACACGTCCGCAGTCCCGATAAAAATCGCAGATCGCCGCCAATACTAGTAAAAAAAAATTGTAGAAACGCCAGTAATGAATTCTTATGGTTTGTAAATGCGGCAACTTTTGCGCAAACCAATCAATAAATTTTTTTTTTGCGGGAGTGCTGCCACCGCTATTTAGGGTGAGGGGACCCTGACATGTAGCCCTTCGGCTTCACGGCCGGGTCCCTAATGCGCATGCGCTTTCCCATTGGCGGCGGCGGAGGAGGAGGAGGGACTCCGGCTGCTGACTTTTATCTTTAGGACACTGACCTGTCCTTGAGCCCAGCGATGTCGGCACCGCCCACAGATCTTCGGATCGGTGGACGAGTGCTGCAGCCACCATCGAGGGCACATAGGGTGGCAGGTGTGCCCAGGCACAACCTAATCACCCTGTACTGTGCAGATTCTCCCTGCTGCCTGGCTGCAGAGAAAGGGACGGGGGGAATCTCTCTCCTCAGTCTCTTAAGTGAGACATCAGGGGTCTGTTTAGACCCCTGATATTTCATCAAAACCCCCAGCAGGGCTCCTAAAACAAATTGTAAAAAAAAATAAAATAAAATATAATATTGTAAAAAAATAATAAAAAAACAAAACAAAATTGTAAAAAGCAAATAAAATAAAATAAAAATAAACTACTGACACCGATCTCTGCCCTTCTGACAACGATCTCTGCCCTTCTGACACCGATCTCTGCCCTTCTGACACCGATCTCTGCCCTCCTGACACCGATCTCTGCCCTCCTGACACCGATCTCTGCCCTACTGACAACGATCTCTGCCCTTCTGACACCGATCTCTGCCCTACTGACACCGATCTCTGCCCTACTGACACCGATCTCTGCCCTTCTGGCACCGATCTCTGCCCTCCTGACACCGATCCTTGCCCTACTGACACCGATCTCTGCCCTACTGACACCGATCTACTGCTCTACTGACACCGATCTCTGCCCTTCTGACACCGATCTACTGCTCTACTGACACCGATCTCTGCCCTTCTGACACCGATCTCTGCCCTTCTGACACCAATCTCTGCCCTTCTGACACCAATCTCTGCCCTTCTGACACCGATCTCTGCCCTACTGACACCGATCTCTGCCCTTCTGACACCGATCTCTGCCCTACTGACACCGATCCTTGCCCTACTGACACCGATCTAAAGATAGTTACATAGTTAGTGAGGTTGAAAAAAGACACAAGTCCATCAAGTCCAACCTATGTGTGTGCTTTTATGTCAGTATTACATTGTATATCCCCTGAGCCTGTTCTCCACTAGGACCCCTAGGTCTTTTTCCATCCTAGATTCCCCCAGAGGCTCTCCCAAAGATAAAGATCGAATTCATTTTAACTTTACTATAATACAGAAAAGAAGCCTCATATCAATGAAATATTATCTAATATGACATAGCTGGTAAACCTGTAGAAGCAATGATGTTACCAATAAAATACAAAGTAAGTCAATAATACAAAAAGAAAATGGAAGTAAAATAAAACCAGAATGTTACCAATACATAACGGAAATAAAGTTACAGTAGAAGGAACAGAGAAAGATGGCAACACACAAAATTCTTACATTACCCACGCTTGCTAAGATCACCAGCCAAAGAGGGTCTTTTGTTTATTGATTTTATACCCCCCCCTCTACCCCACTCCCACCCATCCAGGTAGAGGCTAGGCTTGTGCAATTCGTTTCCTTCCCGAAATTCGCCAATTCGGACGAATTCCGGATTTTTCGTTTTTCAGATCCGAAAATCCGGCGAATGGAAAATCCGAATTGCAGTTATTCGGAAATCTGCAAATTCTGCAATTTGCGGTAATTCGGAAATTGGCGGATTTGGCAATTGCGGTAATTCAGAAATTCGCAAATTCGGCAATTGCAGTAATTCGGCAATCGGAACAGCCGAAAATCCGAACATATCAAGGAACATTTAAAATAATAACTATTAACTAATTCGGAAATTTGCGAATGCGGTAATTGCAGTAATTCGGAAAGAACATTTGAAATAATAACTAACTAATAAATAACTATTAAATTATAGGTATTGGAATTTCCTTGAAAATATGGCAGTTAGTGAACTGAAAATATGAAATTTATCACTAACCGCCATATTTTCAAGGAAATTCCAATACTTAAAATGTAATAGTTATTTATTAGTTAGTTATTATTTCAAATGTTCTTTCCGAATTACTGCAATTACCGCTTTCGCAAATTTCCGAATTACCGCAATTGCCGAAATTCGTGGATTTCCGAGTTTTCGAATTTCCGAATTACCTAAAAATGAAAGAAAAAAACGGAACGAAAACGAACAAATTTTTCAGCCATGCACGAGTCTAGTAGAGGCACTCCCTTTCATATCCTGAGACATTGCCACATTCAGTTGGGATGGGGGGGTGAAGCATTTGGTCAGCTGGAGGCCATTACAAGTAAAAGACATGGCCCCCAGCTGCTCTCCTTCCCCCATCACCTCAATCAAGTCTTTTGGTGACAACCCCCACACATAACTCCAGGGTTAGCTAAAGTGTCTGTACTCAGAATTTCAGTGCCTGGAATATCTTTGAAACCGACCCCTATCAAAAGTCCACAAATGAAATGTTAGTTTCAGGTGAAATACCAATATTTCCATTACAACACCCAGCACAAGGCCGTGTTCACACTACGAGACGTTTCTCAGGGGCTGCAGTTCTTCTGAGCTCCATGAGGTGGTGATCTTAGTCATACCATAGAGACAGGAAGTCTCTATGGAAGACAGGAAGTGATGTCAGGTACAGACAGGAAGTGATGTCAGGTATAAATAAGAAGTTCCGGGTGAGAGGTGAGTCGGGAAGAAGTAGTGAGGTGAAAATGCTGGAATTGGCAGCGGAGGAGGTAATAAGATCTTATTTTATATCTGTACCCTGTATGTACGTTGGGGATGGTGGACTCTGCCTTCATGAGGGATGGTGGTGTTCTAGGAGAGCGGACCCCGTGCAGGTTACCTCTGACCCTGGTACAGGGCTAGGAGAGTAAACGCTCATACACACTATAAGAAAATCAAGTGAACGTTTTCGTCCAGAGAATTTTCGTGCGATTTTCGTGTAGTGTGTTCAACCGCCGTTTCTGAATTTTCGTACGATTTTCGTATAGTGTGTACACAACTATCGACCGCCGTTTCCTAATTTTTGTACGGTTTTCGTGTAGTGTGTACACAATTTTCGACCTCCTTTTCCTAATTTTCATACGATTTTTGTGTAGTGTGTACACGACTTTCAACCTCCGTTTCCGAATTTTTGTACGATTTTCGTGTAGTGTGTACACGACTTTCGACCGCCGTTTCAGAATTTTCGTATGATTTCCGAGTAGTGTGTACACGACTTTCGATCGCCGTTTCCGAATTTTCGTACGATCTTTGTGTAGTATGTACACGACTTTCAGCTGCCGCTCCCTAATTTTCGTGTAGTGTGTACACGACTTTCAACCGCCGTTCCCTAATTTTCATACGAACTTCGTGTAGTGTGTACACGACTTTCGACAGCCATATCCGAATTTTCGTATGATTTTCGTGTAGTGAGTATACACGACTTTCGACCGCCGTTTTCGAGTTTTCATACGATTTTCGAGTAGTGTGTACACGACTTTCGACCGCCGTTTCAGAATTTTGGTACGATCTTTGTGTAGTGTGTACACGACTTTCGACCGCCGTTTCCGAATTTTCGTACGAGCTTCGTGTAGCGTGTACACGACTTTCGACCGCCGTTTCCAAGTTTTCATATGATTTTCGAGTAGTGTATACACGACTTTCGACCGCCGTTTCCGAATTTTTGTCTGATTTTCATGTAGTGTACATGACTTTTGACCGCCGTTTCCGAATTTTCATACGATTTTCATGTAGCGTGTACACGACTTTCGACCGCCGTTTCCAAATTTTCGTACGATCTTTGTGTAGTGTGTACACGACTTTCGACCGCCGTTTCCCAATTTTCGTATGATTTTCGTGTAGTGTGTACACAGCTTTCAACCGCCGTTTCCGAATTTTGGTACGATTTTCGTGTATTTTGTACGCTACTTTCAACCGCCGTTTCTGAGTTTTCATACGATTTTCGTGTAGTGTGTACACGACTTTCAACCGCCGTTTCCGAATTGTCGTATGATTTTCATGTAGTGTGTACACGACTTTCGACCGCAATTTACGAATTTTCATACAATTTTCGTGTAGTGTGTACACGACTTTCGACCGCCTTTTCGTCTAGTGTGTACACGACTTTTGACCTCCGTTTCCGAATTTTCGTACGATTTTCATGTAGTGTATACGCGACTTTCGACCGCCGTTTCCTAATTTTTGTACGGTTTTCGTGTAGTGTGTACACGACTTTCAACCGCCGTTTCCGAATTTTTGTACGATTTTCGTGTAGTGTGTACATGACTTTTGACCGCCGCTTCCTAATTTTCGTACGATCTTTGTGTATTGTGTACACGACTTTCAACCGCCGTTACCGCATTTTCATCCGATTTTTGTGTATTGTGCACACGACTTTCAACCGCCGTTTCCTAATTTTCAAACGATTTTCGTGTAGTGTGTACACGACTTACAACCGCCGTTTCCTAATTTTTGTCCGATTTTCGCATAGTGTACAGAACTTTCGACCACCGTTTCCGAATTTTCGTACGATTTTCGTGTAGTGTGTACACGACTTTCGACCGCCGTTTCCGAATTTTCGTATGAAAATTCTCGAATGGACAAACAGAGAAAGACTGCGCATGATCAGAGACAATAAAAAACAACAACAACAAAAAGCCTTAGGCCCCTTTCACACTTGTGCGACCCGATTTTACCGCAATATTTTGACGCGATTTGGGATCAGTACAACTTTGGTCCGACTTTGTTGCAACTTTGGCTCAATGAAAACACATTACAAAGTCGTACAGGAGTAGTACAGAAATCGCATCTATATTATTCAGGTGGGATCTGCATGAGACTTTGAGGGTTTAACATTGAAGTCTATGGACCTCAAGTTGGACCAAAGTAATGCAGGGTACAGATACAGTGGAAATCGTCATGCGAACTGGAAGTTGTCATGCGACTTTGCAGTCCCAAGTCGCAGGTCAAGTCGCATAAGTGTGAAAGGGGTCTTAGTCATACGAGAATTTTCTTTCATCGGTTCCGATTTGCTGTGAAACAACGAGAAAAGTCGGACTAACAGTCGTCCGATTTTCTTATACTGTGTACCCCACTTAAGGATGGGCTTGGGCGTGTTGTGCGGACCCGACGGTGCCCGATCCCGCCAAGAAGCCGACATTGTAGGCAGCTAATGACAGGCAGTGATCGCTGCAGATCGGGGAATGTCTCACTGCCTGTGATTCGCGCTGTGCTGTGTCAGCTTCCTGGCGGGCTCGGGCACCTTCGGTTCTGAAGAACCCGCTCAAGCCCATCCTTGTTGGACAGCATGAAATATAGGACTCAAAGGATTGGCAAGAATATATCGCGGGCGGCACTGGGGTGCTGCTCTTACTGGCAGGAAGGACTACCAATAAGAAACCCTTACAGCACTGGGGTGTCTTAGTAGCAGTGGGATGCTGAGTGTAGCACCCTCACCACTAGAATAGGGTGCTAGGTAAATTTGTTGTAATTATCCTGGCTGATTTACAGTGTGCTGGAATTACATGGCTCATTTCCAGTTATGTGGCTTCTCCTTATTGTCGGTAGGGGGTGCTGTTGCCTCTGACATGAGAGTGATAAGCTACAGTACATTGAAGTTATAGTGACATGTACCCTCTCAGCCAATGGGCTCGGTGCTGGTGCGTTGTGGGAGAGGTATTTAACTGGAAGAAGTCAGGTGATCTGGGAGTCCAGCCCACCCCGTCCTCATGGATGGAACGTGTGTGAAACAGTTCCTGGCTGCTAGGCCTGGGGGCCTATCTAGGAGGCTGCTGGCTGCTAGGCTTGTATGAGGACTATCCGGGTGTTTAAAGTTTACTGATGGAAGCCTACCAAAGAAGGGATTCTGAGAGGGATGGAGTTCTGAGGAAGCACAAGAGGGGACTTCTTGGACTGGCTGGGAGGACTTCAGGAGAGAACTCATCCAAGAGAATCCATATGCTGGAAGCTGTGAGTACAGCTTAGTTACTATAGGAGACAGCCTGTCCTACAAAGTACAGATGTGCTGCTTCAGCTTAAAGGCTCTTTTTCCTGTACTGTTGTCTGCCTCACTTCACCTATTTTTGTCTAAGGATTCTGTCTACCCGTTGATCGTTACTAAGGGTGTCCTGTGCCCTGTCCCCCTCTCTCTCCCATATTTCTCCTGTTGAGAAATAAACTTCCTTTTGTTTAAAGCATAAAAGTGACTGGCGCCCAACTTCTTTTTCTCATTGATCTCGCACTACACCCCGAGGATTGTGTAACCCTCCCCACCTCTGTAAGTCACCATCAGGCTTCCGGAGAATCGGGGCAGGCGCTACCTGAGCTTACAGGAACACAGAGATAACTATATGTATGATGGGCACAGGGGTCCCAGGGAAAGCAGGGATACAGATGAGGTTCACGGAGAGTCTAGGATGGGAAGGATCTATAGCAACCTTTTCAACACCGAGGAACCCTTGAAATAATTCTCCGGTCTCTGGGAACCCCTGCTAAAAATTAAGAATCTACAACTCATGATACATTAGTGTGATGGTCAATGGGAAGAATGCTCCTTACACTTGTGGTCATTGGGAAGAATGACCCCCTTACAGATAGCTAAAAAGATCAATGGGAATTTATCTGAGAGGTAGAAATTGACCATTGCTCAAGGAACCCCTAGCAACCTCTGGAGGAACCCTAGGCTTCCACGGAACCCTGGTTAAGAAACCCTACATTAGTGTGATGGTCAATGGGAAGAATGCTCCTTACACTTGTGGTCATTGGGAAGAATTACCCATTACAGATAGTTAAAAAGATCAATAATGTCATTGGGAATTTATCTGAGAGGTAGAAATTGACCATTGCTCAAGGAACCCCTAGCAACCTCTGGAGGAGCCCTAGTCTTCCACGGAACCCTGGTTGAGAAACCCTAATCTTTAGGAACCCAGCCTGCCCGCTCGTAACACCAAAGTGGGGCCCCCTGGAAGCTGTGTTGCCAACTGTCAGTATTTTTACTGGCAGCCAGTAAAAAAAAATGGGCACTTTTCTCCTGCCAGTAAATGCCAGTGACAGGAAAAGGTTGCCAGTAAAAAAAACATGGATGCAATGCACGGCTTGGAACTGCACAATCACAGTTCTGGGCCGGAGCCGGATAAAGACCATCCGACTGTCTGCTACAGTGTGTGTTTGGGTGGTGCCAGCAGGTCTGGCGGAGGCGGTGCCCGAGCGTGTCGTGTGATATCATGGTGCAAGGGAGCTGAGCGGAGCAGCCAGAGCCTCGTGTGCGGGTCTGCGGGACGGGAGCTTGGCAAGCTGGGAGCGGGACTGTCAGTGCTAATTGGACTGAAGGGACCACCTGCTGTGGAGAGCGACTGTTACTGCGACTCAGGAGGGGGACGTGTTGTAAAAACAAAGAACACACCAGGGCGCACTGGACTAGCGCATTATCCTCAGTCAGTCTTACCCGTTTCGAGGCCAAGACCTCTTCCTCAGAGCCTCTGAGGAAGAGGTCTTGGCCTCGAAACGTGTAAGACAGTCTGCATAGGACACCACCAGCGTACGACAGAAAAAATCACAAATTGTATATTGTACTTGTTTGTAGCCGAAATACTGAAATTTGCACACAAAAAAACGGTAATTTTGTAACTTTTGGAAATGGCAGTAAATTTTGAGTTTGGTGTAAATTTCGATCTGGTAGGTTGGCAACACTGCCTGGAAGGGACGAGGTGCAGAGTCTCAGGAGCTGCCTGGTCTTCTCCAGAGCTCCTGGAGGTGGAGGTGGGTTGGGTCGCAGATGATCCCCCGAGTTGTGGGTCTCGGACTCACCTGAGCAGACAGCTACTGGGAACATAAAACTGATAAACAGCTAAGAATCCCTTGCAGTGCTGAGGTGCAGGAATCACAGGACAGTAGGGGGCACACCCCAAGCTGGTAGGTGTGCATGGAAACTCGCAGACACTGGGAACACAGAGTCCTACAAAAGGCACTGTGACCAGTAATAGTACACGGGGACACAGAGCAGGAAGGGGTGCATGGGGACACTGAGCTGGAAACAGACTAAAAATACACTGGGAGACACTGAACCCGACTGCAAATACAGGGGGTGCTAACAAATAGCAGACAGGAATTCACAGGGAAAGCTGGAAGCTGGCAAATGTACACAAGGAAAACATAGGCACTGGGAAGTCTTCACTAAGAAACACTGGGGGACACTTGGAGTCTTCTACACTGGGGGACACTAGGAATCTTCTCCACTAGGAAACACTGGGGGGGCACTAGGGATCTTCTCTACTAGGAAACACTGGGGGACACTAGGAATCTTCTCCACTAGGAAACACTGGAGGACACTAGGAATCTTCTCCACTAGGAAACACTGGAGGACACTAGGAATCTTCTCCACTAGGAAACACTGGGGGACACTAGGAATCTTCTCTATTAGGAAACACTGGGGGACACTAGGAATCTTCTCTACTAGGAAACACTGGGGGACACTAGGAATCTTCTCTACTAGGAAACACTGGGGGACACTAGGAATCTTCTCCACTAGGAAACACTGGGGGGACACTAGGAATCTTCTCCACTAGGAAACACTGGGGACACTAGGAATCTTCTCTACTAGGAAACACTGGGGGACACTAGGAATCTTCTCCACTATGAAACACTGGGGGGACACTAGGAATCTTCTCCACTAGGAAACACTGGGGACACTAGGAATCTTCTCTACTAGGAAACACTGG
>BLSH010086412.1:222699-234114 GCA_018402905.1 Glandirana rugosa
CATCTACTAGGAAACACTTAAGGGGCACTAGGGATCTTCTCTACTAGGAAACACTGGGGACACTAGGAATCTTCTCCACTAGGAAACACTGGGGGACACTAGGAATCTTCTCCACTAGGAAGCACTGGGGAACACTAGGAATCTTCTCTACTAGGAAACACTGGAGGGGCACTAGGGGTCTTCTCTACTAGGAAACACTGGGGAACACTAGGAATCTTGTCTACTAGGAAACACTGGGGGGCACTAGGAATCTTCTCTACTAGGAAACACTGGGGGGCACTAGGAATCTTCTCTACTAGGAAACACTGGGGGGGCACTAGGAATCTTCTCTACTAGGAAACACTGGGGGGCACTAGGAATCTTCTCCACTAGGAAACACTGGGGGACACTAGGAATCTTCTCCACTAGGAATCACTGGGGGACACTAGGAATCTTCTCCACTAGGAAACACTGGGGGGCACTAGCAATCTTCTCTACTAGGAAACAGCGGAGGACACTAGGGATCTTCTCTACTAGGAAACACTGGGGACACTAGGAATCTTCTCCACTAGAAAGGGTGGGACTGTATTTCTATAAACCTCTTATGGTCAGTTGGGTTTTTTGATACATTGTCATTTGCTTTTCCTTTTGTACAACCAGGACTCTTTGTTTCCCTAGACTGCCTCTGGGTGTACTCAAATCTTGCTAGTTGGTCTGATCCTTATAATGTTGAGTCTCACAATGACCCTCATGATGTAGAATGTGTTCTGCATACTATAGATGGCTAAACCACTTAAAATTATTTCCTGGAATGTAAGAGGGGCAAACTTGCCTCACAATCGGTCCTTGATCTTTTCATTCCTCAAACGTCACCAACCACACATTCTTTTGTCTTCAGGAGACGCATTTGGTTAAAGATAGGCTACGTTCACTCAAATGAGCGTGGGTGGCCTCCTCGTACCGTGCCACCCACACTACATACTCCAGGGGTGTTTCCATTTTAGTGGCCAAATTATTACCAGCTGAAATTATATCAGTAAAGACTGATCCAGATGGCCGTTTTGCCATACTCACTATGCAACTAGCCAGAACGACCTTCACTCTGGTCAATGTTTATGTATTTACCCCAGATGTCCTCTCCCGACTGTCTCTTCTCCTAGTCTCCAGAACCCCTGGGCCAGTGCTGTATGTAGGGGATTTTCATGCTGTTCTTGACCCCTCATTGGACTGCTTGGGAGGTAGTGGTAAATCATGCCCCTCTTTTGTAGATTGGGCAGGAGTCTACAATCTTAATGAGTTGTGGCGGTGGAATCACCCCACCGAATGCCAATATTCATGTCATTCTGACTCCTTTCACACTATTGACCTGGCGTTTGCTACACCCGATACTCTCTCGCTGGTATCATCAGTATCTTGCCTAGGGGGGTGTTTGATCACCTCCTTCTCCTGCCTTCACAGGGGCCCACTATGTGGCGCATGAACCCGCAATGGCTGGAGGACGAGATCCTGCAGAGGTCCTGCGGGAGAGACATTGTGGACTACTGGAGGCTTAACCGAGGGTCTACAGACCCCTCCAATGTTTGGGAGGCATCCAAGGCTGCACTGAGAGGTACCTTTATGGCTATCACGGGTGTCCTATGTAAAAACGCTATACAATGCATCAAGGAATTAGAGGAAGCGTTGGTAGTTGCTGAGGCGGAGTATGTGGCTCACCCTGACCTCCCCCAGGCTTGAGTTGTGGTTGTCCAGACGTAGAGAATGTGAACTTAAGTTGTTAGATCTAACCCAAAGACATATGTTACATGTGACACAGAACATTTTTGAGCATGCTAACAAGGCCGGACGGCTTTTAGCCTACCTAGGTCAACCGGACCACACCCCTATTTCTATCCCCCGGATCCTCACCTCACAAGGAGGGATTAGTGACGCCCCCCAAGACCTTATGGATGCATTTTTGTCCTACTACAAAGACCTGTATACCACAAGGGCCCACTATTCAGATACGCACCTGACTGAATACCTTGAACCAATCCCAACTCCGCATTTGACTGACCAGGAGATGGAAGATTTGGAGACCCCCATTACGGTGGAGGAAATTTAAAGTGGCAATCTCACAACTTCCAAATCACAAATCCCCAGGCTTAGATGGCTTTCCGGCCGAATGGTATAAGAAATTTAACTTGCTACTTAGCCCTCTCCTCCTTAACACCTATAATGAAGCCTTAAAAAGGGGAATCCTCCCACCATCTATGAGGGAAGCATTAATTGTGCTACTATTAAAACCCAGAAAGGACCCGCTACTTTGTGACTCCTACTGCCCCATATCCCTCATAAACGTGGATGTTAAAATCCTTGCTAAAGTGCTGGCCAACCGTGTCAACCTAATAACTAAAAAACTGACCAGGGGGGTTTAATACCAGGAAGGTCCACTAGAATGAACATACGCAGACTGTTCCATAACCTACAATACCCGCATGTCTGTACACCCACTAGGGTAATTGTGTCACTCGACACTAAAAAAGCCTTTGGCAGCATGGAGTGGCCCTACCTATTTAAAGTCCTGGAGAGATATGGATTTGGTCCATGCATGATAGCCTGGATCAGACTCCTATACTGCTCCCCAATAGCCCATATTAGAGTTAACTCCAGGGTGACGGAGGCATTCCCGATTACCAGGGGGACTAGGCAGGGTGTCCTTTATCCCCCCTCATGTTTGCCCTGGCCATGGAGCCACTCGTCATACAGATCCGTAGCACCCCCCCAAATAAAAGGCCTTCCTATTGGGACTATAGAAGAGCATATTTCACTATATGCTGATGATACCTTTAGTGTACTTGGCTGACCCACAAAACTCCCCTAAAAACCTGCTATCTCTTATTAACCCTTTTGGGGTCTACTCGGGATTCAGGGTGAACTGGGAAAAATTTACCCTCTTCCCCTTGGATCAGACAGCCGTACCATTTGATCTGCGCAGGGTCAGAACGACAGGTTGTCTCGTCGTTTAGGTATCTGGGTGTGATGGTGCAACTACCACTCTCTCAGTACATTACGAATAACGTATGCTCTCCACTAACACAACTACAGGAACACACTAAGCGGTGGATGAATCTCCCGCTGGATCTTATGGGCGGGGCTAACCTCATTAAAATGATTTACCTCCATAAATTGCTCTATCTATTGGCCAATGCCCCGTGTAGGGTCTCAAAATCGATTTTTGGACGCATCGACTCCATATGCACTACATTCCTCTGGCAGGGTGGATCACCTAGAATAGCCCTAGAGACGCTTCGACTTCCTTCTCACCTAGCCGGCCTGGCCTTTCCTAATTTTTAGCTGTATTACCTGGCCTCCCATCTAGTATCCATCCACGACTGGCTACATCCCGACGACACCCAACGCTTGTACTAGTTCAGAAGGGGCTATTGTCTCTTCTATGGAGACACTCCATAATGTAAGCTATAGAGACCGTCTCCCTGACAGACCGGGAGTAAATATAATACAAATGTCCCTCTCTCTCTTTCGGACAATTAAAAATAAATGTGCTCAAGAATCTTGGGATGCCTCACCAAACATGCTCCTTGGGGAACTGGAGTCGATTCCGGACCCAGTAAGATGGTACTCTAGGGGAGTTAAATACTCGTGTCATCTCTTTGACACGCAGGGCTTCAAATCATTTCAGCAACTACAGCAGGGGTTTGACCTTCCGAACCCCTACGTATTTTATTACTATCGACTGAGACATGCAGTCAGAGCGCAATTTGGTACCTTAGCTAACCCACTCCGTATGCCCCCACTAGAAAAACTGCTAAGGGACCCAACCACCACTAAGCTCATTTCCACCTACTATATGTCCCTAGCCACGGACAACAACCCTAGATTTCAGGTTGCCCAAACTAAATGGTCTACTATGGATATGCAACTCACAGACGAGGATTGGTCGGAATTTGCCGAAACCTTTAAATCATCGGCCATCTCCTCTAGAGACCGAGTTATTCAAATTAAGGTTTTCCACCAATCTCATCTGACCCCCTCATAGGCTTTATAAAATGGGCTTATCATCCACGGACACATGCTTTAGGGCACATATGTCAAACACAAGGCCCGAGGGCCGAATGCGGCCCTCCAGGCCTTGTCATGTGGCCCTCGCATCCAGTTTTGCAGCTGGAATGTGGCAGAACTCCATTCCCAATGCGAGGAAGCATTGGGGAGGGGGTTGGTGTTTCACACTGTGCATAGCGCACCCCTAAACCCTGCATTCTGTACACAGCACGCCCCTGAACTTTGTATGTAACGCACTACTGAACCCTGCACTCTGTACATAACGTACTCTTGAACCCAACACTTTTTACATATCGCACCCCAGATACAACTGGCCCTTCTAGGGCAACCATATTGCTAATACGGCCCTCAATGAAATGGAGTTTGACACCCCTGCTTTAGGGGATGCGGTCAACGAGCAGATTTTATGCATTGCTTCTGGACATGCCCGATAGTACAGCATTTCCGGGGGGAGATTGGCTCCTTCATCTCGTCAGCTTTGGGCCTCCCCAACATTATTAACCCCTAAAATTGCCTCCTAGGAATTTTTGGAGACCTGCCTCAGCAAGGAGACTCCTTCGTATCCTTTTCTTCTATGCAAAGAAGTCTCTTTTGCTGACATGGAAGAGCTCCCAGACACTGAATAAAACATTATGGTTGAAACGGATAAACAAAGCATTACCCTTGTATAAAATTACATTTGATCTCAGGAAACGGAGTAAGAAATTGCATACGGTTTGGAGTAGATGGTTGGCTAGTCCCCTTACGTTGTGCCCCCCTTTACCATAAGGTCTATTGTTGCTTAATCTGTCTGAGGTCGATACTGGCCTGCCCAGCCCACCTCAACTGCTAATATGTTATGTTTTACTCTTAATAGACACCGGCCTAGCCAATTGCAGTTATACCCAGGTACCATATGCTGAAAAGTTATAATTGGGAAACTCTATTGACCAGGTACAAGTTGCTAACATTTTGTATTTGCTTGCCGGATATGATGCCCGTTGGGTGGTTGTTTGTTTTTTTATGTAATGTTTGTCTTTTATAATCAATAAAAATAGCTTTAAAAAAAAAAAAAAAAAAGAAACACTGGGGACACTAGGAATCTTTTCCACTAGGAAACACTGGGGGGCACTAGGAATCTTCTCCACTAGGAAACACTGGGGGACACTAGGAATCTTCTCTACTAGGAAACACTGGAGGACACTAGGAATCTTCTCTACTAGGAAACACTGAAGGGCACTAGGAATCTTCTCCACTATGAAACACTGGGGGACACTAGGAAGCTTCTCCACTATGAAAAACTGGGGGACACTAGGAATCTTCTCCACTAGGAAACACTGGGGGGCACTAGGAATCTTCTCTACTAGGAAACACTGGGGGACACTAGGAATCTTCTCTACTAGGAAACACTGGGGGGCACTAGGAATCTTCTCCACTAGGAAACACTGGGGGACACTAGGGATCTTCTCCACTATGAAACACTGGGGGGCACTAGGAATCGTCTCTACTAGGAAACACTGAGGACACTAGGAATCGTCTCTACTAGGAAACACTGGGGGACACTAGGGATCTTCTCCACTATGAAACACTGGAGGACACTAGGAATCGTCTCTACTAGGAAACACTGGAGGACACTAGGAATCTTCTCCACTAGGAAACACTGGGGGGCACTAGGAATCGTCTCTACTAGGAAACACTGAGGACACTAGGAATCTTCTCCACTAGGAAACACTGAGGACACTAGGAATCTTCTCCACTATGAAACACTGGGGGACACTAGGAATCTTCTCCACTAGGAAACACTGGAGGACACTAGGAATCTTCTCCACTAGGAAACACTGGAGGACACTAGGAATCTTCTCCACTAGGAAACACTGAGGACACTAGGAATCTTCTCCACTATGAAACACTGGGGGACACTAGGAAGCTTCTCCACTATGAAAAACTGGGGGACACTAGGAATCTTCTCCACTAGGAAACACTGGGGGACACTAGGAATCTTCTCTACTAGGAAACACTGGGGGACACTAGGAATCTTCTCCACTATGAAACACTGGGGGACACTAGGAAGCTTCTCCACTATGAAAAACTGGGGGACACTAGGAATCTTCTCCACTAGGAAACACTGGAGGACACTAGGAATCTTCTCCACTAGGAAACACTGAGGACACTAGGAATCTTCTCCACTAGGAAACACTGGGGGGCACTAGGAATCGTCTCTACTAGGAAACACTGAGGACACTAGGAATCTTCTCCACTAGGAAACACTGGGGGGCACTAGGAATCTTCTCCACTAGGAAACACTGAGGACACTAGGAATCTTCTCCACTAGGAAACACTGAGGACACTAGGGATCTTCTCCACTAGGAAACACTGGAGGACACTAGGAATCTTCTCCACTAGGAAACACTGGGGGGCACTAGGAATCTTCTCCACTAGGAAACACTGGGGGGCACTAGGAATCTTCTCCACTAGGAAACACTGAGGACACTAGGAATCTTCTCCACTAGGAAACACTGGGGGGCACTAGGAATCTTCTCCACTAGGAAACACTGGGGGGCACTAGGAATCTTCTCTACTAGGAATCACTGGAGGACACTAGGAATCTTCTCTACTAGGAAACACTGAAGGGCACTAGGAATCTTCTCCACTAGGAAACACTGAGGGACACTAGGAAGCTTCTCCACTATGAAAAACTGGGGGACACTAGGAATCTTCTCCACTAGGAAACACTGGAGGACACTAGGAATCTTCTCCACTAGGAAACACTGGAGGACACTAGGAATCTTCTCCACTAGGAAACACTGGGGAACACTAGGAATCTTCTCTACTAGGAAACACTGAAGGGCACTAGGAATCTTCTCCACTAGGAAACACTGGGGGACACTAGGAATCTTTTCCACTAAGAAACACTGTAGGGCACTCAGAGTCTTCTCCACTAGAAATCTTCTCCACTAGGAAACACTGGAGGACACTAGGAATCTTCTCCACTAGGAAACACTGGGGGACACTAGGAATCTTCTCCACTAGGAAACACTGGGGGACACTAGGAATCTTCTCCACTAGGAAACACTGGGGAACACTAGGAGTCTTCTACATTAGGAAACACTGGGGGACACTTGGCGTCTTCTCCACTAGGAAACACTGGGGGACACTAGGAGTCTTCTACACTAAGAGACACTGGGGGCCACTAGATATCTTCTGCACTGGGGGACACCAGGAATCTTCTCCACTAGGAATCTTCTCTACTAGGAAGCACGGGAGGACACTAGGAAGCTTCTCCACTAGGAAGCACTGGGGGGCACTAGAAATCTTCTCTACTAGGAAACACTGGAGGACACTAGGAAGCTTCTCCACTAGGAAACATTGGAGGACACTAGGAAGCTTCTCCACTAGGAAACACTGGGGAACACTAGGAATCGTTTCCACTAAAACACTGGGGGGCACTCAGAGTCTTCTCTACTAGGAAGCTTCTCCACTAGGAAACACTGGGGGACACCAGGAATCTTCTCCACTAGGAAACACTGGGGGACACAAGGAATCTTCTCCACTAGGAAACACTTGGGGGACAATAGGAATCCTTTCCTCTAGGAATCACTGGGAACACTAGGAATCTTCTCCACTAGGAATGACAGGGACACAAGAGATCTTCTCCATTGGGAACACTAGGAATCCTCTTTACTAGGAAACACTAGAGGCTAGGAATCTTCTCTACTAGGAATTGTGGGGGACACTAGGAATCTTTTGGAAATCACTTTGAAACACTGGAGGACCTGGCACTAAGAATACTGGCTATTGCTCAGGAAAAGTCTAAAGTAATAAGCCAAGCTTAAATAGTATGTGATGGCTTGGTAGGGTTATAGCTAATTGAATCAACACTAGGTGGTTAACCAGTCTTGAACAAAAGATAACAAATAGGTAACTGCAGAACCTTACAAGTTATAGCCATGGAACTCTATGTACCGGCATGCCTGCTGAGCTTTGGGAAGAGGAGAGAAAGTTCTTACAATGAATGTTTTATTATCGATTCAGAGTGAAAATCTTGAGGATTATAACATTGTTGTAAAAGAAGAGTATAAAGAGGAGGATGAGGAGTATGGAGTGATGGAGGAGTTTTCTGAAGGACACAAGGATATGATGGAGCCACCTAATACCAGGAACCCACCAGAGAGATGTCCCCGTCCTCTGTATTCCCGGGATTCCACACAGGAAGGTCACCCCGTCCCTCACCATCATCAGGTAGATGAGGAACAATCACTGATAGTATCATTAGGATCTGTACATTATCTGCATTGTTACCATTGATGTCATTTTTATTCTATATTCAGAGTGGAAACCTGAGAGATCCTAAAGTTGAGGTTAAAGAAGAGATAAAAGAGGAGGATGGGGTGATGGAGGAAGGACACAAAGATCTGTGCCAGGACACCATGGAGGAGTCATCCAGCTACAGAAACCCACCAGAGAGATGTCCCCGTCCTCTGTATTCCCGGGATTCCACACAGGAAGGTCACCCCATCCCTCACCATCATCAGGTAGATGAGGAACAATTATTGGTAGTTATGAATTATATACCAGCATGTTTGTTACAATGAATGTTTTATTCTATATTCAGAGTGGAAACCTCGGGGATTTTAATATTATTGTTAAAGAAGAGTATAAAGAGGAGGATGAGGAGTATGGAGTGATGGAGGAGTTTTCAGAAGGACACAAGGATATGATGGAGCCACCTAATACCAGGAACCCACCAGAGAGATGTCCCCGTCCTCTGTATTCCCGGGACTCCACACAGGAGGATCACAGTTACATAAAACATGATCAGGTTGGTGGCATGGAGCACTAGGACTTGTGGAGGTGATGTGTGGGCTCCGATTATGTAATCTTACATCATTGTAGATTATATTTTACAGATGATCTTCTCTCTCATTCTCTTGGTTTAGAGTGGAGATCCAATCGATATAGAATTTGAGGTTAAATCAGAAGAAGAAGAGAGGTGTGTGAGGGATGATCAGCAGTCTATGGAGGAGGATGGAATAACGGGGACATTTATAGAGGAGGACCCTCCTACAGAGATCAGCACAGGTGGGTCATTAACACTAAATCCATTCCTCCACCCATACTGCTCACTGATTGGTCCAGAGTAGGGCATAAAGTGAGTATTTGGAGATTTGTCCGAATGTCCTGGTAAGGTTTCCTCCCCTTCATTGAAGTTAATTAAGCACAAATTGTGCTTGATCATCTCATTTACTTGTCAAGGCAGCTGTTTAATGGCAGCAGGAAAGGTGTTTCGTTTTTCTGGGTTCATTCACCGGAGGGGAGATCAGCAGACAAATGTTCGTTGATCTCCTCCTACTCCACCTGCAGACACCTCCCATGCTCGTCCTTGCAGGACGGACAGGGAGGCCAAAACACATGGCGGAGGTAATTGGGCAGGGGAGCTGGACCCTTTAGGGCGGGTGTGGAAATGATCTGGAGGCTTTAGAGCCACTCAGATTACCAGAATTGACCCAAAGTCAATGGGAGCTGAATGTTCTGACCATTTTCTAGGCTACAGCAACATTTACAAAGGAAAATGTGAGCTGAAATTTCCATTGAATGACCGTTCCCGGCCTCTTTTTGGAAACAGCGGAGGATTCCCTTCGTCTAATCCAGACTATGATCCTAAATGAGGTTTTTCTGTAGTTGTTAATGTATGACCCCTGCACAAAAACCAGCATGTGATCCCCCCATACATACCGGGTCCTTCATGTCTGGTAGGACTTTTATTTGGTTCCCTGCTGCATTTACCTCCGAGGGTGATAGCCGTCACCGCACGCGACGCAGCGGGTTGGGGTTTTTGAAAGGTGAGGTCTTCCTCCCCTCCTGGGGGCTTCCGGGGGGGCCCAGAGCAATTTCTATTGGTCAAAGTGGTCACATGATGGCAGAATCGTTCTAATCTGTCCTGGGAGCCCTAAGGAAGGAAGGTCACCTCGGCTTTCAAATCCCAAGGCTGCTGCACCAGCTTCTAATTACCCACCGAGGGGGAGAGGAGGATGTAGGGCGTTAGATTAGCACAATGATGGCTCCTCCCATTCTGACTGGACGTCATATGATGTCCAGCAGAACCAGCTGCTCATGCGCGCCCAGCCACGCACCGCACCTCCCGATCACGGTAAAGAGCTTATGACGTAGGCTCTTTACCATGTGATCAGCTGTGTCCAATCACAGCTGATCACGGTGTAACCAGGAAGTGCCGGCTATTGGCATTCCTCTACTTAGTGTTGACAGCGCGAGAGTGGAGGAGAGCCAATAAGCAGCTTTCCTGACATGGGGGGGGGGGGGGGGGTGGGTCTGCACTAATAATCAGTGCAGTAATTATCAGTGCAAGCCCCATCAGCGATGCCCACCTGTGATGCCAATCAGAGCCCATCAGTAATGCCTGTCGGTGCCTCCTCATCATTCGAATAAAAAGAAATGGCTGCACATCATGAAGTTCCAAATGCAGTATATTAAAAACCAGCGAAGTCCCACCATAGGACACCAACAAACAAGCTTGATAGACGCGTTTCACGCAATGGAGTTCTCCTTAATCATTGGTAATAAGCGGCATTTGGAACTTCACGATGTGCAGCCATTTCTTTTTACTTTTTTTTTATTTGCTTCACCTGGAGCAGCGAGTTCTTCTCACTTTGCCTCCTCATCTTTGCCACCCATTAGTGAAGCCTCATGCGTGCCCATTAGTGAAGCCTCATGCGTGCCCATTAGTGAAGCCTCATGCGTGCCCATTAGTGAAGCCTCATGCGTGCCCATTAGTGAAGCCTCATGCGTGCCCATTAGTGCAGCCTCGTCCGTGCCCATTAGTGCAGCCTCGTCCGTGCCCATTAGTGCAGCCTCGTCCGTGCCCATTAGTGCAGCCTCATCGGTGCCCATTAGTTCAGCCTCATCAGTGCCCATTAGTTCAGCCTCATCAGTGCCCATTAGTGCAGCCTCATCAGTGCCCATTAGTGCAGCCTCATCAGTGCCCATTAGTGCAGCCTCATCAGTGCCCATTAGTGCAGCCTTGTCATTGCGCATTAGTGCAGCTTCATCAGAGCCGCCTCATCAGTGCAGCCTCATCAGTGCAGCCTCATCAGAGCCGCCTCATCAGTGCAGCCTCATCAGTTCCCATCAGTGCAGCCTCATCAGTTCCCATTAGTGCAGCCTCATCAGTTCCCATTAGTGCAGCCTCATCAGTTCCTATTACTGCAGCCTCGTCATTGCCCATTAGTGCAGCCTCATCGTTGCCCATTAGTGCAGCCTCATCGTTGCCCATTAGTGTAGCCTCGTCGTTGCCCATTAGTGCAGCCTCGTCGTTGCCCATTAGTGCAGCCTCGTCGTTGCCCATTAGTGCAGCCTCGTCGTTGCCCATTAGTGCAGCCTCGT
>BLSH010086412.1:242812-257349 GCA_018402905.1 Glandirana rugosa
GGACTCTGATGGGGGCACTGATGTAAGGGGGACTCTGATGGGGGCACTGATGTAAGCGTGGACTCTGATGGGGGCACTGATGTAAGGGGCGATTCTTATGGGGGCACTGATGTAAAGGGAGACTCTGATGGGAACACTGATGTAAGGGGGACTCTGATGGGGACACTGATGTAAGGGGAGACTTTGATGGAGACACTGATGTAAGGGGAGACTTTGATGGAGACACTGATGTAAGGGGGACTTTGATGGGGACATTGATGTAAGGGGGGCACTAATGGGGCAAAAAGGAGGTTTTCAGTGTCTGTGTGCCAGTGTGGGAGCACTGATGTAGGGGGGTGGCGACTCTGATGGGTACACTGATAGAAAGAGGGACACTGATCTAAGGGGATCTCTGATGGAGACACCGATTTAAGGGGAGACTTCGATGGGGACACTAATGTAAGGGGGTACACACTGATGTAAGGGGAGACTTTGATGGGGACACTGATGTAAGGGGGTACACACTGATGTAAGGGGAGACTTTGATGGGGACACTGTTGTAAGGGGAGACTTTGATGGGGACACTGATGTAAGGGGGACTCTGCTGGGGACACAGATGTAAGGGGAGACTTTGATGGGGACACTGATGTAAGGGGGATTCTGATGGGGGCACTGATGTAAGGGGAGACTTTGATGGTGACACTGATGTAAGGGGGGCACTAATGGGGTAAAAAGCAGTTTTCAGTGTCTGTGGGACACTGATGGGAGCACTGATGTAAGGGGGGACTATGATGGGGACACTGACAGAAGGAGAGACACTGATGTAAGGGGGACTCTGATGGGGAAACTAATGTAAGGGGGACACTGATGTAAGGGGGTATTTTAAATCATTTTTCGTCCCGCAGATATTTGTAAAAACACACAATGCAGCCCCTCATGCTGAAAGGAAATACTGAATGGATGAGGTGACCTTGATGAGGACACTGATGTAAGGGGGTATTTTAATTGGGACCCTGATGTAAAGAGTCTGGAGCCCCCTGCTATGGGGTGAAATATACAATGTGGCCCCTCATACTGAAGAGTCTGGAGCCCCCTGCTATGGGGTAAAATATACAATGTGGCCCCTCATACTGAAGAGTCTGGAGCCTCCTGCTATGGGGTAAAATATACAATGTGGCCCCTCATACTGAAGAGTCTGAAGCCCCCTGCTATGGGGTAAAATATACAATGTGGCCCCTCATAGTGAAGAGTCTGGAGCCTCCTGCTATGGGGTAAAATATACAATGTGGCCCCTCATAGTGAAGAGTCTGGAGCCCCCTGCTATGGGGTAAAATATACAATGTGGCCCCTCGTACTGAAGAGTCTGGAGCCCCCTGCTTTGGGGTAAAATATACAATGTGGCCCCTCATACTGAAGAGTCTGGAGCCTCCTGCTATGGGGTGAAATATACAATGTGGCCCCTCATAGTGAAGAGTCTGGAGCCCCCTGCTATGGGGTAAAATATACAATGTGGTCCCTCGTACTGAAGAGTCTGGAGCCCCCTACTATGGGGTAAAATATACAATGTGGCCCCACGTACTGAAGAGTCTGGAGCCTCCTGCTATGGGGTAAAATATACAATGTGGCCCCTCGTACTGAAGAGTCTGGAGCCCCTACTATGGTGTAAAATATACAATGTGGCCCCTCGTACTGAAGAGTCTGGAGCCCCCTGCTTTGGGGTAAAATATACAATGTGGCCCCTCGTACTGAAGAGTCTGGAGCCCCCTGCTATGGGGTAAAATATACAATGTGGCCCCTTGTACTGAAGAGTCTGGAGCCTCCTGCTATTTGATAAAATATACAATGTGGCCCCTCATACTGAAGAGTCTGGAGCCCCCTGCTATGGGGTGAAATATACAATGTGGCCCCTCATAGTGAAGAGTCTGGAGCCTCCTGCTATGGGGTAAAATATACAATGTGGCCCCTCATAGTGAAGAGTCTGGAGCCCCCTGCTATGGGGTAAAATATACAATGTGGCCCCTCGTACTGAAGAGTCTGGAGCCCCCTGCTTTGGGGTAAAATATACAATGTGGCCCCTCATACTGAAGAGTCTGGAGCCCCTACTATGGGGTAAAATCTTGTCTAGTGGCCCATATCTTGAAATGCCCGACCTCTACAAGCATTCAGCTGGTTGGATGATGTAAATCCAACATCAATCACATCATCCAGCAGTGTAGACCCATCATGAATTACCCCTTGATGGCAAAAAACACCATGACCGGCGCCATGACAAACTTCTTCCATTGCATACCAATCAAAAGTGGCAACTCCCAGGTTGGCTGCTGAATGTGTACAACCCGGCAGGCCATGTCATGGACTATTTGTGGTGCACAACATCACCTGGGAAGCCCACAAGCTTGTTTACGGTGTGAAATAAGCCTGTGACCAGACAGAAAGCTGGCGATACTGAGACCACCACTAAATGATTTCAGGGTCCTACAGCTGGAGGTTTGGTGGGTGGGAGCACTGGCCAAATATCACCGTCTAGTTTTCCCATTCAGCTAACTATGAACAGCTTGGGTTTGGGTTGAGCTCATGGTCAACCCAAAACTCATAGCAACAGAAACTGTTCATTTTTCAAACAACTCCTGGTGACCTTTGGAAGAACCCTGGTTGAAAAAAGGCTGGACTACGTAGTGATACTGCCATTAAATTAATGACTTCAGGCTCCAACCACTGGAGGTTTGGTGGGTGGGAGCACTGGCCAAATATGACCGTCTAGTTTTCCCATTCAGCTAACTATGAACAGCTTGGGTTTGGGTTGAGCTCATGGTCAACCCAAAGCTCATAGCAACAGAAACTGTTCATTTCTCAAACTATTCCTGGTGACCTTTGGAAGAACCCTGGTTGAAAAAAGGCTGGACCACGTAGTGATACCGCCACTAAATGAATGACTTCAGGCTCCAACCACTGGAGGTTTGGTGGGTGGGAGCACTGGCCAAATATCACCGTCTAGTTTTCCCATTCAGCTAACTATGAACAGCTTGGGTTTGGGTTGAGCTCATGGTCAACCCAAAGCTCATAGCAACAGAAACTGTTAATTTCTCAAACTATTCCTGGTGACCTTTGGAAGAACCCTGGTTGAAAAAAGGCTGGACCACGTAGTGATACCGCCACTAAATGAATGACTTCGGGCTCCAACCACTGGAGGTTTGGTGGGTGGGAGCACTGGCCAAATATGACCGTCTAGTTTTCCCATTCAGCTAACTATGAACAGCTTGGGTTTGGGTTGAGCTCATGGTCAACCCAAAGCTCATAGCAACAGAAACTGTTAATTTCTCAAACTATTCCTGGTGACCTTTGGAAGAACCCTGGTTGAAAAAAGGCTGGACCACGTAGTGATACCGCCACTAAATGAATGACTTCAGGCTCCAACCACTGGAGGTTTGGTGGGTGGGAGCACTGGCCAAATATGACCGTCTAGTTTTCCCATTCAGCTAACTATGAACAGCTTGGGTTTGGGTTGAGCTCATGGTCAACCCAAAGCTCATAGCAACAGAAACTGTTCATTTTTCAAACAATTCCTGGTGACCTTTGGAAGAACCCTGGTTGAAAAAAGGCTGGACCACGTAGTGATACCGCCACTAAATGAATGACTTCAGGCTCCAACCACTGGAGGTTTGGTGGGTGGGAGCACTGGCCAAATATCACCGTCTAGTTTTCCCATTCAGCTAACTATGAACAGCTTGGGTTTGGGTTGAGCTCATGGTCAACCCAAAGCTCATAGCAACAGAAACTGTTCATTTTTCAAACAATTCCTGGTGACCTTTGGAAGAACCCTGGTTGAAAAAAGGCTGGACCACGTAGTGATACCGCCACTAAATGAATGACTTCAGGCTCCAACCACTGGAGGTTTGGTGGGTGGGAGCACTGGCCAAATATGACCGTCTAGTTTTCCCATTCAGCTAACTATGAACAGCTTGGGTTTGGGTTGAGCTCATGGTCAACCCAAAGCTCATAGCAAAAGAAACTGTTCATTTCTCAAACTATTCCTGGTGACCTTTGGAAGAACCCTGGTTGCAAAAAGGCTGGACTACGTAGTGATATCGCCATTAAATGAATGACTTCAGGCTCCAACCACTGGAGGTTTGGGTGAGAGGGTGAAATCTGGCCATTTTATTTTGGTGTGTCCTTCAGAAGGCCCCTTAAACACTCCATACTCCTCATCATCCTCTTGAAACTCTTCTTTAACAACAATATTGTAATCCCTGATTTTGGTAAACTGCAAACAGCTTTGGTTAGAGTCCAATTCATGGTCCATTTGAACCCAAAGCTCATCCCAAGTGAGCGACAGCAACTATTAACCAGTAACCCCTAGAAACCTTTGGAGGAACCCTGGCTGAGAAAGGCTGGACTAGGCAGCAATCTATTTCTCTCCCCCTTGGTGGGAGTGGGGATGGGGTTGCCACCTCATTCCTTTAAACCCGAACACATATGAATTACGCAGGTTGTTCTGTGGCTGGTTAAGCTGGTAATTAAACTCACTTGGTGCCTCATCTGCATTAAATTAGCCTGAGAAGAACCTGTGTAATTCATATGTGTTCGGGTTTAAAGGGATGAGGTGGCAACCCTACCTATAGGATGACCTAGGGTTGCCACATCATCCCTTTAATCCAGGACACATATTAAATACACAGGTTGTTCTGTGGATGATTAAGGTGGTAATTAAACTCACTTGGTGCCTTGCCTACATTAAATCAGCCTCAGAACAACAACCTGTGTAATTCAGATGTGTCCTGGATTAAAGGGATGATGTGGCAACCCTAGGATGACCCCATCTATAAGGATATACAGTACATACTAGGGTTGCCACCTCATCCCTTTAATCCAGGACACATATGAATTACACAGGTTGTTCTGAGGCTAATTTAATGCAGATGAGGCACCAGTTGAGTTTAATTACCACCTTAATCAGCCACGGAACAACCTGTGTAATTCATATGTGATCGGTTTCAAAGGGATGAGGTGGCAACCCTAGTACATACGCACCCAGCACAAGGCCGTGCTCACACTACGAGGTGTTTCTCGGGGCTGCAGTTCCTCTGACCTCCACAAGGCGGTGATCTCACTTCTACCCAGACAGGAAGTCTCTATGGAAGACAGGAAGTGATGTCAGGTACAAATAGGAAGTGATGTCAGGTACAAATAGGAAGTGATGTCAGGTACAAATAGGAAGTGATGTCAGGTATAAATAGTACGTTTCCGGGTGAGAGGTGAGTCCGGGAAAAAGTAGAGAGGAGTCGTCGCTGGAAGTGGCAGTAGAGGAGGTAATAAGATTTTATTTTCTATTTACACCCAGTAACCCCCCCGTCATGTCCGTCCTCTTCCTCCATAGTCACTGTGACGTCTTTTATCTCCAGCAGATGATGATACACACATATATAGTGTGGGAACCTAGATTAACCCCTTCAGGGGCAGAACATTTCCCCCACTTACGGGGCCGGAACATTTCCCCAATTACGGGGCTACAGGAGCCAGCAGAGTACGCACATCCCTTAACCAAATGCCATTCGGGTGGATGTAAAGTGCCAACCCTCCTCCTCCTCCCAGCCACGTATCCCGGGTTCTGCTGTCTCATCGGGGCACCCAGGACTTCCATGGTCGATGGAATGGAGGACAATTGGTGACCATCCACTCACTGATCATCTCAGTTAATGAACTTCACCACTTGCCAATTCCGACAATTTTTTTTTTTTTGCTAGAAAATTATTTGGAACCCCTACAGGGGTAGGCAACCTCGGCCCTCCAGCTGTGGTAAAACTACAAGTCCCATGAGACCTTGCAAGACCCTGACAATCACAGGCGTGATTCCTAGAGGCAGAGGCATGATGGGATTTGTAGTTTCACCACAGCTGGAGTGCCGAGGTTGCCTACCCCATATATATATACTTTTAGCAGAGACCTTAAGGAATAAAATGGTGGCTGTTGCAATTTGTTAGGTCACACGGCATTAGCGCAGCAGTTTTTCAAACTATTTTTTTTTTCTTTTAGAGAAATTGCACTTCAATGGAGTTTTAGCGCACGCAATCAAAATATAATATCTTTTTTTCTGTAAAATATAAAAGATGATGTTACGCCGAGTAAATAGATACCTAACATGTTGCACTTTAAAACGGCGTCCGCCCGTGGAATGGCGGCAAACTACGGTGCTTAAAATTCTCCATAGGGGGCGCTTTAAACGCCTTTACAGGTCAAGTTGCACGGGAGGTCTGGTGCTAGAATTATCGCTCTCGCTCTGACGTTCGTGACAATACGTGTGGTGCCATCAGCGTGCGGGAGTAACGCATGCGTTCACATTTGTGCGTAAGCACGGGAGGGGGGCGGGGGCACTTTATATTTTTTTTCCCCAAAATTATTATTTATTTTAGCCAAAACTTTTTTTTTTTTTTTTTACACTGTCTCTATTTATATTCTTTGATTAACTTTATTGCTATCCCAAGGGATGAACAACATCCCTTGCGACAGCATGGGCTGTGACCGGTCCTCTTTATGGAGAGATCTGGGGTCTGTTAGACCCCAGATCTCTCCTGTGGCCTCCGATGCAGCCAATCAGACACAGATCGGTCCGATTGGCTACTTTCCTGGTCAGGTAAACAGGTGAAACCGGAAGTGACGGCTTACTCGTTGCGTGGTTTCCGGGGGGCACGGAGAGGGCGAAACAACGTCAATTCCTCTCCTTTTGTGCTGTGCAGGCGCCGCCGCTGGTCACACCGACCCAGGGCTCCACAATCGGATGGCAGAGCCCAGGAAAGGCGCCAGGCTCCCTTCCACCTCCCGTAGAAGCCACTCTAATCACTTATGCAGTGCAAGGAATTGCCGGCTGAAAATGTTCTAACCCGGGGTGATGCCTGCAGGTGCAGCCGGCATCATCCCAGTATAACCACTGCAACCCGAGGACGTCCTATGGTCAGCAAGTGGTTAAAGAAGCCACTGCTATCCAATGTCCTGGATACTACAGTATACTTGGCAACCTAGAGAGCAAACCCCCCCCGCTGTCCTCCTCCTTCCCACACTGGGCTGCCATTGGAGGGAAAAGAACAGACTCCTCCCCCACAGCTCTTTACTCCACCAGCAGAATCCTCCTGCTATCCAATCCAATCCCTTCTCTTACTGCAGAGAGTGACATCACTCCTGTCAGTCAGCAGGCTGCCGGAGATTGGAGCCTTGCAGAAGGAGTTCTGGCAATTATCCTGATTATCCCGAAACTCCGACCCCCCCCCCCCATCCACATCCTATTATTGTGTGACCAATACCATCCACATAATTTTTACATTCATTTCCCAAAGTTATCCGTCTACAAGGAGACCTGTATAGATCACATGACCCCACCAATGAGGATGGAGGACCGGAGTCACATGACTGAGAAGATCCTAAACCTCACCCTGGAGATCATCTACCTGCTGACTGGAGAGGTGAGGGGGATTCTGGGAGGTCACATGACATCACTCTTATCTCTAATAATAAAACACAGAGCTGACCGGAGAGGTGAGGAGGATTCTGGGAGGTCACATGACATCACTCTTATCTCTATTAATAATACACAGAGCTGACCGGAGAGGTGAGGAGGATTCTGGGAATCTAACATGATATTCCTATTTGTTCCTCAATACAGAGGTTTCCTCTTGTGAAGTCAGGAGATCACATGACCATCACAGTGCCTCCATGTGACTCCCTAAAACCTGAGAGACACAACATGCAGAAGATTCTAGAAGTCACCAAGAAGATGATGGAGCTGCTGACAGGAGAGGTGAGCGGTGCTGGGAATTCTGGGACATTATCCAGTAACAGACAAGGGATGTGTCTGGATGGTGACTGTATCATTGTGTGTGTCAGGTTCCTATAAGGTGTCAGGATGTCACTGTCTATTTCTCCATGGAGGAGGGGGAGTATTTAGAAGGACACAAGGATCTCTACAAGGACCTCATGATGGACAATCAATTATTGGTAGTTGTGATTTATACACAGCATGTTTGTTACAATGAATGTTTTATTCTATATTCAGAGTGGAAACGTTGGAGATGATAATATTGATGTAAAAGAAGAGTATAAAGAGGAGGATGAGGAGTATGGAGTGATGGAGGAGTTTTTAGAAGGACACAAGGATAAGATGGAGCCACCTAATACCAGGAACCCACCAGAGAGATGTCCCCGTCCTCTGTATTCCCGGGATTCCAAACAGGAAGGTCACCCCATCCCTCACCATCATCAGGTAGATGATTGACAATTGTTGGTGGTTATGATTTATATACAAGTGCCGCTTGTTACAATGAATGTTTTATTATAGATTCAGAGTCAAAAGCTCAGGGATTACAAAATTGTTGTTAAAGAAGAGTTTCAAGAGGAGGATGAGGAGTATGGAGTGTTTAAGGGGCCTTCAGAAGGACACAAGGATATGATGGAGCCACCTAATACCAGGAACCCACCAGAGAGATGTCCCCGTCCTCTGTATTCCCGGGATTCCACACAGGAAGGTCACACCGTCCTCCACCATTACAAGGTTGGTGGGATGGAGCATCTAGAACACAAAAGTGGCTTCTGGAGATGAATGAATTCTGTACAAGATGTTATTTTCTATTCTTCTCTTGGTTTAGGGAGAAGATCTGATAGATATAAAAGTTGAGGTTAAATCAGAAGAAGAAGAGAGGTGTGTGAGGGATGATCAGCAGTCTATGGAGGAGGATGGAATAATAAGCATAGTAATCGTGGACGACACTCCTACAGAGATCAGCACAGGTGGGTCACTGATTGGTCCAGAGTAGAGTGATATCGGGTTATAATACCTGTGTTCCCTGTCCTGCAATTTAGATCTTTTCCATCAGACAAACCCCTCACGTCTCATCCCCCTTCCCATCAACTTAGGTATTCCTGAGCCACCGTAACAGGCTCCAAAAGGTCTGGAGGTGTTTTGGCAAGCCTGATCATAAACCAATAAATCAGATCCATTAAGAGACAGCACAGGATGCCTGAGATAAGGAAGGGCCATAAATCCCCCTTAGGCAGCCGTGACCTTCCCAGAGACCCTTAGTCAATCTTAAAGGTAGAAATGTACCCACATTTCATAACTCCAGATAGGAACGTGACATCTTAATAAAAAGTATAAATTTGAATGTGGAAATTCATTCCGAACAAAATGGATCCAAACGTCGATGAATTCAATCATACGGGAAACCACTGATAGTTTCTCCTCTTCCCAGGGTAACGGAAAATGACTAGTCTGTTGTGTTTAGACTTATTTTAATGCACTGTGCATGCTGAGCTCGAATTCCTTGTTTGGTCTGCACGGTGATCCCATCCCGAGATATGATTTTTATATTGCATATCAGGGAGGGTTGTTATTCTACGGTCCGCCCTGGACAGCCCACGGGCCCTGCTTACCCATGTGAGTGGTCAGGGGTATACGGCCCCACCCCTTGGCCTTCAGAGAAAAAGGGAATAGACCAGGCAGTGCTCAGTTCTCACCTTACCATCCAAGAACGAATATCCAAGAACCTGTGGACTCATCAACAAATCTCTGATCAATCACGGATATTTAACTGCAAGTAACTTTCCCCCCTTCCATTCTGTCTTATCTCTTTGCTGCTGTATATTATGTCTCTAATTGATTTGCAACACCATTTTTCTGTAAATATTTTATCTGCACCAATTTTGACCTTTTCATTATTGAACCTTATACTGAAAAGTGTTAATCTTGTCCCCAAAGCTCTTAATGCAAGCAATAAGGAACCTGTTCCTTTGAAGAGCGCTACTGTTTAGGATAACTCATCTGAATATCCCTGTCTGTGGTGACAGCGTGCGTTACAGGTGGTTATTCTAAAATCACAAGTGGTATTGCTAAAATCCGGGTCTTCTGGCTGGCATCCAGAAGTGGTGGCACTGAAAGGGTTAATTACTTGAATTAGCCAGGTAACAATCACTCTCAGGCGGCTGGCACTTAGATGGTGATCCCGCAAGCTGGAGAATCTTTGTGCTGGAAGCAGCTGAGAGTGGTATTGTTACGTTAGTGACAAGTGCGGTGTGAGATCAAGGGGGTCCTCGGTCACCAGTCAGTGAGGAGGGCAGTGATCTGATACTCACGTTCGTCACAGTCAGGGACTTTTTTTTCCGCAGCATGCAGTGTTTTGCATGTAATAGACTTCAATGGACCCGCATCCAAAATACAAGTGATGCGTTTTTGCCACGATTTGCGTTTTTCTTTCTTTTTTTTTGGCTTTAAATTCACTGTATATAGCTGGTTGCTAAGGAGCGGGCCGAGAAGCCAGTCGTCCTTAACATCCGATAAGTTGTCAGCGGGATTCTGACTGACAGCTGAATAAAAAAAAAGAAAGTTCAGGAGAAAAAATGGCATGGGGTCCATCCCAGGACTATACCAGACCCTTATCCGAGCACACAGCCTGGCAGGTCAGGAAAGGGGGCAACCCCCCCCTTTTGAACCCTACCAGGCCACATGTTGATGGGGACAAGGGCTACTTTCCCACAACCCTGGGGTTTGCGAGCGGGGGCTTATCAGAATCTGGAAGGCCTCTTTTAAGGGCCCCTAGATCCCTCCCCCTCCATGTGAATAAATATGGGGTAGTGTAGTGTGACAAAAGACAAGAGTCCTTTATTATAGATGTCTTCTTTTCTTCTTCTTCTTCTTCTTCTTCTTCCTCTGGTGTTCTTCCTCCGCTTCTTTCTCCGGTGTTCTTCTCCCTCTGGTTGTCTTCTTCTTCCTGTGTTCTTCCTCCCAGTGTTGTTCTTCTACACTTCTTCCTCCTGGTGTGCTTCTTCCTCCAGTGTTCTTCAACCACTTTTCCCACCGGTCGTCTTCTTCTTCCTCCAGTGTTCTACTTCCTCCGCTTCTTCTTCCGGTGTTCTCCCTCTGGTCGTCTTCTTCTTCCTCTGGTGTTCTTCTCTCTCTGCTTCTTCCTCCGGTGTTCTTCTTCCTCTGGTGTTCTTCTTCCGGTGTTCTTCTCCCTCTAGTCGTCTTCTTTTTCTTGCTCTGGTGTTGTTCCTCCTCTGGTGTACTTCCTCTGCTTTTTCTGGTGTTCTTCTCCCTCCGGTTGTCTTCTTCTTCCTCTGGTGGTGTTCTTCCTCTGCTTCTGCTTCTTCCTCTGGTGTTCTTCTTCCTCTGCTTCTTCCTCCGGTTTTCTTCTCCCTCCGGTCGTCTTTTTCTTCCTCCCGGAGTTCTTCTTCCTCCCGCTGTTCTTCCTCCGGTGTTCTCCCTACGGTTGTCTTCTTTTTTTCTCCAGTGTTTATCTCCTTCTAGTCCTATTGTTCTTCCTCTGCTTCTTCCTTGGGTGTTCTTCTTCCTCCAGTTGTCTTCTTCTTTTTCCGGTGTTCTTCTCCCTCCGGTCGTCTTCTTCTTCCTCCGGTGTTCTTCTTCTGGTGTTCTTCTCCCTCTGGTTGTCTTCTTCTTCCTCCAGTGTTCTTCTTCCTTTGCTTCTTCTTCCGGTGTTCTTCTCCCTCCAGTCGTCTTCTTCTTCCTCCAGTGTTCTTCTTCCTTCGCGTGTTCTTCTTTCTTCACTTCTTCTTCAGGTTGTCTTCTTCCTCTGCTTCTTCTTCCGGTGCTCTTCTCCCTCCGGTGTTCTTCCTCCTTTTCGTCTTCTTCCTCTGCTTCTTCTTCCAGGGGGTTCTTCTCCCTCCAGTCGTCGTCTTCCTTCAGTGTTCTTCTTCCTCTGCTTTTTCCTCCGGTGATCTCCCTCCGGTCGTCTTCTTCTTCCTCTGGTGTTCTTCTTCCTCTGCTTCTTCTTCCGGTGTTCTTCTCCCTCCAGTCGTCTTCTTCTTCTGGTTGTCTTCTTCTTCCTCCGGTGTTCTTCTTCCTCCGGTGTTCTTCTCCATTTGGTTGTCTTCTTTTTTCTCCAGTGTTTTTCTCCCTCTGGTCATATTATTCTTCCTCCGCTTCTTCCTCCGGTGTTCTTCTCCCTCCGGTTGTCTTCTTCCTCCAGTGTTTTTCTTCATTCGCTTCTTCTTCCGGTGTTCTCCCTCCGGTTGCCATCTTCTTCCAGTGTTCTCCCTCCGGGCTTCTTCTTCCTTTGGTGTTCTTCTTGCTCCACTTCTTCTTCCGGTGTTCTTCTCCTTCCGGTTGTCTTCTTCCTCCAGTGTTCTTCTTCCTCCGCTTCTTCTTCCGGTGTTCGTTTCCCTCCGGTGTTCTTCCTCCTTTCGTCTTCTTCCTTTTGCTTTTTCCAGGGGTTCCTCTCCCTCCAGTCTTCTTTTTCCTTCAGTGTTCTTCTTCCTCCGCTTCTTCTTCCGGTGTTCTCCCTCCAGTAGTCTTCTTCATCCTCTGGTGGTGTTCTTCCTCTGCTTCTGCTTCTTCCTCTGCTTCTACCTCCGGTGTTCTTCTCCCTCCGGTCGTCTTCTTCTTCCTCCGGTGTTCTTCTTCTGGCTCTTCTTCTGGTGTTCTTCTTCCTCCTGTGTTCTTCTCTCTCTGGTTGTCTTCTTTTTTCTCCAGTGTTTTTCTCCCTCTGGTCATATTATTCTTCCTCTGCTTCTTCCTCCGGTGTTCTTCTTCTGGCTCTTCTTCTGGTGTTCTTCTCCCTCTGGTTGTCTTCTTTTTTCTCCAGTGTTTTTCTCCCTCTGGTCGTTTTCTTCTTTCTCCTGTGCTGCCGCCATCCCGCTAAAAATAAAAACGCGATCCTCCTCCAACACTGTGTCCCCCCACTCTGTCTGCTCTGATGTCAGACATTTCTTATATAACTAGGGAGCGTGGCCGTCAGATAGCGTCATCCGGAGACCCCCACCCCCTTGTGACATCGCGGACACATCATGGCCCCAGCAGCCGACAGCTGATGACTCATCGGTTGTTAAGGATGTGGCGGCTGGCTTCCTGGTCTGCTCTTTAGCAACCGGCTATATACAGTGAATATAAAGCAAAAAAAAAAAAAAAACAAGAGGGAACGTGGAGACTTCAGTCACAGTCAGTGGATGGTAAGCTCACTCGCCCAAGGATAGTCAGTGGATGGTGAGCTCACTCACCCAAGGATGGAGGCTCAAGCATCGACACCTTTCATCCACAATGTATCTCCAGACTGCTGGGCTTCAAATTTCCCACCTATACATCCCCTTTCTGAGGCACAGCACACCTGTGATTGAAGTGACACCGAGGGGTAGGGGCAGGAGGAGCAGATTGAGCCCTCTCTTCTCTCCCATCCATGACCTCTCCCGTCCGTGCGGTGGGGTGGGGAACTGTGCTGGCTTTGGGCAGTATGAGCAAGAGGGCCACAGACAATCGGCTTAGATAACTTCAGCCAGCCCTCTGGATGATTGGCAACCCCGGTGATTAGGGTGTGCCCAAGAACAGCCTAGTCTGAATAATGTGTCCGGGTTTCAGGCAGCCTGAAACCCGGACACGTGATTCAAAGCCCCGACTGTCCAGGTAAATTCCGGACAGGTGGCCATCCTGTTCATGGTGTTTTTACCAGGCAGCAGTGAATCCCTCAATTGCATGCTCAGGCCTGGCTCCACAAGGGGTGTGACCAATGGCAGCGTCAGATTCCACAATAATCACTGTAACCCGAGTGACCGTTAGGAATTGTCTGTAAATAGCCGCTGTCGCGCAGACAGGAATATGTCAGAGATTTACACTGTAGTATCGATCTTCATAGAGGCAGGAATCCTTTAAGTTCCAGTTTAGAACATTAGAGATAACATTAACATTTTATGTGATTAAAAAAACAAGAGAAAAGAGTGCTGAAAAATATATTACACCAGACAATAATAAAACAGATAAAGGATAGAAAATACATCACAAAGTCCTGGGTTCCTCAGGTTCTGGCAGGGTTCAGTCAATAGAACATGAAATCAGACCAAAATTTCAGTCATTGGCCCTCAAGAAAAATTCCACTTGGTAGATGTTCTTCATCTTGTTGGTAAAAAAGAGCTGTGTAGTTGCATGTTAGTGCCCCCTAGTGACCATAGGTTGTGGTGGCTTGCTAAGGACCTTACCTAAAGGAAGGGACAACTACCATTTTTTTTTTCATATCATCCAAGCTGAGCAGGCAAACATAGATCCGGCTCCATTTTGCATGTTTAGGAGGGGGTGGGTTTAACTCAAGTTCCCTTACTAACTCTACATCACAAATTTAAATTGAGGACAAGAGTCACATCTTTGAACATTTGCAAGGCCATGCTAAACTCGCGGTTCCAGGCTGGGCCTGGGGAAGATGGCAATGAGTAATAGAGGGGGTGGGGACACTTGTCCTATAATCCCCTCATCACTGTCACTCCTATAAAAGACAGTTCTCGTTGTTTCCTCACTCTCTGACTAAGGTCCATGAATAAAGAAATGAACTGGTAGGAGATCAGAGGAGCCATTTACTCGTTACCTTGAGGGGGGAATTGTAAGATCCTCAGAGACAAAGCTGCCTGATGTGGGCGGAGTCCTGGTTTAGGGGAACCAATCAGCTGATGTCTAGTAATAATCTTTGTATTTCTATTTTAGTAGATGGACGGGAGATGAGGAAAACCTCAGAGGATCGTCTCACTTTGTCTCCAGACTGTAAAGTAGAAGATGAGGACATCACACAGTATAGTCCCTGTCTCTT
>BLSH010086421.1:122-32428 GCA_018402905.1 Glandirana rugosa
GTGGTCTGATAACGACTGGACCTTTCCTTTGTGTTTTTCTTACGTCATCCTTTACTTCGACAAGATTGTCTTGACTGTTTAACGTCTCTCTTTTAGTCTCGGTAAGAATTCTGTCTTATGCTGTGGATAAAGTTTACGGATTTTCAGTTGACCATGAGGGTCCCCTTGTCTCGCCCATTAGATAACCGCCGGGTCTATTTTGTTTTTGTTGTTTTTTTAGTGGAACTTATTTTAGGGAGTAGTATCCAGTCCCCATCACAACTCGCTTGGGCCTGACATTGCAAGCCCAGGCATGGCTTGAAAGCCCACAGGCACCGTGCCTGGGCCTGGGCCTGTAAAGTTTTTAGCAAGACCCGAACGATTTTTGAAATGTCCGGGTCCGGGTCCGTGCCACGGACACCCGAAAGTTCGGTACGGACCCGAACGTTACAGTCCGGGTTCGCTCAACACTACCCCTGACCTATGATGAGGGATTTTATTCAAGGTGATTTTTTTGTTGTTTTTGTTTTATCTGGGCCGCCAATAGATTACCCGCTCTGTTCCCCTGGGAGTACCAGTTGACTTTTAGGCATTTGAAATAGGTGTCGTATTCTGTCTTAAGAATGGCTCTGATTTTCTCTCTGCAATTTGTCAGTTCTGTTAGAACAGCTTCATTTCCTACTGCATTCTTTTTGTGTTTCCTTTCCAGGTCAGCAATAGTCTGGTGTAATTGAGTGATTTGGTGTCGCTTGTCCTTTTTTTCCCTGGCAGCAGACTGGATGAGGTGTCCCCTCATGACCGCTTTATGGGCACACCATACGGTCATAGGGGACACCTGGTCACAATTGTTAATCTGGAAGTACTCCTTTAGTTTGGTCTCTAGGTGTGTTTTGTGAGACGGGTGGGATAGTAGGTAGGTGTTATTTCTCCATAAACCAGTAGTGGTGGGCCTATTGTGATCTAAGATTTCAATTGTAACGGGTGCATGGTCTGCCCAAGTAATGGAAAGTATCTCTGCTTTAACAACATTTTGTAATACATATTTATCAGTGAGGAAAAAGTCAATTCTCAAATAGGTCTGATGTACCGCCGAGTAAAAGGAGTAGTCCTTTTCCAAGGAGTGGAGACACCTCCAGGGGTCATAAAGGCCCTCACTAAGACAAAGTGGGGCTAACTCCTGTCTGTGTCTCTTACAGTTAGCGGTCGAGTCAAGACCTTTCTCCATGATCATATTAAAATCACCGCAAATTATCAATTTACCCTTTTGGAGCCGTTTAGCCCTGGTCAGTATCTTTGCAATAAACCGTTTGGGCCTAATGTTTGGTGTGTAAAGATTGACCAGGGTATAAAGGGCGTTATTAATCTCTGCCACCAATATAATGAATCTCCCTTTTTCATCTAGGATTAGGTCTTGTTGGGAAAATGAGACCGAGTCCCCTATTGCCACCAAGACCCCATTGTGTTTGGAAGCGGCTTTGGCAGTAAAAACATGAGGAAATTTCGGGTGAGAACATCTTGGTGCTTTAGTTGCTTCAAAGTGAGTCTCTTGTATGCACACAATATCGCAGTGGTGTTCCAATGCAGTTTTCCACATTGAACGTCTTTTACAGGAATTATTCAGGCCTCTCACATTAAAAGACATCAGCTTAAGAGACATAGTTTTTTGAGGAAGGCTGCTGAGAACCCATCTAACAGTAATGTCGTACTGACAGGTGGTGCTGAAAGTCGAGACCCATCAGGTGACCCATAGGGAGCAAAGGTGAGATACTGGCCTTGGCTGGGGGCCAAGGCAGGCGTAGGTATTAAAAAAAAGAACAGAGCCGTGAGCAACATTAACGGTAGGAACATCGAACAGTTTAAGAAAAGCTGACATAAATTCAGCTCAAGTGGGGGGGAACACTTACTTATCAAGTGTTCTTCAGGTAAATGTCAAAGAAAAACAGATAGGGTTTTACTCACAACGGCCGAAAGCCTGGTGGAGAGTCCCTTAGCTCTTGATGGAAGTGTTGCTTTAAGTTAAGGCAGTCGGGGGGTCAGATGCTTGTCGGGGTTTTGGAGTTTGGCGTTTGGCGAAGTGCCTATCGTGTTCATTAACGGGGGTTATTCTTTTTCTGGTGACCTTGTCATGGTGCAGTTTGTGGTGACTTGGCTGATGGAACGTTGTCATCTTCCGGTGGTAGTAGGTTCCACTTCCGAAGAAGTTCCAGGCCTCTTTCCTGCGTGGCAATGGTGAAAGACTCATTATGCATTTCCAGGATAAGTTTCGCCGGGAAGCCCCATTTATATAGAATTTTATGGTTCCTTAGTATTTTCGTTATCGGGACCAGGTTGCTTCTTGCCTCCATAGTGGCTTTTGAGAGGTCGGCGTAGATTGCAATGCCTGCATATGGTTCTGGCAGGGTTACGTTTTTCCTAGAGAAGAGCATGAGCTGTTCCTTAGTTTGGTAAAAATGCAGTTTAGCAATGACATCACGAGGAATCTTGTCTGGTAGATGGGGTGGTTTAGGCAATCGGTGGACTCTGTCTATGGTCAGGTCTATGGGCTGCAGGGTTGGTAGGGTAGTGCTGATTAGTTGCTGTAGGTAGGTGCGCAGTTTTGATGGCTTAATAGATTCCGGGATTCCCCTGAATTTCAAATTGTTCCTGCGCGCCCTGTCCTCTGGGTCTGTGACCTTTGCCCTTAGAGCCGTTAATTCATCTTTAGTGCTGTAATGAGCGTCCACCAGCTCATTGTGTGCCAGGGAGAAGTCACTCATCTTAGTCTCTATAAAGCTTACTCTGTCCCCCAGCGCACTGATCTCTCTGTTGGTTACATGAATAAAACTTTCCATGTCTTGTTGTATGGCTCCCCGCAGTGTCAGTAACATTCCTTTCATTATATCATCTGTAATGGCCTGCCCTGAGATTGGGAACGCATCTAGCTGCTGGGTGAAGGAGACCGCTTCCTCCATCTCCTCGTTCCCCTCCTCTGTGGCCTTTGATAGACCCTCATGCTTCTCTGTCCGTCGCCTCTGTTTGATAGGGCTGTCAGAGGGGGAGATCGGCAGAGGGAATGCTTCCCCCGAGTGCTCACCTGGAGGGGCATAGCCCTGGGTGCTTGTACTGCTTCCCCTCGTCGCCGCCGCGCCGTGCTTTGTGATGGCGGCCGCGCCATCTTGGCCGCGCCGGCCTGGTGCAGGGGCGAAGAAGTCTTGGATCTTCTTCGGTCCTTGCGCTCCTTGCGTTTACCCGCTGCCCGCATGTCGGACTCAGGGCTGGCCGGGATGGATGAGCCATTCGGGTACTGCTGAGAACCGCTGAGACACGCTGTGTTACCACCAGGCAGACAGAGCTCGGTCTTCACACGTCCATCCGCTCCGGCTGCCGGCTCTGCCCCCTCCAGGACTTTTTTACAGTCATTTTTGTGCCAAAAGTTTGAGTCCCCATTGACTTCAATGGGGTTCGGGTAAAGTTCGGGACCGAACCTGGACTTTTTCCCGAAGTTCGGCCGAACCCACCAAACCCGAACATCCAGGTGTTCGCTCAATTCTAATTTTAAGTTATTTCCTTATCCACATTTGTTTGCAGGGCACTTGTCCTACTCTTACCCCCATTTTGCTTCCTTTTGCAGCCCTCTAGTCCTTTCCAGGACTGTTTTAGAGCCATTTTAGTGCCCAAAAGTTTGGGTCACCATTGACTTCAATGGAGTTTGGGGACAAGTTCGGGTCAAGTTCGGTGCCGAACTCAAACTTTTTCGCGATGTTCGGCCGTACCCGCCGAACTCGAACATCCAGGTGTCCGCTCAACTCTACCAAAGAACTATTTTTGGTCTTCAGCCGTGTGGGTATTTGTAAGGAATTGCTTACAGACCAGGGTACCCCGTGTATGTCCAGGGTAATGAAAGAGTTGTGCAAGTTGTTAAAAGTGACACAATTATGTACATCCGCGTATCACCCTCAAACAGATGGGTTGGTTGAATGGTTCAACAAAACCCTAAAACAAATGTTAAAAAGGTGGTGGATCGAGATGGAAAGGATTGCAACTGTTTAATACCCTACTTGATGTTTGCTATTCATTACTCTATGGGAGACACCCAAGAGGGCTGTTGGATATCGCCAAGGAAACTTGGGAAAGTGAGAGTTCTCCCCACCGGAGTGAGATTGAGCATGTCTCCCTGATGCAAGGCAGAATTGCACAGGTAATGCCAATCATTAAAGAACACTTGGCCCAGGTGCAGTTAGCACAGCAAAGGGTGTATAACCGCAAGGCCAAGACTCATACTTTTTCACAGGGGAAAAGGGTGTTGGTACTCATCCCTATGGTCGAAAGCAAATTCCTGGCCAAATGGCAGGGCCCATATGAGATAATTGAACAAGTGAGTGAGGTGGACTACAGGGTCAGACAACCAGGACGGTGAAAGCCAGAACAGATATGCCACATTAATCTGTTGAAAGCCTGGAGGGATAAGGAATCCCTAGTCGCAGAAACCTTGGTATCACCAACTCAGCAGGATTGCTTAATTCCTGAGGTAGGAATATCAGTCACTCTATCAAAAACCCAAAAACAGGAGGTGAAAGAGTTTGTGCTGCGCAACAGAGAGGTGTTCTCTGAGCTGCCGGGACAAACATTCAGCAAAGGAGAAAACAGCATTTTTCAACACCAGAAGGGGCATTCCAATATAAAAGAATGCCATTTGGGTTACAAAATGCACCAGCCACATTCCAGTGGAAAATGGACAAAATTCTGAGGCCCCATTAGAAGTATGCTACAGCCTACTTGGACAATGTGATTATCCACAGTAAGGATTGGGCCTCACATCTGTCAAAAGTGCAAGCCGTGTTGGACTCCATAAGGGAAGCTGGGTTCACTGCTAATCCCAAAAAAATGTACCATTGTACAGGAATATACCCAAATATCTGGGGTACACTATTGGGAGGGGAGTAATAAAACCCCAAGTCAACAAAGTGGAAACCATAAATAGCTGGCTGTGCCCCAACAGCAAGAAGCAGGTTTGAGTATTCCTCGAAATTGCTAGATACTATCGGCAATTCATTCCTCACTTTGCTTCACAGGCTGTGCCCCTAAAGAACCTGACAAAAGGGAAAGAGTCTGTCATGGTGAAATGGACTCTGGAGGCTGAAGCAGCCGTCCAGTCTTTTAAAAAAAGCCTTATGTAGCCAGCCAGTGCTGTACTCCCCTGACTTCTCTAAGGACTTTGTGGTACAGACTGATGTGTCAGACGTAGGCTTAGGAGTAGTGTTGTCCCAGATTTGGAAGGGGGAAGAGCACCCAGTCATTTATCTCAGCAGAAAACAAATCTCATGAAGAGAACTATGCCACAATTGAAAAGGAGTATTTAGCTGTAAAGTGGGCACTAGATTCCCTTTGCTATTATTTACTGGGGAGACACTTTGCCCTAGTTATCCACCACGCACCCTTAACTTGGATGGCTCAAAACAAGGAGACCAATAGAAGGATAAATAGGTGGTTCCTGGACCTGCAAGAATATAACTTCACGGTGAAGCATCGCCCTGGTGTTGAGATAGGGAATGTAGATGCTTTATCTCGGATACCTGTCTGCCTGAATGCCTGTGTTGAAAACCCCAGTTTGAAACAAGAGGGGGGGTATATGACAGCAGACGGGGTAAATCACCTGGTTGCATCCAGGATGGCAGGTATGTGTGTCTTAGATTCAGGCTTTATACAGATTTTTTCCACTAGGAGGAAGTGCTGGGAGTCTTGCAGGGGTAGAGGTATGAGCACAGCTGAGTGGAGCTGGCTCATTTAGACCTCTACAAAAACTCCCAGCAGGCATAGAGGAGTGGTGCACACTGGAACCAGTTTCTGTGTCAGCAGACTGGGGAGTATGTATCTTGTCTGGTAAGGAAAGCCTGTGTGGCTGGGCCTCTGTGTGAGAGATAGGAACTAGGTACAGCGATAGGCTGTACCTAGCTAACAGACAGGGAAACCTATCGTACAGTTAGTGGCCAAGTGGCCTAGCATTTATTTTCTTGTTGGTTTTTGTTTTGCTGTTTTTTCACCTTGTAAATAGTGTAAATAAAGTGCCTTGTTGATTTCACCTACAACTGCTGTCTTGCTGTACCTAGATTGTGTAGTGAACCCTTCCGGGGGGGTCACACACACCCGCTACCGAGCTAACCCTCTTACAATATATATATATATATATATATATACACACACCGGAGTGTCCGAATGGAGAGAACTCTTTCTTTCCCCTAATGTGAACAGATTTTTTTATGCATATTGTGATTTGATACATGATATATATGTATTAGTTTATATATTTCTTTTTATGATCTAGATACACTTTTCTCTTTTCCATTTTTCTTTATTTCCTTTTTAATTTTTTGTATATATATATATATATATATATATATATATATATATATATATATATAAAGGAATTTGGATTAGTATTGCATCTCGTTGTGGTGTGCAGCCATCTCTTTTACCACAGAGCCTGTACCTCACTCCACCAGCACAGCCCAACATGTAACCTCACTCCCAGTGATTATAGGGTTTCTCCTCAGCACATAGAGCTAATCTCATCATATGTTCTCAAGCTTTTCCATTTTTGAGGCCTTTCAAACTTTCCCTACTCCTGTTTAATGACACCACAGGCCAGGTAAATGGGATACCCTGTACTGCGATATCAGTCCCTGTATGTAGGGCACCATATTCATATCCCTTGGAACTCTGACTGGGCTCCTACAAGAGTTGGTAAAGGTAGCAAAGTGGCTTATTACATCCTCAGCAGCACTCTCCTTCTCTTCCAATGCAGAGAGCAACCAACCATAACTTGACCTAGATAACGTTCCATTTTTGTATGCTTTGTCCAGTAGAAAAGCCTGGGGACAGCCTGGCTAGCAGTGTTAATTCTTGCCTAACAAATAGCACCACTTGTGCTGGAAAACATTAACTAAGGCATGCATCTTACACAGCAGAAAACATACTTAAAGTGATATTAAAGCTTTGTGTTTTTTAAAGAACAAACATGTTATACTTCCCTGCTCTCCTCTTCTTGGGTCCCATACTGGTGCTCCTGGCTCCTCCCTCCTGCTGGGTACCCCCACAGCAAGCAGCTTGCTCTGGGGGCACCCAAGCAGGCGCAATCCCTGGCCTGTGGCTCTGTGTGTCCATTCACACATAGAGTCAAGGCTCTGGCCTGTCCCCTCTGTCTACTGATTGACTCATTGGCTGTGATTGACAGCAGCGGGAGCCAATCAGAACTATGTATCACCTAAGGCTAGTCACTTCACTCGGTATATGTAAGGGTTTGCAACCACTTTAACCAAGGAAATAATGAACATAACTCATAGAGTAATACCTCAATAACCCCCTGCTTACAGGATTACTACTGGTTTGTCATTTTACTTAATTTCACTTCACACTTTAGTGAATCGGGTCTTAAAAGTAAACTATCCATATTTTATGTAGGAGGGAAGTTGATGGAAGAACCAGCTCAAAAAAAAAAAAAATTACAGGAATGCATTGACTATTATAAATGCTTGAATGCAGAATATTTTTTCTATTGGATGTTCCCCTGAAAATCACTTTTTCTGCTGCAATCACTTGGTTTATTGGTTATAGAAAGGCAAAATAACAATGAGGGCCATGTAGGTGCTAAAACATCTGGTAAAGGTAATAATGACAAGAAAGTGTCTGAGAAAGAGAACATTTGAACCTGTTGTTCTCACCATTGTGATTCCAGGAATTGGTGTCCAGACTTCAAATGGGTCCATTATTACAACTATGTATGCATAGAAACATACATGATACATTTTCTCTATGATATGGCTATGGAGCCCAGAGAGAGAGACTGCAACACTAAAAAATTCACTAAACAAATGTTTTTAGGTAAGCTGTGCAATAATTTATGAAAATGATTGAACTCAAAATAATCAGATTTTAAGGCAGTGTAATTATTTTGTAAAATGGTTGAGTTGGAATAAAAAAGAAGATCATGTTGAAGCCTAGAGTGTACATCTATCCAACTGTCACGTCATATTACTAGCAAGTTTATTTTGATTTATATAGGCAGCTTGAGAAAGAAATCGGACAACATGAGATTTGATTACAAGGAACAAAATGTAATAAAAGAAAACTCACAATCATTTTAAAACATGAAATATGGCAGACAAGACCTGAATTTAATTAGCAATGTGCTTTATGCAGTTTTGCAGCTATTATGCATATTTGAATAAAATGTTTTTCATTGTTTTGTATACATTCCCTTGTCTCCTTGTTTCTCTAACTTGCTGTTTATTCTGCATGACCCTTTTTAAGCTTGGAGACTCTGAGATCTGCAAGTCAATAAAAAGCATACTACATTAAGGCACACCGGGAGCACCATGCTTTGTTCTGCACAATTATAATACTGTAAATAGAAGAGCTTCTTTTCTATTTGGGCAGCAGGACCTAAAGGAATGATAAAGTTGAAATGGTTACTTTTAACCCAGACATTTTCCACTTTGAAAAATTATTAGATAGTATTATTTAGTGCAAAAATCGATCTGTTATTTTATATTAAATTGTTGTTAAAGTGTATCTGTAGCAGGGTGCCAATTTACTCCCCATGCTTAGATGTAGGTGCAGACCCTTTTTACTCAATTTTCCACATTTCTCTGTGTTCCTGGACATGCCCAGAAAGTATACATTTCTCAGCTTCTCTCTCTTAGATGCTCAGAGAAGCCATGTGTGATGATGCAGAGGAAGCTAAGCAAAAGATCTGCAGACACGTGAGAGACCTTTTACTGTCACAACCTATGTTTGGAAAATGTGCCAGAGCCGAATAGCATGCAGTTTCTCCACAAGACCTAGCTACTATGGGGAGTGTGACTTATTGCATTCCAAGCCTCAACTTGCAGAGAAATATTTCAGCTTGCAGGAAAAATATCTAAGCACCAGCAGACTGTGGACATCACAGGGACAGGTTAACTCCTCAGTTACCCCTTTACACACACAAATGGTAGCTACCGCGTATTTTAAAGCAAACATGCACTGTTAAAAGCATCCACTGTTACAATTCTGACCTTTTAAAGAAATGTCTGTATTGCTTGCTGCCACTCCAAGATGGGAATGTAACAGAGTTTACAATATCAACAAACAAAAGATTCCCCAGCACACTTACCAGCTAGCCTGCAAAATAACCAAGTTGACCCTGTCTAAAAATTTATGTAAAAAACAGAGGGTTTTGTTTGAACATTTGCAAATATATGCATAAGCTGCAAGTCACACGTCAAGGCTCCTCTGTAAACTGCAGTCCTAACTCTATAATTTCCAGAGTCTACTAAATAGGATCACATATAGCCGTGGATAGCTTAAGGGCAAGTGTTTCTGGAGGGAGCCCATCCCTCTTTAAAGGCACAGAGATGCACGTGATACCCAGCAAGAGCACAATGGCAGCGAAGGCATCCAGTGCGTTCTCATACCCATTTTAAACAACTGTACAAAAAAGTGGTAACCACCCCAACCTATAACTAATCTTTGCAGTTAAGTGCACATGAAGGGCAACACACATCACAAACAACCAAAAGATTTCCAAGCACACTTACCAGCTAGCCTGCAAAACAACAAAATGTACTCTTAGCAATTTATGTTAAAAACAAAGGGTTTTATTTACACACATTTGCAAACACTGTATATGCGTAAGCTGCAGTGCCCATTTAAAGGTCCCTATGTAAACTGCAGTCCTAACTCTATAATTTCCAGAGTCTCCTAAATATGAGGGCATATAGCAGTGGTACGGTAGCCACTTGGATCGTGCTACTATAGATGCCATTGTCAGCCATGCCATCTGAGGAAGAATTGCACCACCTGATATGGTGGTTTATAGGGTGGTATGTTTTAAATCTGCAATCACTGAGTTAGGACTGCATAACACAGTAGTTGTGTGCACTCTGACAGTCCATTTTGCGGTTTGGTTAATTCACTATACTAGTGATGTAATCTGCAGTGGACAGGCATAATTGGGACATTTGAGGATTGGACAGAACAAAAAAAATATATATATTCCCCTGAGGAAGCCCTTTCTGGGTGAAACATGTTGGTAATTATTCTATGGAGTATCTGCTTTTCTATTAACACTCTATGGACCAAGTTGAGGCAACTACAGATTTGCTGCCATTAGTGTTGGAAATAAATAGTGTTGATTTAAAATATCCCTTGGTTTTCTGTATAGAACAAGGCATAAATGAGTATTTTGCTTTTAAAGAAAGGGGTTGGTATATCCCCTATCTGTTTTAAAACATTTATGGAATAAAAATGTTTTATTTTTTTAAGTTGGTTGTGATGATTCTTTCCTAAGAGTCCTCCCACCTTTAGGGCTCATCCATCTACACAGGGCATTTTTGCAGCTGCTTTTAACATTGTCAGGCATTTTTTTACAGCACACATATGCTTTTAGGAGCCTGATGCGGCTAAAAGCAGCTAAACAGGACTGAGCGCGTGTTAACGCTGTATACAGAATTAAGCTGTGTCAGGCATTTTTAAGCTGTGGTGATTGGATTTGGGAGTGGAAAACAGAAGAGGGCAGAAACACGCTGCTAAACACATATTAATGCCAATACAAAACGCTTTTAAAAAGTGCATTTTTACAACCACTTTTTCCTGCCATCGGTACTGGCTTTGCAGCTAATTTTTTTAACGCCCTATGTGCATGAGGTCTTAAAGTCTACCATTTTGAATACCACATGTTATTCAGAGATTTAAACATTGCTATATTATTTTGGATGTGGTGGCTTATCCCAGTTCTTTCCTGTAAACTGTACTATTATCTTTTTAGCCAGAAAAATGTTTATTGAGAAAACATCAAAGCAGTACAAGTTGCCAGCATTACTTTCAACTACAGTTATAAAACGATAGCTTTACCAAATATAAGTATTTCCATAAAGCATATCCACTGTGCATATATGAACACAATCTTATACAAGTACACACCCAACACTCATCCCATGTTTAGTCCAAGTAACCTGTCCATGACCATATGTGCTGGAGCTAAGCCTGGCACATCCAGCCACGGTGCCCAAATCCTCTGAAACTTAGTCAAACTGCCCCTGTGCTGATATATACATTTTACCATTCTGAGTGATTGACCAACTTTTTGACCCATTCCTGTGTCGTAGGGGGAATCTCAGACTTCCAATGAACCATAATTAATTTCTGTGCCTGGAATAATACTCTATGAACTGCTTCACTGACTTTTGGTTCCCATTCAAATTCTTCCAGGGTGCCAAGTAGGCAGGCCCTTGGCTCCAATGGAAGAGTTATTTTAAACACTAGATTTATTTTGTCTACTAAACTTTTCCAATATGTGTGGAGCTTCAGACACCTCCACAGCATATGGATGAGACCACCATGGTCTCTCTTGCATCTCGTACAAGTAGGTTCTAATAGCAAGTGCAACTGATGGAGTCTATGAGGAGTAAAGTATACCCTATACAATATATACATTTGGGTGAGACGTTGTGTAACGTTTAATGAGCACAGGCCAACTGCCTGGAAGACTTCCTCCCACTGGTTCCCATCCATCTGGCCAACATCATGCTCCCATTTTCCTCTCTTTTTCATAGTGTGTTTTTTCAAATAGGCCTGTAACAGTATGGCGTAGCATTGTGAGATGAGACCTTTTGATGAACCTGCCCCCCTAATTAGACCAAAAATTGGAGTTGGAGATAGGTGCCACTCCGAAAAGCCACTCTGTGCTTTAACGGCATGTTTCAGTTGAAAGTATAGAAAGTACATTGACATGGGTATCTTATAGTGTTGCTGTAGAACCTCGAACATTAGTAACCTCCCATTATGAAATATTTGACTAAGAATGGTTATCCATTATGCCCTCCACTTCGCCCCATGTTGAACTTTAGCCAGTTCAAGGTAAGTACCATTATTCCAGATTGGACTGAATTCTGTGAACCCAGTCGCTTTCTGTATATATTTAGTTTTGTTCCAAATTTTTTGAAGAAGAACGTACGTGGGATATCTTTTATTTGGCAAACTAAAAGCTTGAGCTTCCAGAGCCTGAGGAATTGGGCCTATTTTAACTGTGTATTCCATGACAGCCTGGGTGGAACTGCATTCACCCCCCTCTTCCCCCCATCAGGTATAACACCAAACAGGTTTTGTAGTTGGGCAGCTAGATAGTACAGCCACAAATTTGGCAATGCCAACCCCCCCCCCCCCCCCATCCTTAGGCCTCTGAAGATGTTTCAGTTTGATTCTAGAGGGTTTATTTTTCCAAATCAGGCAACGGTAAAGGGAGTTAATAATTCTAAAGAACTTTAAAAGTATAACAATTAGGGTGTTATGGAGAAAGTATAGAAGCTGCGGCATAAGAATAATTTTGACTAAGTTCACCTTGCTGGCTACTGAAAGGCAAAGTGCATTCCATCCATAAAATTAATCACTATAAACAAACATAGTAAAAAGCAGCGCTTGTGTTCGCAATAATCTTGCAAATATCTAGTGCAAAATAATGCTGAAAATTGTGCAAAAATTATAAATGTGCAATACCACAGAAAAAGGGCATGTCACAACAGTGCTAGTGCAAAATATTAAGTGCAAAAAACTGGTAAAACAGTCTGAAATAGTGTCCATAGACTATCTTCATCCAAGTGTGCAGCAGTAATCCTTCAAACTTGCTCCATCACCAAGAGACAGCATGCAGGTGATCACACTAGGGGCTTACCAGATGTACCCAATACTAGCGCCTGTATGTCAGAAAGAGCTCAGCCACCTCTCTCCAATATGAGATCCACAATTCCAGGAAACCACCGCCATATACCATTCATAAGAGACAAAGAAAGTTCCTCATAGTGTATCTCTCATACAAGTGTATTTATTCAAAAAACGGGTAAAATGTGCTTACATAAAATCAAAAAATACAATCACAGTGTGGGAAATCAGACATCTACCAGTCCGCCGACCTCCGCTCCTCTCCCCCTCTCACCTAGCGTCCAGGTTCCTGGTTCGTCTGATGCATCAGCTCTCCTCGGGCCGCCGTGTAGCCACGCCCCTGATGCGTTTCGTCACTTCCGACTTGATCACAGGGCTTTGATGTAAGCACATTTTACCCGTTTTTTTGCCCAAACCAAAACCTCTCCAACACTCCCCACAGGTACATCCAGTCAATGTTATCAAATGCCTTGGTGGTGTCTAGAGATAACTGCCCTGTTACCTACGTTGTCTGCTGGAGATTGTATGTTAAGGTAAAGCCTGCGTAAATTAATTGCTGTGGACTTATTCGGCATAAAGCCCGCTTGGTCAGAGTGTATCAGAGATGTGATAACCTTATTCAATCTCATTGCTAGCAACTTCGCCAGGACTTTCACGTCACCCTGCAAAAGCGATATCAGGCTATATGAGCTCAGATCCACAGGATCTTTGAACCATTTAAGCAGGAGAACTATGTTCGCTTTTAACATCGAGGAATTGCCTTCCCTCTGAGATGTATTGAATATTGGCAGCAATGTTTCCGAGAACTGTTTGTATATTTCCATGGGGATCCTGTCCTCCCCCGGTGCTTTACAGTTAGGGAAGGAGCATATTTAGAGTTGAGCGTACCCGGACTGTAAAATTTGGGTCCGTACCGGACTTTGGGGTGTCCGTGCCCCGAACCTGATCCTGGACATTTAAAAAAAAAGTCTGGGATCGGGTTCGGTATTCGGGTATTTTTCGCGCCTTTTCTATAGCTGATGGGCAGCCAATCAACAAGCTTTTCACTAGTTTGCCCTTAGAAGCCATCACAGCCATGCGTACTAATGGCATGGCTGTGATTGGCCAGTGCATCATGTGACCCAGCCTCTATATGGGGCTGGAGTCACGTAGCGCCGCGTGTCAGATCGTCTAAGAGTAGAGTAGGGAGAGCTTCATGCCGCTGCTGTGAGGGAAAGATTAGCGTTCACAACCATCTCAGGCTGCATTAGGGAGAGCTTCATTGCGGTCCTGTGAGGGAGACATTAGCGTATTAGAACCATCTTATAGTGCATTAGGGAGATGTTCCTGTCTGTGCTGTGAGGGAGACATTAGCGTTCAGAACCATTTTATAGTGCATTAGGGAAACGTAACTGTTGGTGCTCTGAGGGAGAGTTTATCATTCTAAAAACAACTACTACTGCATTAGGGCCAGGTTCCTGTTGGTGCTCTGAGGGAGAGATTATCGTTCTAAAAACAACTACTACTGGGGCGGAGCCTTGCCGCGATCCGAGATGGCCACTTAACCCACGCTCTCTGCATGTCAGGGGAACATAACAGAGCCTGAGAACCAGACCCAGCCAGATCAAACCTCACAAAAGGAATCAATCAATGCCGCAAGACCCCGGGAACGATTTGCGATGTCCCGAAGAAGCAACAACAAACCCCCCGAGCCTCGCAGGCTCACTGACTTCTTCGGCACTCGGGGGCACAGAGAAAATCAAAATGGCGCAGAGGAAAGGGAAGCAGCTCACACCGCCTCATCCCCAGCAGTCACTAGCGACTCCGAACGAATGGACAGCTCTACACAACAGGGAACCCCTACGAAAGAACGGAACAAAAGAGTCGCATCATCCCTGTTCGCATCTCCCAGCCACGTGGTAAGGAAAAAACCTTTACACAACAAAGAAACTCCTGCTGACACTGACCCCGACAACGATGATGATGAGGAGGACATGGGGGACTCACTGGCACAAATACCAGCGACTGACAATGCGGTATCTGAGCACACCCTTAAGCAGATGCTCATGACGCTGCAGAGAGGCATTCAGAAAGACCTAGCCAGATCAGTGTCCCATGTGCAGAAACAAGTAGACGACCTGGGGGATCGCACTGACAAAATAGAGAGGCAACTCACTGAGTTTACAGCAGCATACAACAAACTTGTTGACGCACATCGTGAACAAACGAACAAACTTAAAAGAGTTCAATCTAAGCTTTCTGACTTAGAAGATCGTTCCCGCAGGAACAATTTAAAGATTAGGGGAATTCCCGAATCCGTTCCCCCTCAAGATCTGAATCAATATCTGCTTACATTATTCAGCACAGTTGCCCCTTCGCTAACCCCCCAGGAGCTTCTTATCGACAGGGCACAGAGAATTTTCAAACTCCCGCACATCGCACCGGATAAACCCAGAGATGTTCTCCTCAGAATACATTTCTTCCAAACGAAAGAGAAAATCCTGAAATCAGCCAGGAACCTATCTCCACTCCCAGAACCGTATTCCCACATTGCTATCTACTCGGACATCTCTGCTGCCACCGCACAGAAAAGAAGGGAGCTTGCACCTATCACTAAAGTCCTACAACAACAAAACATCCCATATCAATGGGGCTTCCCTACTAACCTAATAATCACCCACCTCGGGAAGAATACCACCATTTCAGAGCTCAAACAAGGCATCAAGCAACTCCACAACTGGGGCTTTCACCCCCCCTGGAGGACAAAACCCCCATCCGCAACAAAACCTCCCACCTTCAAAGCGACTGGCATAACATCACTAACAAATGATCTAAGATCTAAAGCATCTCAGGCTCTTAAGGTCAAAATAGCTGTTTTTTCATTGACTTAACTCCCCCTCATGCAAGTTATATTTTCACTTATAACATCCCAGGTTACTCTCTCAGTACCACACTGAGGCCGTTTTCTCTCCCTCTCCCTGCAGATTGCAAGGAACACCCCACTCCTCCCAAATGAGACGTACTAAGTACGTGACCAATTTATTTTTCCTTTTTCTTCTTTGTCTCCTCTCCCGGAGACTACTTCTCACTTTCCCTCCCCCCTCCTCTCTCCCTTTCTTCTCTTCTCCACCCCCCGGGTCTGACACCTACCTGAAATACAATTATTTTCTTGTAGAATTTACCAACTATGTTTATTGTACCCATGAATGTCTAATAGAATGGAAGATGAAGTCTCACTCCTTGCTCTTTAAAGAGGACATAGCAAAAATGTCTATTCTAATGTACCCTCATGTCCTTAAAGACTGAATAGCCCTTTTAAGCGTTCCCTCCTTTGGAAAGAAGCCACATCCTCAAGATGTGACATTCTTTGCGTCCAAGAGACCCGTTTCGACCGAGCTAAACCCCCTAAATGCACCCACCCTAAATTTCCGCACATGTATCATGCCAACACAGACTCTAAAAAAAGAGGGGTAATGATAGCAGTCAAAAACACAATATCCTTCCAACTCCTCTCCATAGAAACTGATCCTAACAGACACTTTCTTATTATGCATGCTAACTGCAATAGTGCGCCCCTAATCCTTGTAAACCTGTATGCCCTGAACAACCCATCTCCCAAATTCTTTCAGAACATTGCAAACAAATTATCCACATACAAATCAACTCCAATAGTAATCTGTGGAGACTTCAACGACACACTGGATCAAATCGACTCAACAAACCCTGCTCATAAAAAGACCTCATCACTATTATGCTTTACTACATCCCTAAATCTTTATGATACTTGGCGATGCACACACAGCAATGAGAGAGACTTCACCTTCTATTCAGCCGCGCATCAGGTGTACTCCAGAATTGACCTATTTCTAACTGACAAATACACTCTACAAAAAGTATTAAACTCTGCAATCGGAACCATAGCATGGTCGGACCATGCCCCTATTACACTTGAACTGGCACTTGCCAAACAACACAACTCCCCGACTCCCTGGAGGATAAACTCCTCCATACTAGCATCCCCAGAATACAAGAGGCTACTGGAGGAGCAATTGGATTCCTTCTTCACCTCCAACAACACCCCAGGCATCAACCCAACCCTCCTCTGGAACACGCATAAAGCGTGTCTCAGAGGAATTCTAATCAAACTGTCTGCACAAGAGAGAAAGCGAAGAACACAACAAATAACGGAAATAACAGGAAAAATTAGAACCCTAGAAACACAAAATAAGATCTCCCACAAACCCAAATGATTAGAAGATATCAATGCAGCCCGAAACCAGTTAAGAGATATTTTGCAAAAAAACTATGACTTCTATGTCAGACGACTCAAGGCGACAGCGTATAGCTCAAGTAATAAACCAGGAAAATATCTTGCCAAACAATATAAAAGAAAAATAACCATGTCAAAGATTCCTCACTTAAAAAACACACAAGGCAATATTATCTCCAACCCAGCTGAAATAGCGGAACAATTCCGAGCATACTATGCCAAACTATACAACCTAAAAGACTCGGATAACAACCCAGAACCGCAATCTTCCCATATCAAATCCTTTTTAGACTCTATAACCCTCCCTAGACTATCAGACACTCAAATCAAGCAACTGACAGACCCATTCACAGAAGAGGAAGTAGAAAGCGTCATAAAATCTCTACCCCTCCATAAATCCCCAGGTCCAGACGGATACTCCAATGACTACTATAAAACTTTCACGAACCGTCTATCGCATCACTTAACCAACGCCCTTAAAGACATTGCAGACAAAGGCCAGGCCCCACCAGAATTCCTAGAATCAATGATTGTCACAATTCCCAAACCAGGTAAACCCACGGATGACCCGACCAACTTCAGACCCCTTTCTCTCCTCAATTCAGATACTAAGATCTATGCCAACTTAATATCCTTAAGAATAGCCCATATTATACCACAATTAGTACATCCCGACTAAGTAGGATTCCTACACGGGAGACAGACAGCCGACGGCACAAGACGCTTCTTTAATCTCCTACAATGGGCGGAGCATCACAACACCCCATCCATTCTCTTATCATTAGATGCCGAAAAGGCCTTTGATAGGGTACATTGGAAATATATGCAAGCAGTACTTGAAAAATTTGGCTTCTCTGACAGAATTCTAAATTCCATCAATGCTCTATACACCAATCCTTCAGCCAAAGTCTGGACCTCGGGATTCATGTCCCGCTCCTTCCCTATCACGAATGGAACACGCCAAGGATGCCCACTATCCCCCATAATCTTTGCCCTCATCATAGAACCATTAGCACAACACATTAGAACCAACCAAGACATCAATGTAAACAAAATCCAACATAAAATTGGCTTATACGCTGACGACATCTTAATATGCCTCTCAAACCCAGAAAAATCATTAAAACCCCTACATGATCTATTAAATAAATTTAGCTCCATCTCTCTATACAAAATCAACCACTCCAAATCACAAATGATCCCCATCTGCCTACCACAAATCATTAAACAAAAAATATCAAATAATGTCCCCTTTTGTGGGCCCCACAGGGATGCCTAACATACTTAGGAGCCCACTTAGCAACTCCAACCTCCAAAATCAAAAACATTAGTCTAAATGCTCTACTTAACACACTACACAAAATTAGCAACTCACTTCAATCTGGAGTCACCTCTTGGGCAGGTCGCATCTCATTAGCTAAAATGTTTCTCCTACCTCATATACTGTATTTATTCCGTACCTTACCAATCTCACTCTCGCTAACTCAACTAAACAGACTACAACAAGTCATTCAGACATTTATATAGAACCGTAAAAAACCTTGCATCAAAAGAGAGACTCTTTACAGACCAGCCAAACTGGCAGGTATGGGGGCCCCCAACATAAAAGCATACTATAAAGCCACCCTAATAGCACAAGCACGAGCATGGTGGTCCCCAACCGACTATCTACCCAGGTCTCAAATTGAATCGGCAGCTGTGAAGTCCTCTTTAAAAACACTGCTACTCTCCAATTGGACAGCTAACTACAACGATCGCTACTTCTTAGATAGTATAAAAGCTACCATGAAGGCCTGGGCATCTATTCCGCACCCGGAAAAGGGTATCTCATCCCAAGCACTAAAAAACCTCACACTGAAATCATTGGAAGCCATCATACCCAACTTGTCTTTAACTGATTGGACTATGGCAGGAATCCACACCATTGGCCACCTTTACCAAGATACAGTATTGCTTTCCTTCCAGGACCTTTGCAAAAAACATGCCTTAACCACCAACACCTTTTTCAAGTACCTACAGGTAAGGCATGCGCTCCAAGGAATCAAAATACACCACGACAATGATGCTACGGCACCCATTCTAAAACTAATGGATACTCCACCACACATGACCTTAAAAATCACCCCATTCTATTGGACACTCAACTCTGGAAACCCCAAAGAAAAGCTACCTTCAATGCAGTATTGGGAAAAATCTCTACAATTCTCGGCAACTACAGCCCAGTGGCAAATGGCCACCAACTCAGCTCTTCTCCACTCCAAGTGCCTAGCTCACTGGGAAACGACCCAAAAACTCCTCCACAATTGGTACCACACCCCTGACAAATTAGCACGGATATATCCAAATCGATCCGCAATGTGCTGGCGGAACTGTGGCCATACAGGCTCCTCTCCGCACATCTGGTGGTACTGCCCTAGACTCTCCTCTTACTGGACTGAAACTTTCAAACTGTACACAACTCTCACGGGAACCCCAATTTCCCCAGATCCCAAACTGGCCCTATTTGGAATAGGCATAGACTCCATACCTGTGAATTCTCGAACTGTCCTAATCCATCTTTTTATAGCCGCAAGGCTAAACATTGCTAGAGCCTGGAACCAAAATACTCCTCCTACCATATCTCAAATTATTACATCTGTCAGAGAACAGGCGAACATGGAATACCTGTTTGCAAAAGCAAACCTTACAACTGAAATATTTCTCACTAAATGGTCTCCTTGGATCCTGAACCCCATCAGCAATTGGACCCCCTGAACACTTCTTGGATCAGAAAACCTTTGTACAATAAAAACAACATGATCAGATAATCTAGTCCCAAATCTTTCTATTTGTATATAACTGCTTATGTCCAAAGCACAAATACAATCTTCCATACCCCCCTCAGGTGTCGCCCCCCCCACCTTTTTACTACTATACTCTTCTCTCCTATTCCCTCTCCCCTCTACTTTTGATGCTTCCAGCTTATGCCATCTGCTGTGCATATGCTTTCAGCCTCTTTTACATGGTTGTTTTAATATGGTATGCATTTGTCGAATACACAAGCTCGTAGCACTTTTGTTATGTTGTAATTAGTTAATGTTACATTGAAGGTGTCTCTGTGTAGACACCACATTTGAAACACCGGATATGATGGTTTTCCTTACTTTTTATTCTCTTATGTTTTTGATTGTAATATACTCAAACACTAATAAAAATCTATTGAAACAAAAAAAAAAAACAACTACTACTGCATTAGGGCCAGGTTCCTGTTGGTTCTCTGAGGGAGAGTTTATCGTTCTAAATACAACTACTTCTGCATTAGGGCCAGGTTCCTGTTGGTGCTCTGAGGGAGAGATTTTCCTTCTAAAAACAACTACTGCTGCATTAGGGCCAGGTTCCTGTTGGTTCTCTGAGGGAGAGTTTATCGTTCTAAAAACTACTACTACTGCATTAGGGCCAGGTTCCTGTTGGTGCTCTGAGGGAGAGTTTATTATTCTAAATACAACTACTACTACATTAGGGCCAGGTTCTTGTTGGTGCTCTGAGGGAGAGTTTATCATTCTAAAAACAACTACTACTGCACTAGGGCCAGGTTCTTGTTGGTGCTCTGAGGGAGAGTTTATCGTTCTAAAAACAACTACTACTGCACTAGGGCCAGGTTCCTGTTGGTGCTCTGAGGGAGAGTTTATCGTTCTAAAAACAACTACTACTGCATTAGGGACAGGTTTATGTTGGTGCTCTGAGGGAGAATTTATCATTCTAAAAACAACTACTACTGCATTAGGGCCAGGTTCCTGTTGGTGCTCTGAGGGAGAGTTTATCATTCAAAAAACAACTACTACTACATTAGGGCCAGGTTCCTGTTGGTGCTCTGAGGGAGAGTTTATCGTTCTAAAAACAACTACTACTGCATTAGGGCCAGGTTCCTGTTGGTTCTCTGAGGGAGAGTTTATCGTTCTAAAAACAACTACTACTGCATTAGGGCCAGGTTCCTGTTGGTTCTCTCAGGGAGAATTTATCATTCTAAAAACAACTACCACTGCATTAGGGCCAGGTTCCTGTTGGTGCTCTGAGGGAGAGATTATCATTCTAAAAACAACTACTACTGCATTAGGACCAGGTTCCTGTTGGTGCTCTGAAGGAGAGTTTATCGTTCTAAAAACAACTACTACTGCACTAGGGCCAGGTTCCTGTTGGTGCTCTGAGGGAAAGTTTATCGTTCTAAAAACTACTACTACTGCATTAGGGCAAGGTTCCTGTTGGTGCTCTGAGGGAGAGTTTATCGTTCTAAAAACAACTACTATTGCATTAGGGCCAGGTTCCTGTTGGTGCTCTGAGGGAGAGATTATCGTTCTAAAAACAACTACTACTGCATTAGGGCCAGGTTTCTATTGGTGCTCTAAGGGAGAGTTTATCGTTCTAAAAACAACTACTACTGCATTAGGGCAAGGTTCCTGTTGGTTCTCTGAGGGAGAGTTTATCGTTCTAAAAACAACTACTACTGCATTAGGACCAGGTTCCTGTTGGTTCTCTGAGGGAGAGTTTATCATTCTAAAAACAACTACTACTGCATTAGGGCCAGGTTCCTGTTGGTGCTCTGAGGGAGAGTTTATTATTCTAAAAACTACTACTACTGCATTAGGGCCAGGTTCCTGTTGGTGCTCTGAGGGAGAGATTATCCTTCTAAAAACAACTACTACTGCATTAGGGCCAGGTTCCGGTTGGTTCTCTGAGGGAGAGTTTATCGTTCTAAAAACAACTACTACTACATTAGGGCCAAGTTCTTGTTGGTGCTCTGAGGGAGAGTTTATCATTCTAAAAACAACTACTACTGCACTAGGGCAAGGTTCTTGTTGGTGCTCTGAGGGAGAGTTTATCGTTCTAAAAACAACTACTACTGCACTAGGGCCAAGTTCCTGTTGGTGCTCTGAGGGAGAGTTTATTGTTCTAAAAACAACTACTACTGCATTAGGGCCAGTTTCCTGTTGGTGCTCTGAGGGAGAGTTTATCGTTCTAAAAACAACAACTACTGCATTAGGGCCAGGTTCCTGTTGGTGCTCTGAAGGAGAGTTTATCGTTCTAAAACAACTACTACTGCACTAGGGCCAGGTTCCTGTTGGTGCTCTGAGGGAGAGTTTATCGTTCTAAAAACTACTACTACTGCATTAGGGCAAGGTTCCTGTTGGTGCTCTGAGGGAGAGTTTATCGTTCTAAAAACAACTACTACTGCATTAGGGCCAGGTTTCTATTGGTGCTCTGAGGGGGAGTTTATCATTCTAAAAACAACTACTACTGCATAAGTGCCAGGTTCCTGTTGGTGCTCTGAGGGAGAGATTATTGTTCTAAAAACAACTACTACTGCATTAGGGCCAGGTTTCTATTGGTGCTCTGAAGGAGAGTTTATTGTTCTAAAAACAACTACTACTGCATTAGGGCAAGGTTCCTGTTGGTTCTCTGAGGGAGAGTTTATCATTCTAAAAACAACTACTACTGCATTAGGGCCAGGTCCCTGTTGGTGCTCTGAGGGAGAGATTCTCATTCTAAAAACAACTACTACTGCATATGGGCCAGGTTCCTGTTACTTCTCTGAGGGAGAGTTTATTGTTCTAAAAACAACAACTACTGCACTAGGGCCAGGTTCCTGTTGGTGCTCTGAGGGAGAGTTTATCGTTCTAAAAACAACTACTACTGCACTAGAGCCAGGTTCCTGTTAGTGCTCTGAGGGAGAGTTTATAATTCTAAAAACTACTACTACTGTATTAGGGCCAGGTTCCTGTTGGTGCTCTGAGGGAGAGTTTATTATTCTAAAAACAACTACTACTGCATTAGGGCCAGGTTCCTGTTGGTGCTCTGAGGGAGAGTTTATCATTCTAAAAACAACTACTACTGCTGGTGTTGCTGAAGCTCCTGTTGCAAGGAGAGGACGTGGTCGATCTGTGCCAGCTACAAGCACAAATGAAAAACCTTTTTCAGGTAGCCGACAGAACCTTCAATGTTATATGGTAGGCCCGAATGCTGCTCAACAAATGGTGAGGCCAGAACAAGTACAGGCGATAGTAGATTGGGATTTCTGACAATGCCTCCAGTTTCTTCACATTGTCTCCCACCCGGTACCTTGATGAAAGCTCAGAGTTGGCACCTGAACCCCATGGCCATCTGTCTTTCACCTCAGCACCTTGTAAATCAGCCAAGCAGTCTGAGCCCCAAGTCATGCAGCAGTCTCTTATGCTTTTTGATGACTCTGCTGCTGTGTTTTCCGTGGGCCATCCACATAGCCCTGGCCCAGAAGTGGAAGACATTGAGTGCACTGACGCCCAACCACTTCTGGTTCAGGATGAGGACATGGAAACACCACGGCAGCATATCTGTGATGATGATGACGAAACACAGGTGCCAACTGCTACGGCTTTCCTCAGTGTGCAGACTGACAAGGAGGGCAGTGGTGAAGGGTGGGTGGAAGATGATGAGGTCCTAGACCCCACATGGAATGAAGGTCATGCGAGTGACATGCGCAGCTTGGAGGAAGAGGTGGTGGTCGCACAGAGGCACAAGCACAGCAAAAGAGGAAGCAGGTTGCAAAAGCGGAGCGAGCATCTCTAGACAGTATGCCTGCTACTACCCACCGCACCAAAGGACCTAGCACACCAAAGGCAGCTTCTCCTGCTTCCTCTTCTGCTGCTGCCTCGGCCTCTTCCTTCACCTCTACAGTGCCAGTGTCACCTGCCACCCAGCAAACAGACAATGTGACAGCAACGCCACCATGTCCGCCACCGTCCCCAAGCATTTCCACACGGTCCCATGGAAGCTTACAGCTCTCCATCTCCCAAACACTGGAGAGAAAGAGGAAGTACCCCCCTACCCACCCTGGCCATGAATGCTAGCATTTCTAAATTCCTGGCCTTTGAAATGCTGTCATTCCGTGTGGTGGACATGGACAGTTTTAAAAACCTGATGGCGTTGGCTGTACCACAGTATGTGGTTCCCAGCCGCCCCTACTTTTCCAGGCAAGCCATCCCTTCCCTGCACAAACAAGTCGGGGACGAGATCAAGTGTGCACTGCGCAATGCCATCTGTGGCAAGGTCCACATTACCACTGATACGTGGACCAGTAAGCAAAGGCAGGGACGCTATATCTCGCTAACTGCACACTGGGCAAATGTAGTGGTGGGTGGGCCTGAGGCGGCTAGCCGTTTGGCGCATGTCCTTCCGCCACCGAGGATTGCAGGGCATTTCTCTTTGCCTCCTGTTGCCTCCTCCTCCTACTGCACTTCCTCCTCCTCCTCTACCACCTCCTCATCCGCTCAGCGTAACACCTTCAGTACCAACTTCAGCACATCCAGAGTGAAACGACAGCAAGCTCTTTTAAAACTGATATGTTTGGGGGATAAACCCCACACTGCGCAGCAGCTGTGGATGGGCATTGAACAACAGACCGATGAGTGGTTGTTGCCACTGAGCCTCAAGCCCGACCTGGTGGTGTGCGATAATATGCGAAATCTCGTAGCAGCTCTGGGCCTAGCCGGTTTGATGCACATTCCTTGCCTGGCGCATGTGATGAATTTGGTGGTGCAGAAATTTCTAAAAAGCTACCCGGATATGTCAAAGCTGCTGCAGAAAGTGCGGGCCGTCTGTGCATGCTTTTGGCATTCTCACCCTGCTGCTGCTCACCTGTCTGCGCTGTAGCGGAACTTAGGCCTTCCCGCTCACCGCCTCCTATGCGATGTGCCCACAAGGTGGAACTCCACCTTGCACATGCTGGAGAGACTTGTGAGCAGCAGCAGGCAATAGTGGAGTTTCAGCTACAGCACGCAGGACTCAGTCGCTCTGCGGAACAGCACCACTTCACCAACGAGTGGGCCTCCATGCGAGACCTGTGTAGCGTATTGCAGTGTTTCGAGTACTCCACCAACATGGCCAGTGCCGATGACGCTGTTCTCAGCGTTACTATCCCACTTCTATGTCTCCTTGAAAAAACACTTCGGGCGATGATGGAAGAGGATGTGGCACAGGAGGAGGAGGAAGAGGGGTCATTTCCACGGTTATCAGGCCAGTCATTCACAAGTGGTTCGGAGGGTGGGTTCGTGCAACAGCATAGGCCAGGTGAAAAATTTTCAAGCCAGGGGACAGTTCTGGAGGATGAGGAGGACGAGGATGATGATGAGGAGGAGGAGGAGGAACCGTGTTCACAGCAGGGTGGCATCCAATGCAGCTTGTGGGCATCATTGGAGCGTGGCTGGGGGGATACGGAGGACACAGATGATACACCTCCCACAGACGACAGCTTGTCTTTGCCTCTGGGCAGCCTGGCACACATGAGCGACTACATGCTGCAGTGCCTGCTCAATGACAGCAGAGTTGCCCACATTTTAACTTGTGCTGATTACTGGATGGCCACCCTGCTGGATCCCTGTTACAAGGACAACTTGCCGTCCTTAATTTCCTCACTGGAGTATGATCGGAAGATGCGCGACTACAAGCGCACTCTGATAGACGCGCTGCTGAGGGCATTCCCAAATGACATCGGGGGCTCAGTGGAAGCACAAGGTGAAGGCAGAGGAGGAGGAGCAGGAAGAGGTCACCAACGCAGCTGTGGAACCGCCAGCACCTCAGAAGGCAGGGTTAGCATGGCCAAAATGTGGAAAAGCTTTGTCAGCAGCACGCCAGCAAAAATTGTGAAGAACCACATAGAAACCCATCACAGGGACACACCGGGCTATATAAACTAAGGATCATTTATTGGTATAACATGTAAAGGCAATTAAACAATTGTGACACAATCACTGAAGACATATGAAATTAAAATAATTGGCAACGTTGTCAATGTACATGGGGAAACAAACCAGCCGGCTGATAGGCACATGCAACCATCAATGACTACTCATGCATGCATACTGGTACATTGATTATCACTAGATGATAAACCACAACAATGGGTGTAGTTAGCAGTATGGACAATTGCTGCATATAGTGCACCTGTGAGCGCTAGGGGATGGAAAATAGAATGACAGCCTATTGGAATGAGACAACAGACCCACTTATTCAATCCCAAAAAGGGGCACCGCTGCTGCAGAAAACTGAAGATAAGGAAGTCTGAAAGTGGAACACGCCACTGTAATAACCTGCAGCAGGATGGCAACGTAAGATTAGACACACTTCCTCCGATCCTTATACACAAGCACAAGGTAATAGACACTTGAAAAGCAGAAGTTCTCTGGTAATTGGCTGACCTGCACCAACTGCAGGGGTCTGTGTGCTGAGTGTCTGGCTGATAAGTACTGAGTGAGGATAAGGAGAGTTGTAGAGAGAGCACTGACACTCGTCAAGGAATAGAAGGAGATACAAGCTCACCCGTCCTGGTATGGTGCTGCAGGCACTTCCATGGAATAGTTCCGTGTGGGTTGGGGGTGGCGATCCTCTTCTGAGCGGTCCCACGTGGAGTGGACACTGTCAGGCTGTTTGTTGGTACTCAGTTGGGAATCAGCGCGTGCTGGAGGCAGGGAGGAGTGGGAGGAGGGGTTGTCCCGCGGTCATGTGACCGCTCCGTGCTGTCTTGAATACCAGCTAAGAAACTCACAGGGATGATGGGTGCCGGCGGCTGGATGTCCCCCAGGGATGGAAGACCAGAACACTGACGCGTTTCGTCCACTGCACGTGGACTTTGTCAAAGCTGGGGCATATGGGTGCCGCTGGCTATATTTATGAGGAAAAATTTAATTGCTCAACATGTAATATTGTGTTTCACCACCAGAGGTCACCCTTTTATATCTTTCATACACCCCACCAGTCATTCAAAGCAATTGGAATTAAATCAGACAATAAAAAACACCAAATAAAAACAGAAATGACACCGGTTGAAGTTGATGACATATAGATCTCAGTGGCCGACATTGAAACATTAAAAAATATATATGTGTTAACAATAATGTGAATGGTTAAAGAATTTGGACAGATCGTTTATGGAATATCTAGTCGAAATAAATATTATTTCAATATTGTTTCATATTTTGAAGAAAACAACAAGGTGGTTATCCCATCTAAAGTTAATCTTCAAGGAAGACGGAGAGGTTGCACTCCGTATTTAATCCCCCAGGGGACATTGCATCCAGAAGGAAAATGAACATTTTCTCCTTCTGAAGCAATATCTTGTCAAAATCACCTCTCCTCAATGGGAGGTCCAGGGCATAAATGCCCTTCATGGTGAGCCCTTCTGGGTTGCCCCCATGTACCTGCTTGAAGTGAATGGCTAGTGGTTTCTCCTCATCTTTTTTGCTCTTGATGCTGGAGATATGTTCTCCTATTCTAATTTTTAAAGGGCGTTTTGTTTTCCCGATGTATGCTTTTCCACAAGGACAGACAATCTGATAAATCACTCTCGTTGTGGAACAGTTGATAAATCTCTTAATGTGGAAGTGTTTAGTCCCATCCGCATTAGAGAAAGTATCGGTCCTGTGTACATATTGACACATGCTGCATCTTCCGCAAGGGTACATACCTGGCTTAACCGGTCTATTGGATAGCCAGTTAGTAACAGGTGACCTTTTGTATTCGGAGTGCACTAGCATATCTGACAAATTTTGGGCTCTTTTGGCTACCATTTGGGGAAAGGGACCAACTATCTCTTTGAGTAGGGGGGTTCTAGTGAGGAGGTGCCAGTGTTTATTCAGTATGTTCCTTACTTGTTTCCACTGAGCACCAAATTTTGTGATGACTCTAGTGGTTGACGCACTGGTTGGAGTGCAGTTTTTTACCAAGGGATCATTTTTAGGGGTCTTGATAAGGTCTAAGCGGTTGGTGGCTGCCGCTCTCCGTTTGGCCTTCCTAATGGTTCCATGGGAATATCCTCGTTCCCTGAATCGTGTATAGACAGCCCTAGATTCGTGATTGAAGGACATATCAGTTGAGCAGTTTCTTCGGGCCCTAAGAAACTGGCCAACCGGTATCCCGTTCACTAAAGATCTAGGGTGGCAGCTACTGGCGTGTAGCAGGGTGTTGGCTGCTGTGGGTTTTCTAAAGGTGTGGGTATGTAAAGTATCTCCCACCTTTTGTATGGTTAAATCAAGGAAAGGTAGGGATTCCGCTTCTACCGCATGAGTAAGGCGAATATTTCTGTTGTTATCATTAAGTTCCTCCAGGAAGTTTGTTAGATCCTCTCGGGACCCTCCCCAGAGTACGAAGATATCATCTATGTATCTGGCCCACATTTGAACATGGGCCAGAAACATAGGGGATCTATACACCGCCTGTTCCTCCCAGAGTCCCAAATGTAAACACGCGTAGGCAGGTGCCCATGGGGCTCCCATAGATGTACCACGTGTTTGTTGATAGGAGACTCCGAGAAATTGGAAACAGTTGTGCGTTAGCATGAACTCCAAAAGGTCCACCACAAATTCATTGTGGGCCCCCATTTCGGGATACTTCCTCTCCAAGAAATAGGCAACTGCTTTGATGCCCCACTGGTGGGGGATGGACGTATATAAAGATTCTACGTCGATGCCCACCAGTAGTGTACCCTCCGGTACCTTAAGATCAGATATTTTAGATAGAAGTTGGCTGGTGTCCTGTACATAAGACGGGAGCTCCCGGACAAGATTTTGGATAAGGGCATCAACAAATTTTCCTGTTCTCTCTAGGGGTCCTCTTATGGCCGAGACTATAGGTCTGCCTGGGGGGTTGGCCATATTTTTATGTAATTTAGGAATAAGGTAAAATGTGGGTATATTATAGTCTCTGACCATAAGGAAGTCCCTTTCTTTCTTGGGGAGGAGTCCCTCTTCGGAAGCTAAAGTTAGTTTAGAGTTGAGCTGTTTGACAATGATGGGGAAGGGGTTGTTATCCAACCTTCTATAGGTGCTACTGTCCCTAAGTTGGCGGAAAACCTCTTGTTCGTACAAGAGTGATGACCAGAGGACAATGTTGCCACCCTTGTCACTGCCTCGAATCACCAGGTTGGGAGCCTGTTGGAGGTCTTTAAGGGCTCTCCTCTCTTCATTAGATAGGTTATCGAGTCCCCTCCAATTCCAGTTTACCTCCCTTAGGTCCCTCCGGACCAATTCAAGAAAGGTACTTATCCATTTGTGGCGTGACAAGGGGGGCATTTTGCGGGATCTAATCCTGATGCCCGATGGTCTGAACATACCTGGGATTTCACTCTCCTCAACCTCACCCAAATGTTCGTTTTCCTGGAGGAGGGATACTAAAGCCTCTAAGGCTTCTTTCTCCTGTGGGTCCTGCCCAATTTGAGGTTCCATCTCAGAAGTATTCTTACTTTTGTGCCAATAATTGAGCACCACTTTTCTGAGAAAGAGGTTGAGGTCTTTAAAGACCTCAAATTCATTCATGGAGGCAGCTGGGGAGAAAGATAAACCTTTTTGGAGAAGGGAAATGTGATTAGGTTTTAATGAAAAGTCAGAGAGGTTTACAACCCTCAAGTCCTGGTCTGGTTGTTCATTTTCCAACATGGAAGATGTGGGGAGAGTGGTGGGAAAAGAATAAGGGTCTGGAGATAACAGCATATCAATCCCAGGGAGGGGGGTGGTGGGAGTAGGTGTTGCGTGGGGGAAGGAGACAAGTGGGGCACTGATTAGTCCCCTCGTCATTTTCTGTTTGTCCTGGCTCGGGTCTGTCTTGGTGGGCCTTTGGCGTCTACTCTTGGGTCCCTTTCTCCTTCTCCTTTTTTGTTTATAGATTTGGTCGGAATGTCTGTTTTTCGGGGACCTGGTCCGTGTTCGGTGGTTTGTCGTTGGTCTAAAAAAGTAACAGATCTCTCGATCCTATCAGACTCACTGTCAGAAGAAGAGGCCCCGCTTTTGGACTGTGGGCGACTCCTATTTCTGCGTCTCCTTGATCTACTCCTCCCCCTAGGGATGGTTAGATCAAAAATTTCACCTAGTTCCCAGTCTTTGATGTTCTGTAAGAATTTTTCTTGTTTGGAAATTTTTAAGTTTTTTTGGACTTTTTCTACCTCCTTTTTAAGTAGGTCGTTAAGTCTCTCAAAGTCAGTATCCTGTTTATACGGTTCTAATAGTGTGGCACTTTGTGCAATTTCAGTTTGTAATTCTCCCAGTTGTATATTTTCCTCCTCTACTATTAATTTCATTAATTCTATACCTCTCTCTGTACAATTCTTTTTCCACTTCTCTACAAATCTGGGTGTTTGTAGGTGTTCGGCCGGTACAATTCTTTCCCTGAGTCCTCGGGGGATCACACCTCTATTAATATGGGAAGTCAGGGACGAAATGTCCCATTTCCTATTGAGGTGTCTAATGATTAACTTTTTGTGATTTTTGAATAGTTTTTTAAGGGTCTCTTGGTTAGGGTTAGTCGGGGTCACATTGGGATCAAAAGCTGCCTGGATTTCCAAATCGATCTGATCGTCCAACTGATAGGCCATGGAGAAAATAAATGTCAATACAACCGGAAGTCTCAACAGTGAAAAATGTGGTTGGTGTGGGATTACCACACTGAAAAACAGTACCCCGGAGGAATCACTGAAGGGACCTGAGATGATGCCGTGGGATATCATATACTGAAAAGGGGGGGTTTGGTAAAATGATTCCACCGTGGGGCAACAATTTGAATGACCTTGTGAAAAATGTGATTACATTTACAAGACGCCTCTCATCCTCAAGGCTGTCAGCAGCACGCCACCACAAACAGCACCACCAGCTGATAGGCAACGTCTTAGAAGGAGGCAGCATTTCAGCAACATGGTGGAACCAGTGGCGGCTGGTGAAATTTTTGGATGGGGGGGCTCCAGGCCCCGCCCTTCCTTTTGACCCATCCCACTTCTAATAAGCCCCTCCCCTTATATAATCCACCCACTCCGTCCCCTGTATTCCACATATTGTGTCAGGAGTATACAGCTCAGCATCACAGGACACAGTATACAGCTCAGCATCACAGGACACAGTATACAGCTCAGCATCACAGGGCACAGTATACAGCTCAGCATGAACACAGTATACAGCTCAGCATCACAGGACACAGTATACAGCTCAGCATCACAGGACACAGTATACAGCTCAGCATCACAGGACACAGTATACAGCCCCAACATCACAGGGCACAGTATACAGCTCAGCATCACAGGACACAGTATACAGCTCAGCATCACAGGGCACAGTATACAGCTCAGCATCACAGGGCACAGTATACAGCTCAGCATGGACACAGTATACAGCTCAGCATCACAGGACACAGTATACAGATCAGCATCATAGGACACAGTATACAGCTCAGCATCACAGGACACAGTATACAGCCCCAACATCACAGGGCACAGTATACAGCTCAGCACCACAGGGCACAGTATACAGCCCCAACATCACAGGACACAGTATACAGTGACACAGGTGGGGGCAGTTATGTAGCCAGTGACACAGGTGGGGGCAGTTATGCAGCCAGTGACACAGGTGGGGCAGTTATGCAGCCAGTGACACAGGTGGGGGCAGTTTGCAGCCAGTGACACAGGTGGGGGCAGTTTGCAGCCAGGGACAGAGGTGGGGGCAGTTTGCAGCCAGTGACACATTAGGGGCAGTTTGCAGGCAGTAACACAGGATGGTCAGTTTGCAGCCAGTGAGATAGGTGGGGTACATTGCAGAGTCCCCCCCCCCTGCACTTACCCCATCCAGCAGGCAGGTCTGTTGCAGAGATTCGGCACACGGAGAGCGGCTGTCCCCCCCTCATCGGTCCCCGGGCGCTCAAGGTCTCTGTGGGAGCGGAAGTCACCTCCGCTCCCACAGTGACCCGCCCCCGGCTAGGCATCCAATCACCCTGAACGGAGGCTCAGGGCAGCCAATCAAGCTATGAGTGTGCGCCTGCTCAGCGCACACTCATAGCTTTTAATGGCCGGCCAATAGGCTCACTACTTGGCTGTCATATGACAGCCAAGGAGCCGAAAAAAAAAAAAAAGAAAGTCAATGTACCGGCGCCACCTGCAGGTGGGCGGGGTTGACTTTTTTTTTTTCCTTTGCCGGCTGGGAGGCGGCGACCCAGCACCCCTCCCACACCAGCTGCCGCTGCAGAAGACCACCAGTTACAGTTACAGGAGACCATCAGTTACAGTTACAGCAGACCACCAGTTACAGTAACAGAGACCACCAGTTACAGTTACAGGAGACCACCAGTTACAGTTACAGGGGACCACCAGCAGGGGTAGCTCTAGCCATTTCAATTGCAGGTGCTGTGCTGGGGGTAACAGAGACCTCTTACATTGTCCAGCATGGAGGCTGCTTCAGTTTAAAGTGCACCGGTCAGTAACATTACAAGTCTGCAAATATACATTCCTGCCATGCCATCATATACAGGAACATTATCATTCTTCAGAAAAGCTCCACCTTTTGTCATTAAAAGACGTCTTTGAACTCCGGTCCAATGACTTTGCCTGGGCTGAGATGATGTCATCAGTCTGCTGCAGGCAGGAGGAGAC
>BLSH010086421.1:44760-55211 GCA_018402905.1 Glandirana rugosa
GTTGAAGGTCGATCTTAGACTTTACTGTCGAGGGATGCGGGATGGGCGATAGGAAGTGTCGTTGGACTCTCGAGACGGGTGGGTTGATGCGAGATTACATGACTATTCTCTGTGCCAATAACGGACCTCCCTTCGATCCTTTTCTGATTTTCACAGGGGCGTGGATAGGGTTGTGTAGGGTTAAGTTCCATTAGGCTACGAAGGGCGGAGATGAGTTGTACGCCGGAAGTGGAGGACCCTGAATTTTCCTGAGAGGTTTTAACGGAGTGATATGCTGTGTCCTAGACCGGACTATGCTGGGATGGTCAGGTATGTTCACCATTCAATCAGGTTATCGAAAAACGTGTGCTTGAACCTAAGTTCTGGATTGGGGCAGATGGCTTTTACATAGGAAGCAATTTGGTGGATGTAAAAGTCGTGATGGGGAGCGAGGCGAAATTCCACTTGTATGGACTGGTAGGGTCGTATCAGGCCAGATCCTGTGTCGTATAGTGAGGCAATTTTGGAGAGTCCTTTTAAGTCCCAGGAGGTGAAGGCCGCATGTTGAGTAGAGGCGGGAAGCATCGGATTACCTTGAATTGGGATGTGTTGGGATAGGTGCGGGGACACTTTTAGTCTTTTCCTAGCTTCCCTCCAGGCAATAACCGTGTCTCTTATCAGTACATTAGAGCGTAGTTGGGTGGGCAGAGCTCTCAGGTTGCTGTGAAGGATAGCGGGTAGGGCGTAGGGAGCTGTCATTTCAGATTCTAGCTGGAAGTTGGTATATTTCGATTTCTGAGTGAGCCAGTCCAGACCCGATCTTACTAGACATGATAAATATATACTCTAATATGTGGGAGTCCGGCTCCCCCCTCGCCCTTCGGGAGATAAAGTTTGGGTAAGGCAATTCAGGGTTTTTTGCCCCTCCAGAGGAAGGAGGTTAGAGCTTTGCTAAGCCTTTGGATATCGACATGTTTGATTAAAATAGGAATTGTCTGCATAGGGTATAGAAGGCGAGAAAAGCTTACCATTTTGTACAGATGACATCTCCCAAAGAGCGAAAGGGGAAGGCCGCTCCATGTCTCCAATTCACCAACAATTTTTTTTAATTAAGGGGGGGTAATTTAGCGAGTAAATAGAGGCAGGATCTTTTCCAATGTTCACTCCCAGGTATGTTATGTGCTGGCGTGCAATTTTGAAGGGTGTAGAGTGGGTTCATGAGTCTTTCCCCTGTTTATTGAGGGGTAAGATCTCCCTCTTGCTGAAATTTATTTTCAAACCAGCATATTTTTGGAATGTTTGAAATATTTGCTGTATTTGGGGTATGTCTTTTTGGGGATTGCCCGTGAAAATTAGTATGTCATCCACGAAAAGCGCAGTCTTTAGCTGTGCCTTGCCTATTTGGACTCCGTGCAAGGGGGCATGGATGTTTAAGAGGCGGGAAAGAGGTTCTCGTGCAATGTTGAATAGGAGCGGGGACAAGGGGCATCCTTGCCTCGTCCCCTTGTGTAGAGAAATGGATTCAGAAATTAGTCCTGCTGCTACTACTCTGGCAGAGGGGCTGGAGTATAGACTTTTGACAAAGTGGGTTATTTTGCCCCTGAAACTGAAGGCCTCAAGGGTTTTAAATAGATAGTCAAAGTTTACATTGTCAAAAGCCTTCTCGGCATCAAGAGTGAGTATAGCTGTGTCTTTGGAGGGGTTGTTCTTAGCCCAGTCTAAAACCGCTATGACTTTTCTAATGTTGGCCGCCGCCGATCTGCCTTTGAGAAGTCCAGCCTAGGCCAAATGAATTAAGTCTGGCAATATGGTCGCAAGCCGGGTGGCAATTATTTTGGACAGGAGTTTTGAGTCTACATTAAGTAGAGATATAAGTCGGTAAGACCCGGGTTCCATAGGATCTTTGCCCTTTTTTGCTATCAGCTTGATGTAGGCTTGTTGGCCTGAGGGGAGATATGGGCCTCTTGCCCATATGTGGTTGAATACCTTGGATGGGGTAGGAGATATAAAGGTTTTGGTTAGCTTAAAAAATTCTCCTGTCAGCCCATCTGGGCCGGGAGATTTGTTAGTGGCTAAAGACTTGATGGTATCCTCGATTTCTGCCTGTGAAATAGGGGCGTTCAGCGAGTCCAGTCGAGACTGGCTCACTTTAGGTAGCCGAGCATGGTTGAGAAGGTGTTCCTGGGTGTAGAGGGATTTGTAAAAGGAGTGTAGCACTTTGTTGATGTCTTGGGATCTTGTGACTATGTTGCCTTGGTCATTTTTGAGGGCTGTAATGTGTGTGGGTTGGAATTGGCCTCTGCTGAGCCTCGCGAGGAGTTTGCCCGCCTTTTTTCACAGTTTTCCATTCAGCTTCATTGACCGACGAGTTAGCGTGGATTAGTTTCTTTTGGGCCTCTCTAAGTCGCTGACTGGCTGTATTTTTTGAGAGCCTCTTTTTTGCGGAAAGCCGCGTATGAAATTATTTTGCCGCGTAGGAAAGCTTTCCCTGCATCCCAAATCAAGTTTGGGTTGTTGAGATGCTCTCCGTTTGCTTCGAGGAATTCTTCCCACGCCTTCTCCAGGACTGTTTGTAGTTTAGTGTCTTGAGCTAAGAAGGAGGGAAAGCTCCAGATGTTGGGTGTACTCGTTGGGGACAGTACGTTCAGCGAGATTGAAATCGGGGCGTGGTCTGATATCACTATCTCATGGATAGCGGTATCTTCAATCTGTTGTAGGAGAGAGGATGTGACTAGGAGATAGTCCAGTCTGGCAAATGACTTGTGGGGAGGAGAAAAGTAAGTGAATTGTTTCTCGAGTGGGTGGGATGTCCTTCATGGGTCATGGAGTTGAGTTCCTGTGAGGAACTGTTCAAGTTGTGAAGGGGGTGAAGCATGGAGTCCGATCCTCCTGTGTGTTGTGTACTGTATTGAAATCCCCCCCAATTAAATGGGGAGTGAGTGGGTCTTTTAGGATCCATTGGGTGAAAGTTTGAAAAAAGGAGGAGGTAGGAGAGTTGGGGGCATATACATTGGTGATAATGTAGTTTTTATTTTGGATTTGGAGGTGAAGGGAGATTAGGCGTCCATAGGTATCATTTTCCACCGCGGAGACTGCGACTGCAAGCCTCTTGTGAAGGAGAATGATCACTCCGGCTTTTTTGTCTATGGAGGGGGACCCAAAAACCTTGCCTACCCACAGTTTTTGAAGGCGCTTGAAGTCATCTGACTTCAGATGGGTTTCCTGTAGGAGGGCAACATCTGTATTAAGCCGTTTAAGGTGTCTGAGGACCTTCATGCGCTTGGATGGGGACCTAAGACCCTTGACATTCCAAGATATAACTTTTAGAGTATCACCTTAGGTGATGGGGGGGTGAAGTAAGTATGTCAGTGTGTATGTTGGTGTCACAGGAGCAGAGAGACTTACTGTTGGTGATTTGGGAGAGAATTTAGTCCTGGTAGCGAACATGGGAGTGAGCCTGGAAAATAGAGGCGGGAATGAGGTTCTAGTGCAATGTTGAATAGGAGCGGGGACAAGGGGCATCCTTGCCTCATCCCCTTGTGTAGAGAAATGGATTCAGAAATTAGTCCTGCTGCTACTACTCTGGCAGAGGGGCTGGAGTATAGACTTTTGACAAAGTGGGTTATTTTGCCCCTGAAACCGAAGGCCTCAAGGGTTTTAAATAGCCAGTCAAAGTTTACATTGTCAAAAGCCTTCTCGGCATCAAGAGTGAGTATAGCTGTGTCTTTGGAGGGGTTGTTCTTAGCCCAGTCTAAAACCGCTATGACTTTTCTAATGTTGGCCGCCGCCGATCTGCCTTTGACAAGTCCAGCCTGGGCCGAATGAATTAAGTCTGGCAATATGGTCGCAAGCCGGGTGGCAATTATTTTGGACAGGAGTTTTGAGTCTACATTAAGCAGAGATATAGGTCGGTAAGACCCGGGTTCCATAGGATCTTTGCCCTTTTTTGCTATCAGCTTGATGTAGGCTTGTTGGCCTGAGGGGAGATATGGGCCTCCTGCCCATATGTGGTTGAATACCTTGGATAGGGTAGGAGATATGAAGGTTTTGGTTAGCTTAAAAAATTCTCCTGTCAGCCCTTCTGGGCCGGGAGATTTGTTAGTGGCTAAAGACTTGATGGTATCCTCGATTTCTGCCTGTGAAATAGGGGCGTTCAGCGAGTCCAGTCGAGACTGGCTCACTTTAGGTAGCCGAGCATGGTTGAGGAAGGTGTCCGCCAGGGACAGGTCTGTGTCTTCCTGGGTGTAGAGGGATTTGTAAAAGGAGTGTAGCACTTTGTTGATGTCTTGGGATCTTGTGACTATGTTGCCTTGGTCATTTTTGAGGGCTGTAATGTGTGTGGGTTGGAATTGGCCTCTGCTGAGCCTCCCGAGGAGTTTGCCCGCCTTTTTTTGCAGTTTTCTATTCAGCTTCATTGACCGACGAGTTAGCGTGGATTAGTTTCTTTTGGGCCGCTCTAAGTCGCTGACTGGCTGAGCTGTATTTTTTGAGAGCCTCTTTTTTGCGGAAAGCCGCGTATGAAATTATTTTGAGCGGAGACTGCAAGCCTCTTGTGAAGGAGAATGATCACTCCGGCTTTTTTGTCTATGGAGGGGGACCCAAAGACCTTGCCTACCCACAGTTTTTGAAGGCACTTGAAGTCATCTGACTTCAGATGGGTTTCCTGTAGGAGGGCAACATCTGTATTGAGCCGTTTAAGGTGTCTGAGGACCTTCATGCGCTTGGATGGGGACCTAAGACCCTTGACATTCCAAGATATAACTTTTAGAGTATCGCCTTAGGTGATGGGGGGGTGAAGTAAGTACGTCAGTGTGTATGTTGGTGTCACAGGAGCAGAGAGACTTACTGTTGGTGATTTGGGAGAGAATTTAGTCCTGGTAGCGAACGAGTGAGCCTGGAAAATAAAGGTAGAGGGGGGAAATAACAATAACTGAAAAGTTAAACACACAGAAAACTGATAACATTATGCACTTCTATTTTTCCGTCCGGGTCTTACCAAACCTGAGTGGGTGTAACCGACAGTCCGGGGATTTGAAGTTGTTAGGAGATTGCCCCCATGCCCTAAATAGGTAGCGCTTGATTAGCGGCTTTGAGATAAACGTGGGGTAGAGTACAGCGTAGGGGCCTTCTGAGTGGTAGCAAAAAATGGTGTAGTAGTATAGTAGGGCCTCAATTAATGAGAGGAAGAGCTCTTGCCCGGGTAGTTGGAGCGTAGTCTCTTAGGAGGATCTTTTCTGGGACTCCTTTGTTCCCTTACCGCAGATCGTGGGGTAGCCATGTCCACTAGGTTGTCTCCAGGGTGATTCAGGGTGCGCCTGAGATAGTGATCAGCCTTGGATGGGGTATGGAAGGTCATCTGATCTCCACTTGGGGCCTGGAAGCGAAGTATTGCAGGGAAGGCCAGGGTAAATCTTATTCCTTGTTTGAATAGAGCCGCACATATGGGTTGGAAGTCTTTCCTTTTTTTGGAAACTTCTGCTGAATAATCCGCAAATAGCAAGACATTGGTGCCATCTATGGTGAGATTACGGGATTTGCGGAAGGCTTGGAGGATGGCCAGTCTGTCTGCATAGTTTAGAAACTTGACGATGACTGGTCTTCCTGTTTTTCTGTTGCTATCAGGGGTTCCAACTCTGTGTGCTCTTTCTACCATGCATTTGTGTGAAAGGCCTAACGCTTCAGGGATGCGTGCTTCGCAGAGGTAGTGGAGGGCGTTATTGGGGAATGATTCCGGGAGGCCGATGACTCTTAAGTTGTTCCTCCTGGATCTATTCTCTAGATCCTGAAGTTTGTCTTGAATTACCTCATGGATCTTAGCATGTTGTTCCAAGGAGTCCGATAGCTGATAAAGTTCGTCTTCAAGATCAGAAATTCGTGATTCTGCTTGTGATAGCCTTTTTGATTGCTCACCGAGCTCCCTCTTGATCTGCTGTATGCCATTGTCAACTGCTGTGTCTACTGCCGTTGTGATGTTAGGCAATAGGATCGCCGCTACTGCCTGGGCAATCTGTTGGTACGTTTCCTGAGCGTTCGTTCCCTGCAACTGGTGTTGTTGGGGAGAGTGGAGCGGTTGAGCGATCGTTCCCAGCAGGTCCGAAGGTTGCGAGTCAACGAACTTTCCATCGGAGGTATTGTTGGCGGCCATGCTGCACGTGGCCTGGGGATGGTGAGCCGTCGGAGGCGGGAGTTGGTGAGGAACCTCTCCATAGACCGCGGCGGCAGGTAACCCTCACACTGCGGGGCTGATAGGCAGCGGGAGCAGTTTTTTAGGGCAGATATTTCCCGGCGTGTGTCGGAGCTGCCACTCTACACTCCTCACCCATCTGCGCCGGAACCGGAAGTAGCTTTCTGTCATTTCTGATCCATGTGGCAGAAATCCATAGCTATATTCCTTTGTGCATAATTTACCCTGTAATGGAACAGTAGTATAATCTCTATGAAATATAGTTCATAGAGCTATATTTAATAGTGATTTTTTGTAATGGCAGTTCTGGCTATACATGCGTGGTGTTTTTGCCGGAAAGCCTCTGTGAGATAAGGCGTTGATTTCAATGGGAGCCATGTTTCCACATGGCTTTCATTGTTCTCTGGAGTCTGTGCATCTCCACCCACCCAACGGCTGTGACTCATCTAGGCGGGCCGGCCATTCCACATGCATGCACGCCTCTTCTATTGTATCGTTTGAATATAAACAAGTGTGTCATTGGTTGTTGTTTTGTATTGAGCTCATGTCATGTGACTGTGCCTTGGAGGCTGATTGGCTGATTGTGAAGCCACCAAGTCCTTTTGTTATCCTTGTCTGAGTCATAAATTAAACCAGCAAGCATGGCCAGTCAGGATTTTGGTCGAGCTTGCAATGTGAGAACAGCTATGGTGTCTGTCTTACTTGCTTTAACACGAGTGCACTCAAATGCATTATGCAAAAGAGCTGAAAAGTGCGCTTATTAGCGCAAGCAAAATATAATGCACACAAGGTCATATATTTTCCATAACAGGCCTATACACCATATCAGAGACAAATGAAAGCATGCCCGAGTTCCCCAGCCCCAAGTCAATTCTAGAGAGGGTACCATGCGATTTTGAAAAACATGAGAACTGTCATACTCACGATTATGCAGGCGCCAGATGTCCACCTAGCCCAACTCTTGCATCAACCGCGCCAGGGGGGTACCCCTGGAGAGGGCAGAGGAATGAGGGGCCGGATGTCTATCCAGCACCGGCTGCAGACAGCAGTTAAAATCACCCATCATAAGCAAAGGCACTTCTGGCTTGTTATCCAAATAAGCAATCAACACCCTCAGTATCTCTGCTGTAAATGAGGGAGGAACATAGACACACACCAATATACATTGTAGTGCAAAAATATATAGCGACCCTCTGGGTCTCTTTTAATATCAAGTTCCTGAAAGTCTATAGCCCCATGTATCAGAATACTGACCCCACGTGAGCAGGAGGTATGTGTAGAATGATATCCCCTACCCACCCAAGAATACTGTAGGCACCCTACAGTTTCAGCAGTCAAGTGTGTTTCCTGAAAAAAGAAAATGGCAAGTTGCAGTTGCTTTAGGCACATAAAGAGCATAGTTCTCTTGAGTGGGGAGTTAATACATGTAATGTTCCAGGACACTTTTGGGATCTTCGCCATTGTGTTTGATACGAAGTAATGAAATGCTTAGCCACATAAAGTCTGCAGGAGTATGGGCCATAGCGTAATCATTCCCCAGTTTCGTAATCCAATGTTCGGTATGATGAAAAATCCTAAGTAAGAAACAGTCTTGTCCCTTTTGGTCCTCTACTGACATCCAGTGGTAATTCTGAGGTATAGCACAGATGGCTTTCATTAATAAATTGCTGGTCTTGCAACTGTGAACAGAAAACTTTGAATAACAACTGGTCAAACCGTCCCAACTTTCGTGCCATCAGAGCTGCCAACAGGGCTGCCTCCTTACCAGTAGCACTTATCCGTGTAATTAACACACACATTGGTATGAATAAAGCAGTAAAGTCACCGTAAGCTTGTCTTAGCTCTCATCTTAAGTAACAATAATTTGTTCCCCCGCCCGAGGATACAGTACAACATAGCATATGGGAGTTGCAAGAGTCTCAACCAGCGTTTCACATCTTGAAATTTAGCCCTGCGCCTCTGAACTTCTGCGGAGAAGTCTGGGTAAAAGGAGGTTTTAACACCATTGTGTTGGATATTAGCTTGTTCCCTTGCCTGGCGTAACAGCGCCTCCCTGTCCCTGTAATGCAGTATTCTAGCCAGCACAGACCTGGGTGGGTGGCCTGGTGGTAATGGACGTGCAGGCACTCTATGCGGTCTCTCCACTACAAATAGGGAGGAAAAGGTATCTTTGCCAAAAGTCTCAATCAGCCATTGTTCAATATAGGCCGTGGGGTTCCTACCTTCCACCCGTTCAGGGAGCCCCACGATGCGCACATTGTTCCGTCTAACACGAGTCTCCAAATCTTCCGCTCTATTGTTAGCCTCCTTTGCCATCCAATAAGCAGCTTTAGCATCCTGAGAAATTGGGGGTGATTGATCCTCTACCTCAATAACTCTGCTTTCCACAGCCGTGGTTCTTTGCCAGATTTTTTGTAAATCATGGCGTAGCAGTGACACATCTTCCCTCAGCCCTCCAAATTGGTCTTTCAGGGTATTCACTGATGCAGTGCAGTTGTGCACTGCTTTAAGGATGTCAGCTAGTGTGGGCTGGGGCAGCTCCTCCATCTCTGAGTCTTGCATAGCAGGGTCTGGCAATACAGTATGAGCTCCCTCCCCTGTATCATCTTGTGTTTCCCTGGCTGTTGCATGTGCTTTCTCCCCCTGAGACATGGTCTGGGAGTGCGCTATGCGATCACCCTGCTCCATCTCCAGCTGCCCCCCCAGCTTCTGGGCATAGTACAGCATGTCTTTTGGGGGGGTCCTTACCCATGAACTTGGCTGCCTTGGAGACCCTGGGACCCAGGTCCTTAACTTTGTCTGGTCCGCGCGGCGCCACCTTTGATTTCTAGGCCAGTGGCCTCACCTTGTCCTTTTTGGGTTATCCCGTGGATGCAGAGCGCTGGCGGAGGGTCCTCTGTGATCACCGGGTTCCGGGCTGTCAGGCTGGCCAGGTTCGGAGACTGTACATTTTCTGGGGAAGGATCGATGCCGGATCAGTACCGGGAGCTGTGAGAGCTTGCTTCCTCTCACATGCCTGTCCGGGTCATGCCCCCCCACTGTACTATTATTGAACTAAATTTTGATTTGAGAGGTACCAAATATGATATGAATCCTAGGCATATTTTGATTAGGTGATCTAATGCTATCTACTCCTCATATTGTAGGCCTGATTGTCATTGTCTCAAAGATCTATGTAATCACTTTTTTAATAAAACTCCATCATAGCAGGAACTATGGATATTGTATGAAAGGTAACTTTGGGCAGTTTATCTATATAACTGTATAGGTCACTAACCCAAGTTTGACAGATGTGTATTCTAAACTAAACTAAGGTTTCCAGATTTTGTTTATGGTACAGATGTTTTACAACCCCCTGCCTGGCATCTAACTTTTCTGCTTTCCATCTAACTTGGGACTGTTATCTGTCAATTGTGCTGTAAACTGGAATGTTTTCTTTTGTGAAATGTATCAAATCACACGAATGCCTAGCACAGACTTAACCACTTACCAACCGGAAGGTTTTGCAGCTTTAGGACCAGAGCACTTTTTGCGATTCGGCGCTGCATCGCTTTGACTGACAATTGCGCGGTCGTGCGATGTTGTACCCAAACGAAATTTGCGTCCTTTTTTTCCCACAAATAGAGCTTTCTTTTGGTGGTATTTGATCGCCTCTGCATCATTTCTTATCGCCGCTATAAACAAAAGAAGAGCGACCATTTTGCAAAAAAACCCAAATTTCTTACTTTTTGCTAAAATTCAAATTAAAAAAAAAAATATAAAAAAACATTTTTTTTCACCGTTTTTGGCCGATTTATATAATTCCTCATATTTGCGATAAAAAAAATTGCAATCGGCGTTTATTGATTGGTTTGCGCAAAAGTGGCCGCGTTTACGGATGATGAGAATTCATTTCTGGGGTTTTTATTTTTTTTTATTTTTTACTAGTAATGGCGGCGATCTGCGATTTTTAGCGATAATGCGATATTGGGGGGGACATGTCGGAACATTTTGACACTTTTTTGGGACCAATGACATTTATTCAGCGATCAGAAATTTAAATGTCCACTGTTTACTGTATAAATGTCATTGGCAGTGAAGGGGTTAACCTGCAGGGGGAGAGCTAGGGGTTAACTGTGTTCCCTGGGCGTGTTCTTACTGTGGGGGGGTTGGGCTAACATGGGCATGAGAGATCTAACTGATCCCAGTGACAGGGATCAGTAGATCTCTCATGCCCCACTGACAGGGCGGGGAACCGCCGCGTTTACATCGGCAGTTCCCCGTTCTTTTCCCTGTAGCCGCTCATTGC
>BLSH010086421.1:73570-102788 GCA_018402905.1 Glandirana rugosa
CTTCACTTTAGAATGTTCCCTTCTTCTTTCTATTCTTTTTCTCCCTTCCATAATGTAAATAATGCCCCATGTTATTCGTCATGTTCTTTTAGTTCTTCTAGTATCCTTTTATAACCGAATAAGATTTCTACCTATCCCGAAATCCCTTCCAATAGGGGGTATTTGGTAGGAAATAAATGTCCTCTCGGGCATTAGAATCTCTGACAGATCAGGTCTTACAGTAGTTGGGAGGTCCCTTCCACATTGAAGATAGCTTATACTTTCCGAAAATAGCTACGAGGTTTACAGAGGGTACATCTTGGTGTTTCCGTGTTGGTTCTTTCTTTCTCTCTAAGTCCAGATTATGGTTATTATTTCTTATGTTCTATTCCCTTGAATAATGAACGTTATCATGAGTGCAATGAATACATGATCTTACAGGTACAGCGGAGGTCATACAACCGTCTTGCTGCTCCGGTTATTATTGGTATTAGACCTGAATCTCTCTTTCTTTCTTGGTTGTGCCTTTGTGGTTCTACATGGGAGACATTTGGAGCATCGATAAAAGCCTTTCATATTCGATAGAAGTTACACCTTCCCTGGAGGGTTGATGACATTCTGGACTAGACAGTCTCTAAGATTACGGGCTCTCCTGTAAATAAAGGATGGTTTATGGGGGATAACCTTCCCTAAAGCCCTATCCATCTTTAGAATAAGCCAATATTTTCCTATGATCTTCTTGATTTTCTTGTACTGCTTATTGTACCCCGTAATAAATGTAATACCTTCCCTCTTTTTCTTATCTTTCTTCTTCCCTTGTAAGATTTCACTTCTGGGTATTTTTTTAATGTCCTCTTTAGTTTTGATTAATTCGCTTCTTCAGTAACCCTTCTGTTCAAATCTTTTTATGAGGATCTCCGCTTGCGTGTCAAAATCTTCTGTGTTGTAGCAATTTCTTCTCATCCTTAATAATATTCAGAGAGGGAAGGTATTACATTTATTACGGGGTACAATAAGCAGTACAAGAAAATCGAGAAGATCATAGGAAAATATTGGCCTATTCTAAAGATAGATAGGGCTTTAGGGAAGGTTATCCCCCATAAACCATCCTTTATTTACAGGAGAGCCTGTAATCTTAGAGACTGTCTAGTCCAGAATGTCATCAACCCTCCAGGGAAGGTGCAACTTCTATCGAATATGAAAGGCTTTTATCGATGCTCCAAATGTCTCCCATGTAGAACCACAAAGGCACAACCAAGAAAGAAAGAGAGATTCAGGTCTAATACCAATAATAAAGAATACAAGATAAGGGAACTTATTACTTGCAATAGTACTCACGTTACTTATGTACTAGAATGTCCATGTCGCCTCCAGTATGTTGGCAGAACGACGAGGCCACTGCATAAAAGGATTGCCGAACATGTAAGAAATATAAAGAAGGGGTTTCCTAAACACAATCTTTCTAGGCACTTCGATGAAATGCACCAAAGGGACCCTAGCAAACTAATTTTTTATGGTATAGACAGAATAAAAGAGAATTGGAGAGGGAGCAATAAGAAGATAGAGATCTCACAGAATGAGACACGATGGATCTATATTTTAGACTGTCTCAAACCAAAAGGACTCAATGTGGATATTGATCTAAATTGTTTTATCTCCAATTTTTGAACCTATATTTTATTTATCATATTTTAACCGCAATATATACAGATGTAAGAACAATTCTCCCATTTTATAGTTGCTTCCTGGGTTTACAACAAATGATAATTTTTTTACATAGAAAACCTTCTCGTCCACATCATTACCTTTCTTGTGATTTGTGGTTCACTAAATATATATCTTTAAGAAATATCAGTATATATAAGAACCAAACAGCCTTCTTATCCCTCTGAGTTGTACACAGTAATACGCCTCCTCCAAAGGAAAAATGAATTGTCTACATATGAAACCTTCTCGTCCACATCATCTGTTTTTTTTTAAATTTTAAAATAAGATTGCTTTTATCTCGTCATACTAAAATATATTCTTATAATTATTGGTATGCAGACAGCCTTCTCATCCACATCCTTTTTTAAGTTTTAAATAATTCACATATACGCTGATATCAATTTTGCATACAAACCGGAGGAGCCCTCCCATACTTGTCTCAATACGGTATAAAGGTTTTTAGTATCATGAATCCCCCTTTCTTTATTAAAAAATGTTTTATATACTTTTTAACCGGACAGCCCTCCCGTCCACATCCTCTCCCAAAAGGAATTTCTGATATTGCTCTTTTTATAAGATTTTACTTATATTTCGCCTCCTCTCCTAAAAGGAATTTCTTATATTGCTCTTTTTATAAGATTTTACTTATATTTCGTTTAATAACCTTCTCGTCCACATCCTTCTCGTCCACATCCTTTTACGCTATGTATTCACTAAATCTCCTATAAACAATTAATTTTCATATAACAGCCCAGCAGCCTTCTTGATCACGTCTTTTGGGGAATTAATGATTTTATAAAGGATGTAGTTCTTTTATGAAAAAGTCTTTATTATATGTACATGAATGACCAACACTCTTATTTCCTTTTAAATTTTACTAAAATATACTTTTAATGACTTAAAGTATGCAGCTTTCTCATCCGCATCCTCCTAATTTTTACCTTATTAAGCCCTTTTTTTACTTTTTTATTTTTATTTTTACAAATGAACAGATCCGCAACTCATCCTCACAAAATACACATTTTAAACAATTGTTACGGTATTTAGCACTCTTTCTATTTTTATATATAGTTTTATAATGATTTTTACCCATACAATTTTGTACACATATCTTCTCAATACTGGTTGTATGGGATTTATACACGATCTTCCCTTGACTTTGGATATAATAATAGTTGACCTTCTCGTCCACATCATGCTATTTTTCCCTAATTCTACGTATGGTTTGAATTGTTTGGTTGTGCACACACATCTTTTCAATACTTGCCTTATGAGATTTATACATAATCTAATTTTTTCGGATATAATAATATTTAGCCTTCTCGTCCACATCATGCCGTTTTTACTGATTTTTATGATTGGTTGATGGAATTTTATTGGATGGTCTTGATACAGAATATTGTGCTATTGTATATATGTGTATTATGATGTTAAGAGGAAGGTATAATTCCTTCCTGTAATCTCTATTTGACAACTAATATAGGCCTTAGCACCGGACGATCAGTCCAAGCAAACCCCATATATATTTTTACTCCTTTACGATCCCGTTCCTCTAAACACTTCCCTTCAGCCGTTTGTGATTGGGTAACAACGAACGTCCCGCCCATTTGGGCTAGTATTTATAGTAGGTCTTTTTCTTCATGGTCACAGCCTCAGATGACGTCAGGTATGACGAAACGCGTAAGGCGTGACAACTAAACGCAATTGCATCACTTTCTCGGTGAGCTGGTTACACGAGGAGGAACGCAAAGGGGAATACAGGAAGCAGGATTACATCTTTCTCAAGCAGGCAGAGCCTGCATCCCCTTGTCAATAGTCACCGTTTTTAACTATTGTTTTTAAACAAATTTTTTCTCGAATAAAACCGGACTTTGATTCAAAACCTACTACACTATCAGGGGACGCTCTGTTTTTTTTTTTTTTTCTCCTTTTCTCCCATTTTAAACCAATGGAAAACGGGATGGCGCCCTGAGGGATTTTGGACAGGAACAACAATAGGAGGGAGGACCAAAGCACACCTGGAAATCGAAGGAAAAAGAAAGACCCCATTTACCACATGCGGGCTACCCCTGCAGGGGTAAGGAGACTCTGGTAAGTGAGGGCACAGGAGGGGAGCACAAGTCACCTTAATTGAAGCAGGATCAAGCACGGAAGTCACTTTGCAAATTCTGAAACAAATCATCTATATGTATATTTATTTGCGTGGAATCAAAAAATGAGCCTGATCATCAAAACTTTGATTGATAACTTTGAACGTTTTTCTGGATATTCATAATTTTAATTCTTTACGGACTTTTCACGGACATTCTTACAGAACTTTACGGATCACAATTTACACTTTGTGGGATCATACCCATTCACACATAACTTATTTTGGTTTTATAACTTATTTTGTTTTTACACTGGTTTCTTATAAACGTATAAATTCCAAGTCTTATTTATATTAATTTCCATTTACGGACTTTTTCACGGACACAAGAAAATATCACTAATTTTCAAGCACTTTGCACTTTCATATCTATATATTTACATAAGTTATACCTATATCACTGAGACAGCGCCAACTCCAACACCACTCTTTTACTTTTATTTGCTTACCTTGCTTTTGCACGGAAAGTTCTGGAGGGCAGCAGTCTTTTTTCTAATTTTCTAATTTATTAGTTTACATATCCCAGCGCAGGTGAACCCTTCATAGCTAATTATACTCCTATGATTACATAAACCAAAGTCCATAAATACAGTCCCAATACAGGTGAAATGAAGTGCTCAGTGCCAGAATCTTAAAAGGTAAATGTGCTGTAATTGTGCTCGGACTAGGTGCCCCACATAGATGTGCATTCACCCCACTTCAGTGACCCACCATCTCTAGTGCAGTCAAATGCATTTTGTGGGGTGACCCTTGTAGATCTCTGGAAACTGCCAACTGCTGGATAGGGACTCCGTCACCAGGATAGCATGTACAATAAAACAGAAGACCTCATAGCGCAATAACGTCCAAATAACAAATGTATTTAAAAACATAAACCACAAGTAAAAACCACTCACATAGTATGGTGACTGAACATCCTGGCACCCGGCATGAAAAACGGATGATTTCTATGGGAAAATCGGCCCTGGGTAGTGTATGCAATCTGGAAAGCCGGCTCGGCTCGATCCCCTGTATCAAACATCGGTGTAAGTGTTGCGATCACGCAATCAAGCAACAAAGCATTTCGGCCAATCAGAGCAGGCCATTGAGAGCTTTCTGATGATGGCCCATTCTGATTGGCCAAAATGCATCGTTGCTTGATTGCGTCATCGCGACACTTCAAGTTTTATGCAGGGGATCAAGACGAGCTGGCTTTCCAGGTGGCATACACTACCCAGTGTACCTCCTCCTGCAACACAACTAAAATTGGAGTATGGTTAGACCATGTTATTGTGTGTATAGAGGAGGGCACAGTTTTCAGTACCATTTTATCAGCCACAATCATATCAATCCGCGAGTAGGTGTTATGTCTGGTAAAGTGGAAGGTGTAGTACCGTTCACTGGCATGCGCACACCTCCAAACATCATAGAGGTCATTGGCATGTAGAAGTTGTTGCAGAGAAGGAGGGGTTCTTTTAGTTTTAGACGTGGAGTGGCGTTCTTAATCTCTATGCATACTCCTCTTTGTTTCATTGGCGCAGAGGCCAAGTAGATATAAGGAAAAATTTGTGTTTGAAGCTAGGTGCATTAGAGGCCTGAAAATGTGTCTCCTGGACACACAGGACATCTGCTCTAAGTTTTAGAGCTTCTTTCCAAAGGGCTGAACATTTGGCGAGTGATTAACCTATTCACATTAAAGGATAGTATATTAATGACCATAGTTTGTAGGGCAAAGTATTTGAGAGTAGTACTTTAGTGTGTCTCCAAAAGTTCCGTAGCAGCTAAAAGTTCCACAACAGTCAGTTCTGGAGGTGAGTCTATGAAGTCTATCGTGGCCCTGAGCTTCACCTGCTTGTTCCTTGTAGGCATAAATCAAGGAATTGTGGGAGGAAGCGAACGCCCCCATTTTTTTCCACGTGGTCAGTTCTGCCACCTATCTCGTCCAATTCGGTTTTAAAAGAATGTATACAGGACATCATGTCTGAGTGAAGGGAGCTGCGCAAAGAAACCAGTGTGTCCTTCATTGTTAATATGATAATGTAACCGCGCTACCAGCTAAGTATGATAGTAGTGAAATAATAGATATCAGAATGCTGCTTACACTGAGAAGAGCAACCTTACTGTACCCTTAATAAGCATAAATTGACAGAAAATAGTGAAGCGCAATCCTGAGCAGAATGTTATAAATGTACCAAGGTTGGGTATGCGATCATGCACAAATCAAAGAATAAATATACAATAAATAAATAGTAGTTGATAATAAAACAACAATTAATAAAACAACAAGTGCCCACCAAATGTCGGCACTTGTATAGTTTGTTGAATAAGATGAATGAACCTTCTCATCCACATCATGTTGTATATACAGCGTAAAATGGAGGAGTTAGAGATGCTTACTCAAATGAGATATAAGGCATATATATGGTATAAATATGTTATCTCATGTTACAGTATATGGGAAGGTTGGATCCCCTTTTCAATCAGCTATGACTTGAAGTGTAGGTTCCCTTCCGTACCTCTTTAAGGTTCAACCCCATAACAAAAAAATCTTTTTTCCGTCACTTATTAGAATATGGTATCTCTTTCACCTGTGAACACACAGCTGTAAGTCTAAAGTTACACAAATCCCCACCCATAGACATGAATATTTAAGGTACACGGAGTACCGGCATGGCCACAGCCTCAGACGGACGACGTCAGAGTGACGAAGCGCATAAGGCGTGGCCAAACGTAATTGCGTCACATCCGGGCAAGCTAGTTCCTCGTGGTGGAACGCAGAGTCTGTGAAGAGGAAGGGGATCTAACCTTCCTCAAGCAGGTAGAGCCTGCATGACTTTGCACTTGCTCCTGGATGTAAACTGTTTGAGCATTGTTTGCATGTTTTTAAACTTTTCCAAATAAACCGGAGTTCTGGATTTTAAAATACTACACTATCGGGGATACCTCTGTCGTGTGTTTTTTCCACATCCACATCCGAGGCTAATCGAGTGGAGGGGAGACCCAGGGCCCCAAGGAAGGAGTCAACGTGGAGTGGAAGCTGCAACAGGACACCTGGATCCGAAACCAGCTGGAAAAGACCCCATTTACCAAAGGCGGGTTACCCCTGCAGGGGTAGGGAAAATCTGGTAAGTGCGGGCACATGTGGGGATCACGAGTGGAAGTCACCTCCTTTCGTTCTTTGTGGATATAGGAAGAGCACAAAAGTCACCTCATTTTCTAACAGCAATATCTGGATGATACAAATTGGTTTCATATCAAGTCATCGTTTCCAACTTGATTCTCCTGTATGATAATACATATTGTTTTGTATGCATTGGACACTTATGGATCATGTATAATTTATAACTCACTTTTTTTAACCTACCTTTCTTTACGGACTTTTACGGACATTCACAGATTTTCACGGACTACGGAATTGGTCCACAATTTTGTTTTGGATACATAGCACTCCATACACATCTTGTCCTTTGGAGTTCTTCACGGTTTGAAGAGGTGGAAAAACCCCTCTGGTTGGGTCATTAAGAACACTATTTACAAATCTTTTTACGGACTTTTACGGACAATTACGGACCAACAACCATAACCATTTATTAATCTCACACTACAAGCACATTGATACTTTGGGTTTATATTTATTACAGAAGTTTTTCAGATACTGATTATTTATTAATATAGCATAATAAGCACATTAGCACTTTGGTTTACAAGTTTTACAAAGATATTTTAGTTTTTTCTATGAAGCACGAATGAAAGCAATATATTGAAACCACTGTTTCTAACATATGATTTACCCATTAATCTGATAGGTTGATCCTGTTGCATATTACATAGACAGCGCCATTTCCTGTTTTCTTTCTTGTGTGGGACTCTTGTTGCCTCTGGGGGCCTCCCTGGTGCCCCCATCGGTCTAAAAAATCATCTCGAGAGGGGTTTGCATAGTAATTGTCCCTTCTGGGTCCTTGTAGTTCCCTCCTAAGTTCATGTCCATATTCAGGCCCATTATAATTTCTGATAGGTTGGAATCTATTATAGGTAGGGGCTGGGCTGTGGTAAGGTGGGTCCCCTTCCCTACCTTGATTGTAATAATATCCATATCCTTGCGTAGGTCTTCCTCTTCTAGGGGGGCCCCTTGGTGGTCCTCTGGGGTTTCCCCTCCTGTTCCCCTTGACCTCCTTTCCACCCTGGGGTTCTAGGTGTACCATAATCGGTGTAATTGGATTGCTGGTTAGGTGGTGCTATAGTGTAGGGATTGTGTTTATCCCCTCCTGGTACCTCCGAATTGTGTGTATATGTATCAGTACCTCCCTCCCCATTCTCATTAGTTTTGTTGCTTTCTTGTTCCTTCAGTTTGCTCTGCCATTTGTAAATCTGCTTCTGGCTAAAATCCTTTAGATCCCTCTGGTATTTACCGGCTTTTCTCTTTTTAGAGTCTAAATCTGTTTTGTCTAAATTCTTATTAATATCTGACGTCATTTTTTTATATTCAGGTGTATCCTTATATTTTTCCACCATATCTTTGTGGTTTTTGATCTCCTCGTCTATTTTTCTCATCTTCCTCTGTTTTCTTTTTAGGAGGAATTGGATCAATTCTTTCCCTTTCAGGTTAAAAAATTCCCACTCTTTCACAGACTCATCATCTATTAATCCATCATTGATGGGAAGGTCCCATCTTAGTTTCCTGGGAATGATGTCAGCTCTTAGATATCTGTCGAAGGTGACAACATCCCACCAAATTGATACCTTCTTTTCCAACAATCTGCCCAATTTCCTCATGGTCTGTTCCAGATCCCCATTGGATTCATTCTGACCTGAGAAAATCTCATCTAGATTAATGTTTCTGTTATCCATAAACCCAAAGATATCCATTGTGGCTGCAGTATACTTCTAGGTAAATAGTAATCAAACTTAATATGATAATGTAACTGCGCTACCAGCTTAGTATGATAGTAGTGAAATAATAGATATCAGAATGCTGCTTACACTGAGAAGAGCAACCTTACTGTACCCTTAATAAGCATAAATTGACAGAAAATAGTGAAGCGCAATCCTGAGCGGAATGTTATAAATGTACCAAGGTTGGGAATGCGATCATACACAAATCAAAGAATAAATATACAATAAATAAATAGTAGTTGATAATAAAACAACAATTAATAAAACAACAAGTGCCCACCAAATGTAGGTACCTCTGTGCCAGAAACTGTGCTAAAATATCAAAAAACAGTACCTCTGAAGAGTGACTAAGTGATAAATCACTCTTCAGTGTGCAAACATGTTTAAGGTGCTAGTGAAAAGAAACACAGTGTTGAATCACTCCTTATAAAGTGCAAAGAATAAAGTCCATAAAGTCCATATGATAGTGATGTGACTTATGACATATAATGTTAAAAGAAAAGTGATTTAGTGGGATCGCTTTTCGGATTCTTGATCATAGATTATATTCCTCCACACATGATCATCCACCTGAGAACCCTTGATCCAGGCATGCAGTGCCTAAAAGTGCTCGCACACGCCTCCACCTGGCAATCTTATGCGCTCACCTCAATGGGCGACCCCCACTTGGGTCTAGTAAAGCAGTCCCCACTGGGGCATAATCCTCCACAGGTTTCCAGAACCAAAAGCCATTGCCAGAAGTTGAAAAGGTGGGATTGTGGTAGCGCGTACTTTTGGGCTATGTCCTTGAACGGGAGGAGATCCCCAGTGGTGGTGTTGCAGAGTGAAGAGAAGAGGGTTAGACCTTGCTGGTTCCATATTGAAAAGGTTTGGTGTTGCATGCCTGGAGGAAAGTTAGGATTCCCCTGGATTGGCAGATGTTTGGATATGTTTTGTGGAATTTTGAGGATCTTCCGCGCTTCTCTCCAGGCTATGATCGTATCTCGTAACAGAAGGTTGTACTTGATGGTGGGAGGTAGTGCTGCCCAAGGTGATAAGAGGAGGGCCTTTAGTTGATACGGGTATGTCATTTCTGATTCCAGGGCGGTGTTTGCATATCTAGATGCATTCCTGGTCCAGTCCATTCCCACTCTTAAAAGGCATGCTAGATTATACAATCTTATGTTGGGTAAGCACGCGCCGCCTTCGCGTCTGGGGAGGTATAGTTTAGGTAGTGCGATTCTTGGTCGCCTGCGGTGCCAGATGAATTTGGAAATGTTTTTGTTCAGGATCTGGATATCCTTGTGCTTGAGCAGGAGGGGGATCATCTGTAAGGGGTATAAAAGGCGGGCAAAGCTGACCATTTTAAATAGATGGCACCTCCCCAGGAGCGAAAGCGGCAGATCCATCCAATGGTCTAGTTCTAGATTAATTTTTTGCAACAATGGTGGGAAATTCAAAGTATATAGAGATGATGGTAGGTGTCCGATTTTTACTCCCAAATACGTGATATGTGATTTGGCTATAATGAAGGGTGTGACCTTTTGGTTAGTTCAAGCGTTTCTGCCCATGAGTCAAAATCATTTTTGGCTGCTTTCCATTCTAACCTAGTCTGAGGGGAATTGTCGATTGATAGATTTCTTTGGGCAAGTTTTAGACGGCTGCTGGCCTCTTTGAATTTAGATTGTGAATGTTTTTTAAAGGAGGAGGCATAGGAGATGATTTTGCCTCTAAGAAATGCCTTTCCTGCATCCCAAAACAGGTTTGGGTTGTTTATGTGTTGTGCGTTGTCAGAAGCGTATTCTGTCCATGCTAGGTGGATATATTGCTGGAAGTCGGCATTTTTCGAGAGGTAGTGAGGGAAGCGCCACATATGGGGTTTGGGTTGAGAGAGAGAGTCAAGGAAGGAGATGGAGATTGGGGAGTGATCGGAAATTGCTATTCCGTGGATTTCTGCGTCTCTAGTCAGGGGTAGCAATGAGTCTGTAACGCATAGGTAATCAATTCTAGTAAAGAGGTTGTGAGGATGGGAATAGAAAGTGTATTCCCTCTCCAGTGGGTGTAAGTGTCGCCATACATCGACTAGATGTAGGGAGTCCAATGTGTTAGCAAGAGGGGTGTTTGACAAGTTATGAGGGTTAGTGTGTTGTCCTTTTGGGCTCGATCTGTCGTCCAAGGGATGTACGATGGAATTGAAATCCCCACCTAGTATATGGGGAGTGTCTGGAGATTTTACTGTGTTTAAGGTTAGGGTCTGGTAGAAAGAGGGGCTCGGTGAGTTTGGGGCATATACATTAGTGATTTGAATATCTTTGCCTGCTAGGCGAAGATTGACCGTGAGAATACGGCCCTCTAGCGTAGTGGATGAGGACAGCACCTCGCAAGGGAGAGATTTATGTATAAGGATGGCAACTCCAGCCTCCCTACCTATGGGGTCTGAACCTATCACTGTTCCTACCCAGAGTTTTTTCAAGCGACGCAGGTCAGATTGTGTGAGGTGCGTCTCCTGAAGGAGTGCTATGTCCGTGTCGAGTCTTTTCAGGTGTCTTAGGACTTTCATTCGTTTGATGGGAGATCTAAGGCCCTTGACATTCCATGAGGTAACTTTTATGAAAGTGGCGTGTGGTTGAGATCTGGGTCATGATGTGGAGTTGTAAAAGTGGATTTACGGATTGCTGGGGGTGGGGTGTCCCAAGGGGGGTGTGTTCTAATTCTTCCAACCCAGTGAACAAGGTTATTGAGATGCAAATAGGAGGGAGGGGGCAGATTAGGGAAAAAGAGGTGGGAGATAGGAGTAGAAAACATATCTGTATTGAAATGCTGATAAATTTTCTTCACAACAATAAGTCTATGCTTCGCTTTTTTCCGCATGGGCTCACAGACTGTAGTTGCTCCCTACCGCCGGCCGTTAAGCAGCCATTTGTTTGGGACCCAAGGAAGTATTGAGTGACTACCTGGTGTAGCCAATTATGTGGCGGGGGAATTGGAGGCAGACTTAAACGTCTATAGTGGAGCATATGCGGAAGTTTAAAAGCTGGGCATAGAGTGAGGTTAAGATAAGCTCTAGCAGGTATAAGTCAGATCACAACAACAACTTTGTAGGATGAGAACAAACCAATAACAGTTCAAATGTTGGTCCTGGCAGTTAGCCAGATAAGACAGCTCTAAAAGGGGGCTGTGCAATAGGTGCCCGTGTGAGCGTTATCAGTGTCACTGACTTGCAAAAATTAGTGTGGGGATGAGCGTATCCCTGGAGCAAGATTGGGAAGATCAGCGGGGCCCCTCTGCCTGGTGGGATTCAGAGGGTTTTAGGCGTTTAGGAGAGTCTTTCCTCGGGCTCCTCTGGTTCAGAGATCTGGGTATAGCCGAAGCTCTTTGGGATTTCCTGAGGTGCTGTTCCGGCTCGGAGGAGAGAGACCGCAAGAATTTCTCTGCTTCTTGTGGTTCGTGGAAAGTTAATTGTTCTCCATTGCTGGTTCTGAGTCGCAGGACTGCTGGGAATGCTAGGGAGAATTTTATCTGGCGTTGGTGTAAGGCGGTGCATACTTGTTGGAATGCTTTGCGCCTTTTGGATACATCTAGGGAGTAGTCTGCGAAAATTAGGATTTTTACTCCATCTATTAGGAGGGGGTTTGTTTGTCTGTATTTCATCATGATGTCAGCTTTGTCAACGTAGTTTAGATATTTGGCTATGATTGTCCGATTGGTCTTGCGGTCAGGTTGTGAGGCCCCTATGCGGTGGGCACGCTCCACCGTGCAGGGTCTGGGTAGGCCCAGAGCCTCCGGGATGCGCTTGGCGCAGAAGTCCATGAGGGCAGATGGTTGTAGGGACTCTGGTACTCCCACAAAGCAGAGGTTACTCCTTCGCGACCGGTTCTCTAGGTCGTCGAGCTTGTCTAATAAGAACTGATTCGTTTTAGTTTGTGCCTGCTCTGTCATATGGCATTGATAAAGTTCGTCCTCTAGGGTGGCAATTCTGTGTTCTGCCTCAGAGCGGGTTTTGTGTTCCCCCAGTTCCTTTCTGAGTTGTGTCATGCCCTCACTGATTGCCTTCTCCACTGTGTCTTTAATGGTGGGCGCTAGTATTGCTGCCACAGCTTGTGCTATTCTTTCTTAGCTATTAGTGTCACCTAGGATGGCAGGTTGTGTAGGTGGATTGCTCACCTCCATGTCTGTGGATGCTGTCAGTGTAGGCCGCATCCCCGGCCGCATCCCCGGCCTCGATTTGCGGCTGGGCCGGAGCGCATCGCGGGCCGCCTTTCTCCAGGTAGCGGTCCATTTCTGTATGTATGGGGGGCGTTTGGAGGGCAGCCTGGATGGGTGGGTGTCCCTTGTAGGTCCCTGGGTCAGCTTTATAGGCAGTAATTTGGCCGCGGAGCGGGAGCTGTAGCGGGGAGCTGCTACCTCATGCGGCGCCGGAACCGGAAGTGGCACTTGTTGTTTTATTAATTGTTGTTTTATTATCAACTACTATTTATTTATTGTATATTTATTCTTTGATTTGTGCATGATCGCATACCCAACCTTGGTACATTTATAACATTCTGCTCAGGATTGCACTTCACTATTTTCTGTCAATTTGTGTCCTTCATTGTGGTGTCCAGTATACGCTGGTTAGTGGTAGGAAAAGCATTAATGGGGTCCAGAAGTTCTCTGGTGTCATCCATGGTAAGAGTCCCTTTAATGGTGTCTGCCGGGGTAGAGTTGGCCTCTAGCTGTGGCTTTGACTTGGCAGGGCTGCAGGAGAGAGGAGTGTGCTTTGTGAGGAGGAGGGAGAGCCGCTGGCTGTAGCAGGAGAGTGGCCTCCGGCACCATGTTGGGCCCTCTCCCTATCTCCGGGCGGGAAGAAATGCAGGAATTTCTTAGGCTGGTGAGCCTCTTTTCTTTTTCTGGCCATACCTGGAGGGTGAGGGGACCTCTAGGTAGGAGTGGGTTTCAGTGTTGATTGGCGGGATCGCCTCTATCGTTGCGAACACCTGGAACCGATCTCCACTCATAGGCCACCAGTCTTCAGTGTGATAGCCACGCCCCTCAATTTTTTTTTTACCTATCTGCAATGACAGTTTTATATTAACACACCTATCAAAATTAAATGATATAGATTATTTTTCCCTGGCTCTGTGGTAACTATAAAAACAAATGTAGATTATAATTTACAGCAGGTAAGTTTCAACAGAAGAAAAGCTGTATATAGTACAATATATTTTATTCTGATGTAGGTTAGATAGATTGTTGTGCCTTACTAGGTAATAATAATACATGATTTATTCTTTTTTTCATGTCTTTGTAACTTTCTCTGTAAACTTTTCATAAAATACAAATGAATTTGTGCAGAAAGAAACTGCAGGATGCAATAGAATATGCTGAAATAAATGCAGTATGCCTTATCAAATTAATATTCTAAAATAATATTCTTGAAGCACATTTTTATTTATGCTGTAGTGAGGTGATAAAGATATAAAAATGATGAGGTCTGACAAGGAATAATAGAAAACATTACATTTCACTGTACATGTGATATGAGAAATTACTTCATAGCTAAATATTGTGGTAATAATTTCAACCAAAGCTTTGCACTTGCTTATGAGAAAACACAGAATATATTACCTGGCTATAACCTCTCTGGGGGTGATGGTAATATGCACATTATAACCTATTTTAAGGTATAGCTAAAATGAAAGACTTAAAATAAAGGGAAACAGCAGATATCTGAGCAGTAGAATTGTAATCTAATTTTGGAATGTAGAAACAGTTATACTGTGTATCCCCATATGAAAACATTAGCAGACCTCATAGCACTACAGTTTATACTATAGTATGGTGCCATGTAGCCAAAAACTTGAATCAATAACTTTTACGTATATTTGTTAAACTAAAGATGAATTAAACTCTGAAAGCAGTGCCTAAATAAAGGCAGGCAAAGGGCAAAAAGCAAGTCACCAGTTGAAAAGTTATGTTTAGGGAATGCTACCAGTGAACTAACAGGGAAGAGCAGTTCATCTTATATTCTGATAGATAATATCTGTTACATGGATAGTGCAAGTGCAGCTCTAAACACCATAAATAACTCATACATTTATAAATGTTGTACTCTGTGTATATCATTTAAAAATCAGTGCTCACTAGATTTGAGCGGACACCTGGATGTTCGGGTTCGTCTGGTTCGGCCGAACTTTGCGGAAAAGTTCGGGTTCGGTACCGAACTTGACCCCGGACCCCGAACCCCATTGAAGTCAATGGTGACCCAAACATTTGGGCACAAAAATGACTGTAAAAAAGTCCTGGAAAGGGCTAGAGGGCTGCAAAAGGAAGCAAACTGGAGGTAAGAATATGACAAGTGCCCTGCAAACAAATGTGGATAGGGAAATAAATTAAAATCACATAAAAAAAAAGGTGGAGGTGGCGTAGGAGCCTAGAGGTTGACTAGGCCGTGACCGTGACAGTGTAGGTGGAAGTGGCGGTGGAGGAGGAGGAGGTAGCCAACACTGTTTTTTGTTTGTTTTTTTTTCTAATTGGGGTAGCCCCCAAAATATTGAGACATATTAAAAAAAAACAAGTATACCAATGGCTGTGTGAGGCCAGTCTAAATGGCTATTCTGCACAAGGTACAGACAAGTCTCGTGGGATCCATGCCTGGTTCATTTTAATAAACGTTAGGTTGTCCACGTTGGCTGTGCACAGACGGCTGCGCTTGTTTGTGATAACGCCCCCTGCCGTGCTAAACACACGTTCAGACAATACACTGGCTGCAGGGAAGGTCAGCACCTCCAAGGCATAAAGGGCAAGCTCAGGCCATGTGCCCAATTTGGAAACCCAGAAGTTGAATGGGGCAGACTCATCAGTCAGTACGTGTAGGCGTGTGCACACATGCTGTTCCACCATGTTGCTGAAACGCTGCCTCCTGCTAAGACCTTGCCTATCAGCTGGTGGTGCTGTTTGTTGTAGCGTGCTGCTGACAAAGCTTTTCCACATTTCGGCCATGCTAACCCTGCCTTCTGAGGTGCTGGCAGTGCCACAGCTGCGTTGGTGACCTCTTCCTCCTCCTCTGCCTTCGCCTTATGCTTCCACTGAGCCCCCTGTGTCATTTGGGAATGCCCTCAGCAGCGCGTCTACCAGTGTGCGCTGGTAGTTGTGCATCTTCCGATCACGCTCTAGTGAGGGAATTAAGGATGGCACATTGTCCTTGTAATGGGGATCCAGCAGGGTGGCCACCCAGTAATCAGCACAAGTTACAATGTGGGCAACTCGGCTGTCGTTGTGCAGGCACTGCAGCATGTAGTCGGGCATGGGTGCCAGGCTGCCCAGAGGCAAAGACAAGCTGTCCTCTGTGGGAGGTGTATCATCTGTGTCCTCCGTATCCCCCCAGCCACGCTCCAGTGATGCCCATGAGCTGCGTTGGGGTGCCACCCCTACTGTGAACACGGTTCCTCCTCCTCCTCCTCATCATCTTCCTCCTCCTCCTCATTCTCCAGAACTGTGCCCTGGCTTGAAAATTTTTTACCCGGCCTATGCTGGTGCAGGAACCCACCCTCCGAGCCACTTGTGAATGACTGGCCTGATAACCATGGAAATGACCCCTCTTCCTTCTCCTCTTCCTCCTGTGCCACATCCTCTTCCATCATTGCCCGAAAAGTTTTTTCAAGGAGACATAGAAGTGGGATAGTAACGCTGAGAACAACGTCATTGGCACTGGCCATGTTGGTGGAGTACTCAAAACACCGCAATATGGTACACAGGTCTCGCATGGAGGCCCACTCGTTGGTGGTAAAGTGGTGCTGTTCCGCAGAGCGACTGACCCATGCGTGCTGCAGCTGAAACTCCACTATTGCCTGCTGCTGCTCGCACAGTCTCTCCAGCATGTGCAAGGTGGAGTTCCACCTTGTGGGCACGTCGCATAGGAGGCGGTGAGTGGGAAGGCCAAAGTTTCGCTACAGCGCAGACAGGCGAGCAGCAGCAGGGTGAGAACTCTGAAAGCGCACATAGACGGCCCACACTTTCTGCAGCAGCTCTGACATATCCAGGTAGTTTTTTTAAGAAATTTCTGCACCACCAAATTCAGCACATGCGCCAGGCAAGGGATGTGCGTCAAACCGGCTAGGCCCAGAGCTACTACGAGATTTCGCCCATTATCGCACACCACCAGGCCGGGCTTGAGGCTCAGTGGCAACAACCACTCATCGGTCTGTTGTTCAATGCCCATCCACAGCTGCTGCGCAGTGTGGGGTTTATCCCACAAACATATCAGTTTTAAAAAAGCCTGCTGTCGTTTCCCCCTGGATGTGCTGAAGTTGGTGGTGAAGGTGTTACGCTTACCGGATGAGGAGGTGGTAGAGGAGGAGGAGGAAGCGCAGTAGGAGGAGGAGGCAACAGGAGGTAAAGAGAAATGCCCTGAAATCCTCGGTGGTGGAAAGACATGCGCCAAATGGCTAGCCGCCTTAGGCCCACCCGCCACTACATTTGCCCAGTGTGCAGTTAGCAAGATCTAGCGTCCCTGCCCGTGCTTACTGGTACACGTACCAGTGGTTATGTGGACCTTGCCACAGATGGCGCTGCGCAGTGCGCACTTGATCTCGTCCCTGATTTGTTTGTGCAGGGAAGAGTTGGCTCGCCTGGAAAAGTATTGGTGGCTGGGAATCACATACTGTGGTGCAGCCACCGCCATCAGGTTTTTAAAACTGTCCATGTTCACCAGATGGAATGACAGCATTTCAAAGGCCAGTCATTTTGAAATGCTGGAATTCAGGGCCAGGGATCGCGGGTGGGTAGGGGGGTACTTCCTCTTTCTCTCCAGTGTTTGGGAGATGGAGAGCTGTAAGCTTCCATGGGACCCTGTGGAAATGCTTGGGGACGGTGGCGGACATAGTGGCGTTGCTGTCACATTGTCTGTTTGCTGGGTGGCAGGCAACACTGGCACTGTAGAGGTGGAGGAAGAGGCCGAGGCAGCAGCAGAAGAGGAAGCAGGAGGAGGCCGAGACCTTTCTTGGATTTTGAGGTACTTATTCCACTGCAGCTCGTGCTTTGAATTTAGATGCCTGGTCATGCAGGTTGTGCTCAGGTTTAGAAGATTTATGCCACTCTTCAGGCTCTCATTGCACAGCGCGCAAACCACTCGTGTCTTGTCGTCAGCACATTGTCTGCAGAACTGCCACACCGGGGAATGCCTTTGAGCTGCCTTTGGTGTTCTAGGTCCCTGGGTGCGGTGGGTAGTAGCAGGCATACTGTCTAGGGGACGCTCGCTCCGCTTTTGCAACCTGCTTCCTCTTTTGCTGTGCTGGTGCCTCTGTGCTACCACCACCTCTTCCTCCAAACTGCACACGTCACTCGCATGACCTTCCTTCCATGTGGGGTGTAGGACCTCATCACCCTCCTCCACATCATCCTCCATCCACCCTTCACCACTGTCCTCCTTGTCAGTCTGCACACTGTGGAAAGCCGCAGCAGTTAACACCTGTGATTCGTCATCATCAGAGACGTGCTGCGCTGGTGTTTCCATGTCCTCATCCTGCAACAGAAGTGGTTGGGCATCAGTGCACTCAATATCTTCCTCTTCTGGAGCAGGGCTATGTGGATGGCCCACCGAAAGCACACCAGGAGAGTCATCAAAAAGCATAAGAGACTGTTGCATGACTTGGGGCTCAGACTGCTTGGATGATTTACAAGGGGGTGAGGTGAAAAACAGATGGCCATGGGTTTCAGGTGCCAACTCTGAGCTTTCATCAAGGGACCGGGTGGGAGACTATGTGAAGGAACTGCAGGCTTTGTCAGCCATGCAAATCTACTAGCGTCTGTACTTGTTCTGGCCTCACCATTCGTTGAGCGCCATTTGGGCCTAACATATAACATTGAAGGTTCTGTCGGCTACTTGCACCTGAAGAAGGTGTTTCACTTGTGCGTGTAGCTGGCACAAATGGACCACGTCCTCTCCTTGCAACAGGAACTTCACCAACACCACTAACACCAGCAGCACCAGCAGCACCAAGACCACGACTACCTCCCTTATTTGACGCTCTCCTCCTTCTGGCCGCAAATGTACTCTGTAGCACTATTGATTAATAATTCTTCTTTTTCTTTTGGAAATCAGCAACGTAAACACACTTTTTATTTTTGTGAAAGACATGCACTGCTCACACCAGCAGCAGGAACTTCTCCCTACACCAGTATGATATGATTTTAGAAAAATAATCTGTCCCTCACAGGAGCAGCAGGAACCTCTCCTTGTAGCACTATGATGAGATGATTTTAGAACAATAATCTGTCCCTCACAGGAGCAGCAGGAACCTCTCCCTGTAACACTAGGAGATGATTTTAGAACAATAATCTGTCCCTCACAGTAGCAGCAAGAACCTTTCCCTCTAGCAGTATGTGATGATTTTAGAACAACGATCTGTCCCCTCACAGGAGCAGCAGGAACCTCTCCCTCTAGCAGTATGTGATGATTTTAGAACAACAATCTGCCCCTCACAGCACCAGCAGGAACCTCTCCCTATAGCACTAGGAAATGATTTTAGAACAATAATCTATCCCTCACAGCACCAGCAGGAACCTCTCCCTATAGCACTAGGAGATGATTTTGGAACAATAATCTGTCCCTCACAGCACCAGCAGGAACCTCTCCCTATAGCAGTAGGAGATGATTTTAGAACAATAATCTGTCCCACACAGCACCAGCAGGAACCTCTCCCTATAGCACTAGGAGATGATTTTAGAACAATAATCTGTCACTCACAGCACTAGTAAACTGTACCTAGTCCAGTATCAGATGGTTTTAGAATGCTAAGCTTTCCCCTCACAGCACTGCCAGGAACCTGTCTGTAATGGAGGATGAGATGATATTAGATCGGTAATCTATACCTCACAGCACCAGTAAACTGTACCTAGTCCAGTATCAGATGGTTTTAGAATGCTAAGCTTTCCCCTCACAGCACCGCCAGGAACCTGTCTGTAATGGAGGATGAGATGATATTAGATCGGCAATCTATCCCTCACAGCACTAGTAAACTCTACCTAGTCCAGTATCAGATGGTTTTAGAATGCTAAGCTTTCCCCTCACTGCACCACCAGGAATCTGTCTGTAATGCAGGATGAGATCATATTAGATCGGTAATTTGTCACACAAACACTTGTTGATTGGCTGCCCTGCAGCTATTCAACAGGCCCCAAAAATAGTTTGGGTCACATGATGCACTGGCCAATCACAGCCATGCCATTAGTAGGCATGGCTGTGATGGCTTCTAAGGGCAAACTAGTAAAACGCTTGTTGATTGGCGGCCTTGCAGCTATAGAAAAGGCACGCAAAATATCCGAATACCGAACCCGGACTTTTTTCCAAATGTCCGAGTTCGGGTTCGGGGCACAGACACCCTAAAGTCCGGTTTACTTTACAGTTCACTCAACTCTAGTGCTCACTACATAATCATAAATCAACCTTGTTTGGAATATTGCATTATAACAATTTTAGGCACTTTATTGTATATGCACTTATATGGATGCACAACTGAAATTTGACACTAATATGTTTGATGCACGCAAGTTTGTTTCACATGTGGACAATATTTATGCATTTGATTTATCTGAGATGAAACCTTTATATGTTTGATATACAGTATGTGTGTGTGTGTTGAGCACTGATTGTTTGAATAATATACACAGAGTACAGAATTTATCATTTATAAGTTATTTATGGGGTTTACTATTGCACAGATCACCAGTTTAGCCCGTGGTCTCCCTGTTGCTGATCTTTCCGCAATATCAACTTACCACTTCTTGTTTTGTGGCTAGTTGTAGTTAGTCACTTTCAAATGGACTTGGTGTGTAATGTTTCATTGTATCTCCAATTCACTATCAATGAGTGTTTTTATCTACAGTGATTGATATTGAAAATATTGAAAAAAAGAATATTTCTAAATAAACAGTCCAGAAAAAATCAGTCTCTCGAATGGACCATAAGGATCAAATGGCAAACTTCATGATTCAACTGTAGATAGGTTATCCAATCCCTTCACCAAGTGAATATGCCACCACCACCATAGGTTGGACTCTTACCAGAGAGCCTGGACCCTTTATTACGAAGGGTCAAACAGGCTTGATATATATATCCAGGATGTGGTCATCAGCAGTGGATGATGACCCACTATGCTAACGGATGTCAACAGAGCATAGGGCCTGCTTTCTGGAAGGCCTCTTGATGTAATAATATAAAGCCATGGCAGAAAAAAAAAACAGCTAGTCTGCAGATTAGAATCCAGCTTAATGGATCACATGAACAGAACAGACAATTTGCTGTTGGAGCTGTATTTTGATTATTTGCTCATCTCCGCTGACTTAGTGTGTTTACTGAACCTTGATGGTGTTTGCATGGTCTTATTAGACAAGTTTATTTGTGCATTTCCTCCATCCTGTCAGTTAGAACCTGCCATTCTGCACTTTATACTCTGCTAAGTCCAGCACAGAAAATACATCATTAACAGAAATATTTTAGTGCCTGTTTAGATAAATACATATTAGATAAATACACGGTCACTATGTAAACCTTTACCGTGTGTATAATTCAATGTTCTGCCACAACTAAAAAAAAAATATATCTGATGAGTATGTTAATAATCTTAACACTAATCAAATTCTTTGAAGGTAGAATTTAGTATGTAACAGCTATTGAAATAGGTGGGTAAATATTAGTCATTTACATGTAATCGCCTGTATACTGTATCAATTTTTTTTTTGTGGGCCATTCATTACATGATATACTGTACATGTATTGGCTGAAATGTTTATCAAATATCCCTAGAACATCTCAGGATTTTGAGTTCTGAATTTAATTCCTGTATTTGGTGTTCTGACTTGCCCCATTTCGTCTCCTATGCTTCATTCTAGGTCAGTAAGGCCACCCATCACAGTAATGGATGAATATTGAGTCTAGGAAGAGAAGAAGGTAAAAGGTTCAGCCTCAGGAAATACACCTAGTACTTGCATATTAGATCACCCTAGGTTTGGGGGCTCAAGGTACTACTTTGGAAGATATATAAAAGTTGAAGGTGCCTGTGATTGCCTGCTATTCATGTATGGTGTCAGTTTACCAATATTAAAGAGCTAACTTTAACCACTTCAGCCCTGGAAGGATTTCCCAGGTTAGGACCAGAGCACTTTTTGCAATTCGGTACTGTGTCGCCTTAACTGACAAGTGCGCGGTCGTGCGACGTTGTATCCAAACAAAATTTGCGTCCTTTTTTCCCAAAAATAGAGCTTTCTTTTGGTGGTATTTGATCACCGCTGCGTTATTTCTGATCACCGCTATAAACAAAGAAAGAGCGACAATTTTGCAAAAAAAACAATATTTCTTATTTTTTGCTAAAATTCTAATGAAAAAAAATATATATAAAAAAAATGTTTTTCATAGGTTTTGGCCGATTTATATTCTTCCTCAAAGTTTTGCTAAAAAAAATTGCAATCAGCGTTTATTGATTGGTTTGCGCACAAGTTGCCGCGTTTACGGATGATGAGAATTCATTTTTGGGGTTTTTATTATTTTTTCTTTTTTACTGGTAATGGCGGCGACCTGCGATTTTTAGTGGTACTGCGATATTGCAGCGGACATGTCGGACCATTTTGACACTTTTTTGGGACCATTGGCATTTATACAGTGATCAGTGCTATAAAAATGCACTTATTACTGTGTAAATGTCATTGGCAGTGAAGGGGTTAACCTTCAGGGGGAGATCTAGGGGTTAACTGTGTTCCCTAGGTGTGTTCTAACTGTGGGGGGGCTGGGCTGTTATTGACATAAGAGATCTAACTGATCCCAGTGACAGAGATCAGTAGATCTCTTATTTCCCCATTGACAGAGCGGGGAACCGCCGTGTTTACATCGGCAGTTCCCCACTCTTTCACTCTGGCAGCTCATTGTGGCTCGACGGTGGACATCGGGTCCGCCCGAGCCGCGGGCACACTCCTCCGGAGTGTGTCGGGCACGAGAGCGCGGCGGCGGCATGCGCTCGCCCCCTAGCTGTGCCTGCACGAATCCCCGCCTAATTACGGCGATTCACGTGACGCATCCACACTGCCGCAGTAAATATACTGTGCACAGTGTGGAACCGGTTAAAGTGATAAAAAAAGTGAAACATGGTTATTAACTACTTACTGACTGCGTCACGTTCATTTACTGCATTAGTGTGGCTCGTTATCGCCGTCTATAAATGGTGATTCATGAACATGCCCGCGGGTCGGGCGGATTTGACGTCTGCCGGTGACCTGCGATCACCTGTAAGAGAGTAGGAACGGGGAACCGCCGTTGTAAACATAGCGGTTTCCCATTCTGACAGGCGGCATGACACTGATCTACTGATCCCTGCACTCGCGATCAGTTAGATCTGTTATGCCCCTGGCAGCCCAGCCCCCATACAGTTAGAACATGCCTAGGGAACACAGTTAACCCCTTCATTGCCCCCTCCAGGTTAACCACTTCCCTGCCAATTACATTTATACAGTAATCAGTGTTTTTTTTTAAGATATGATCGCTGTATAAATGTCAGTGGTCCTAAAAAAGGGTCAAAAATGTCCTAACTGTCCGCCGCAATATCGCAGATCGCCATTACTAATAAAAAAAAAATAGTAAAGACGCCATAAATTAATTCTCATGGTTTGTAAACACGGCAACTTTTCCCCAAAACAACCAATATAAGCCAATTGGGATTTTTTTTTTTACCACAAATATGTAGAAGAATATATATCGGCCAAAACTGATGAATAAACTCGTTTTTTATATATTTTTTTCAAGACATGTATTATGTTGTTTATAGCTTGTTTATAGCGGTGATCAGAAGTGACGCGGAGGGGGGGCGTGGCCAGCAGCCGATGGAGACGGTTGTGTGAGAGGAGAGCTCCGGTCTAATCCATCACCATCCTACCTTACAAAGCGACGCAGGACTACAATCTGGGGCTGATTCTTCATCCCTCGCATCCCTATACCGTCCAAACACGAAATGAGCAAAAGGAAATCCCCGTAAGCTCACAGACTTTTTTGAGCCATTGAGCATGCACAGCCCTTAAGATGGCGACGAGGCCTCCGGATCCTGGCGCGGCTCCAGATCCAGACCAACAGCCAGTTCCAAGCCCTGTCGCCAGGAAACAACAGCAGGTCTACCCCGAGAGAATCTCCCTCCCAGAGCCTTCAGAAGTTGGCACAAAAGCAATTGGCTTCACACCGCTATCCAGGTGAGCAAAGGGGACACGACACATCACCATATAGCACAGCCAAATTCATAGAGCTGATTCATGACTTCCCTACTTCTGGCCTACCCCTCACTGACATGTTAATGAGAGACATGTTGGTTACACTAAGGGGGTCTCTACACAGGGACATGATGGACTGCATTACCCAACTGAAAACTGAGGTGTCTGAGATTGGGGACCGAGTGAGTCACACAGAGGACAAGATGGGGGAGTTCGCTATGGCCCCTAATGAATTTGCGGATGCATATCATGAGACTGAAGAACAAATCCAGGCTATGAAAAGTAAAATGGCGGACTTAGAAGATAGAGGGAGGAGGAACAACATCAAACTCATGCCCACCATCCTCCCAAACCTAAACATCTGAAGTGCCAAGAGATATAATAGCACGCATCCATTTTTTCATGTAAAGGATGACTTGATGAGATACGCCAGGAAAAACTCACCATTACCTGAGCCATATTCGGGAATCTGTATATATGCAGATATCTCACAGCACACTATGATGAATTCTCCAGAATCACAAGATCCCGTACACCTGGGGATTTCCCACTAAACTACTAATAACGAAGGAAAATAAGGCATACGTTATCACTACCCTCGAGGAGGGCATAATACTGGCCAAAAAATTGAATCTACTCCCGGAAGAAGGAAAGCCTCCTAATTCCCCAGTTCACAAATCTCCCCTGGAAGGACAAGCAACAACTTTTGGGTGACCCCAACATTAACCTTACAATGTGTGGGAGAAGCGTCCACAGATTAAACCCACTCAGGATGGAGATGATGGGTTTATGGGAGCATATACCCCCGAAGTGATAAGGAGAATTGTTTCGTGTACAAAGACTAACTTTTTATTGTTCTTCATGTTTTTCTATTTTTCTTTTTCTATTCTTTACTAGAATTGAGCGAACCCGAAGTTTTCATGTCCCGAACCCGAACATTTGAGAAAAAGTCCGGGTTCGGGGTTCAGGTATTTTTTTGCACCTGTTGAATAGCTGCAGGGCAACCAATCAACAAGCGTTTCACTCGTATGCCCTTAGAAGCCATCACAGCCATGCCTACTAATGGCATGGCTGTGATTGGCAAGTGAATCATGTGACCCAGCCTCTATATAAGCTGGAGTAACGTAGTGCTGCATGTCACATCATCTCATACTAGTGTAGGGAGAGGATGCTGCTGCTGCTGCTGTGAGGGACAGAATAGCTTTAGAAAATCATCTCATACTAGTGTAGGGAGAGGATTCTGCTGCTGCTGTGAGGGACAGATTAGCTTTAGAAAATCTGTTAAAAACAGCGATTTATTGGTGGGTGGGTGCTAGAGGAGATTTTTGTTTGCTAGAGTACATTTTGTTTGCTAGGTGGGAATTTGCAGCCATTTTTGCAAGTGCAGTGCACTGCTTGTATGTCAGGGACACTACTTTAATCATGTTCTGTTAGTTCAGTTGGCAACATTTTGGCATATTTAAATACTGCTTTTACAGTTAGACAAATAAATCTTTTTTTTTTTGTGCAAAATATTACATTTGTGGCCAGCGGGGCATTTCTTGCACAAAATTAAACAGTGTGTCAACATTGCAGGTTTTAAAAAAAAAATACTATATTTGCGGCCAGCGGTGCATTTCTTGCACAAAAATAAAAAGTGCGTCTACATTGTTGGTTTAAAAGAAAAAATCGAAGTTCGACATTTGCGGCCAGCGGTGCATTTCTTGCACAAAAATAAAAAGTGCGTCTACATTGCTGGTTTAAAAAAAAAATATTCTAAATACTACATTTACAGCCAGCGGTGCATTTCTTGCACAAAAGTAAACAGTGCGTATACATTGCTGGTTTAAAAAAAAAATATTCTAAATACTACATTTGCGGCCAGCGGTGCATTTCTTGCACAAAATTAAAAAGTGCGTCTACATTGCTGATTTTAAAAAAAAAATATTCTAAATACTACATTTGCGGCCAGCGGTGCTTGCACAAAATTAAAAAGTGTGTCTACATTGCTGGTTTAAAAAAAAGAATGATAAATAGTGCTGCATAGTACATTTGCACCTTGCTGTGCATTTCTTGCACAAAATTAAAAAGTGCGTCGACATTGCTGGTTTAAAAAAAAAAAAATAGTGCTACATAGTACATTTGCACCTTGCTGTGCATTTCGTGCACAAAATTAAAAAGTGCGTCGACATTGCTGGTTTAAAAAATAAATAAAAAATAGTGCTACATAGTACATTTGTACCTTGCTGTGCATTTCTTGCACAAAATTAATAAGTGAGTCTACATTGCTGGTTTAAAAAATAATATACATTTGTGCTAAATAGTACATTTGCATCCAGAATGAGGAGAGCGTCAAATAAGGGACATGGTCATGGTCGTGGTGCTGCTGGTGTTGGTGAAGCTCCTGTTGCAAGGAGAAGACGTGGTCGATCTGTGCCAGCTACACACACAAGTGAAACACCTTCCTCAGGTGCTAGTAGCCGACAGAACCTTCAACGTTATATGGTAGGCCCGAATGCCGCTCAAAGAATGGTGAGGCCAGAACAAGTACAGGCTATAGTAGATTAAACCATGGTACATTTTATGTGGAAAAAGTGAACCCGTGCTAGAACATCTCTGGGTTTGTCTGCAGATAGTGATTTTTTTTTAAATATGTTTCAATATTTTTGGGGCTACCCCAATTAGAAAAAAAAAAACAAACAAAAAACAGTGTTGCCTACCTCCTCCTCCTCCACCGCCACTTCCACCTACACTGCCACGGTCACTGCCTCCTCAACCTCCTACTCCACATCCACCTCCTCCTCCATTTTTTTTTTTTTTATGTGATTTTAAGTTATATCCCTAACCACATTTGTTTGCAGGGCACTTGTCCTACTCATACCCCCATTTTGCTTCCTTTTGCAACCCTCTAGCCCTTTCCAGGACTTTTTTAGAGACATTTTAGTGCCCAAAAGTTCGGGTCACCATTGACTTCAATGGGGTTCGGGGTCAAGTTCGGGTCAAGTTCAGGGCCGAACTCAAACTTTTTCGTGAAGTTCGGCCGAACCCGCCGAACCTGAATATCCAGGTGTCTGCTCAACTCTATTCTTTACATTTTGACTGTACCGGAGAGATGCAAGAAAGACTTTCCAGGAGAAGAATCCCAACATGTGAACTGAAAAAGCGACATAATCAGAATTTCAGCTCTGCAACGGGACTACAATCTAATGTTGCCACCTATAGGTGACCGCATAATAACACAACTCACAAGAAAAGTCACTGAGTCAACCCCTGCATATTCCTATATGACTAACTATGACACTTAAAATACTCTCGTTGAATGTGCATGGCCTCAACAGTCCATTCAAAAGGTCCTCTATGTTGCAAAAAGCAAAGAGACTCAAAGGGGACATTTTGTTTGTTCAGGAGATACACTTTGCCAAAGGAAAACAGCCGAAATGCACAGACAAGCCCTTCCCTCATGTCTTCACAGCATGTGCTCATGTGAAGAAAAGGGGAATATTAATAGCAGTCAAACAGACTGTAGCTTTCCAGCTACATGAAGTAATCTGTAATCCCAATGGGAGGTTTATCATCTTAATTTGTGATGTAAATAATGCTTCATATACTATTGTCAACTTGTATGACCTGAACACTGGACACTCCTTTTTTTTGAGATCACTTAAGAAAAAAATTGACAAGGTTATCAGAGGTTCCCTATTATTGTGTGGAGATTTTAACAGTATTGTAGATAAAACAATGGATTGCTCTAAACCATTGAACTCACACAGATACGAACTAAAAGCCTCTCTCTCAGACACAAATCTTTATATGTGGAGGTGCATGAACTCTCCAGAAAGGGATTATACCCATTATTCAGCACCCCATAAATCATATTCGAGAATCAATCTATTTTTGTCTGACATCTCTTTACTACAAAGGACGGTCGAGGCCACTATACATACCACAACTTGGTCAGACCACGCTCCGGTCTCGATCAGTCTAAATGAATCTTACTTTTACAACCCTACATATCTGTGGAGGAACAATGGCAGGATACTATCCAACCCCCTTCACAAACAACGACTAACCCGACAATTAAAGGAATATTTTGAAATTAACAATAACTTAGAAGCGAACATGACATCAGTGTGGCGCGCGCCTAAAGCTTACAGCAGGGGCTTGCTCATACAAGCTGCAGCTAGGGAAAAGAAGCAGAAGGCTGAAACCTTAAATACCCCACTCAACAGTCTGAAATCGCTAGAAGAGCAGCATAAACAAAATACCACATCTAAATTATAAACTGAATTATTCAACTGTAGACAAACTTTACATCTACATCTTATCAAACAACATAAGACGTCCTTGCAACGCTTTAAGGCCATGTACTATGCTCATGGTAATAAAGCAGGGAAACTCCTGGCCAATTACCTACATAAAAGACAGCAGCAGTCTAGACTGACCTCAATTAGAGACCCTCATAGCAACCAGCAAGTTTACCATCCATCTAAGATAGCTAATGCTTTCCAAAACTATTACCATGGCCTTTATAACCTCAGCTCTGATGAAAGAACATCACAACCCTCTAAACAGAAAGTAGATGACTTTTTAAAATTGGTTAAGTTGCCTGCATTAAAAGAAGAAGAACTAGACTCCCTTAATGCCCCAATCTCCAGAACAGAAATTCTGACCACTATAAGATCTCTTCCATCCCAAAAGTCCCCAGGAGCAGACGGCTTTACATCAGAATATTACCAAACATTCTCCCAAATTCTCACCCATCACCTTAAAACTTTATTTGACCAAGCTGCCAAGAAATGCTGCAAGACATTGTTGTTGCTCTACCCAAACCTGGGAAGAAGCCGGACAGTCCTCAGAATTTTCGACTAGAGTTGAGCGAACCTCTGGAAGTTTGGGTTCTGCTGGTCCGTCCGAACTTCGGGACAAAGTCCGGGTCCGGGTCCGGACGGAACCCGAACGATCGCACGGACAACGAACCCCATTGAAATCAATGGGGACCCGAACTTTTATGCACAAAAATGGCTGTAACAAAGTCCTTGAAAGCCCTAGAGGGCTGCAAAAGGAAGTAAAATGGGGGTAAGGGTATGGCAAGTGCCCTACAAAAAATGGGGATAGGGAAATAACTGTAAATATTTTTAAAAAAATAAAAACATAAAAAAAGCAAAAATGGAGGTGAATGTGGATCATCTTCAAACTGTGTCTGAAAAGTATTAATTAACGGTAGAAGCCATATAACTGTTCTAAAATCATCTTCAAACTAGGGCAAGTGCCCTACAAATAAATGGGGATAGGGAAAATAAATTAAAATCAAGTAAAATAACGGGAAGG
>BLSH010086421.1:107348-130643 GCA_018402905.1 Glandirana rugosa
AGGTGACCTTTAAGTAAACTTCATATATGAAATCGGCTACCACACCATATCTCCCGACATTAACGACTCACTTATTCCAGGACTTCTGGCTTAAAGTTCTCTCATCGTGAGTTCATGGGGGTCACGTGGGATACTTTACGAAAAAGTAGTAGATTACACTCTTACTGGCTCCCCTGGGAAACGCTGAGTTGATAAAATTCCACCAATACCTCAGACGCACATGGTAGACCCCAAACTACAGGAAACTGTTTTGGGTGGACTAGTCGCAACTGGTTACTCCCCCAATGAAAACGATCAGTCAAGTGATCTTAAGATCGTATATAGAAATCCAGTCATAAATCTCTTTAACCAGCTTTTATCACAACTCGCTTGGGCCTGACGGACCGAACCCGAAAGATTTTTGAAATGTCCGGGTCCGGGTCCGTGCCACGGACACCCTAAAGTTCGGTACGGACCCGAACGTTACAGTCCGGGTTCGCTCAACACTATTTTCGACCAATTTCTCTAAATACTGACCTAAAGATATATGCTAGAATTCTAGTGAACTGACTAGCAAAAGTAACCCCCTCATTGGTCAACGCTGATCAGGTGGGTTTTGTCAAAGGACATCAAACCCCAGATGGTACACGCAGACTCCATAACCACCTTAAAATAGTTGAGTCGCAAAGGGTCCCCTCGGTCATTCTCACATTAGATGATGAAAAAGCATTTCATAGGGTGCACTGGGGGTACTTGAGTGCTACTCTCTTGAAATTCGGTCTTCAGGACCTTATTCACTCAGCAATTACAGCCCTCTATACCACACCATCGGCTAAAGTATATACTTCAAATGAATTTCCAGTGGATTCAAGATAACCAATGGCATACGCCAGGGGTGCCCACTTTTACCCTTCATCTTCTCTTTATTGATGGAGCTCCTGGTGGAGGCCATTAGAACCAACACATCCATTCAAGGGATAGAAGTAGGAGGATACAACCACAAAATAGGGCTATTTGCCGACAATATGGTATTGACCCTGACAAAACCGGCTTCTTCACTAGCCAATGTACAAAAGCTTCTAGATCAGTTTGGATCTGTATCCTACTACAAATTAAATGTAGACAAGTCAAATATTATGCCTATAGGAGTGTCTAAAAAATATTGACACAACTTAAACAAAACTTCCCCTTCTGATGGACTACCAATACCCTGGAATACTTGGGGGTTACTTTGAGCTTCCCAACATCCGCGACTTATGACTCTAACTTCCCAAAAATTGATAGATGTCATAAAAAGAGACCTGCAACACATATCGAACTATGAACTATCACGGATGGGGAAAATAGCAGCCATTAAAATGTTAACCTTGCCTAAGATAATTTACTATTTTAGAAATATCCCCATAGTCCTACCAGAAACCTTTTTTACAATTGTAGACAAACTGTTTAAACGCCATGTTTGGAAAACAAAAATGAAAAGAATATCATTCCCTATACTACTTAAACATAGACACAACGGGGGAACAAGTTTCCCTAATCTAAAATAATATTACTATGTGGCTCTCCTGGACCAAATGAAAGCCTGGTTCAAACCCTAATCCGAGAAACTGTGGGTCCAAATCGAAAAATCTGTGGTCGATAATAGGGACTTACCATCCCTACTTCTAGCTAAACTGACACAATTGCAAATCCATTGCAAAAATTTCCCTTCAATAGATGCCACACTACAAGTATGGCATAAACTACACATAGGAACACCTCAGGAAGCAAAAATTAAATGCACTGATCTACCACTTAGACTATATGAGTATATCATACGCAATCTACGAGTACTCCCATGGCTACAAAGGAACATACTGACATACAAAGAAATTCTCTCACAACAACCCGACCAAAGTACATTCTCCAAAATTCAAATAACTCATCTTCATCACACCTACCCAAATTTACAATACCAATTACACAACGACTCTTGGATTTTTCTGATAAATAACCACAACAAACCTAAAGGTCTCTCTTGGTTTTACAGCATTCTCCAAAGTAAGGGGGGCCTCCATAAGACCTCCAGCTTGCTCAAATGGGAAAGAGAATTAGGCTCCATCTTTTTGTGCAAAACATGGCAACACACTATTAAATCACATTACCAATACTCTCATTGCGTAAACCACTGGGAAATTATGATGAAGATCCTACACAGGACTTATCTAACCCCAGTTAGACTATCTAGATTCTTTTCAAGGCTGGAGATCATGTGGAGAACAAGGGAATATATTACACATTTTATGGGGCTGCAAAGGCGTAAGAAGTTTTGGAATTCAGTGTTCTCTTTAATAGCCAAAGTCACGGGTGTTATCATAAGGCCAAATCCACAACTGGCTCTATTGAACCTTGGCATGTACACAAAACCCATACAGCATAGAGCCATAATAAAGCATATCTTTATAGCAGCTAAATTGACCATCACCTCTAAATGGAAAAACCCCTCTGCCCCAATTATATCAGAGGTCATTTACAGAGTTAAAACATAACATCCATACAAAAAATATTTTGCGGTATGCTCCAATAACCTGACAAAATTTGACATGCATTGGAATCTATGGAATATGAGTAATCCAGTAAATGATTAATGAACATCTATCCCTAGTGGTATTAACCTGACATGTCTAGGGTGCATCTCTCCAGCTCTGGTACTTCTCTTCATTTCCTGTTTTATATTTTATTTTCTTAGTTAACTTTTGTTATTATTTTTTCACTTTGTTATTGCATTATTCAAGTAACATGCCAAAGGCATTCTCATGACACCAAACAGAGTATAGTGCAATTTTGGTATATAAACAGATGAAGCACCAACGAATGATACATTGACTATAGACTTACAAGGTTCTGCCTTTCTTTGAAAGAGTAATACAGACACTGGGCTTATATCTGAAAAATCACGGGAAAGGAATAAAATTGATGTACTAATTAGCACTCCTTCTGATTTAACAACTTAACTTACATAGATAATCCGGAGGTGCGGGGGAAGGGGAGCTGTGGCACAGTTAGTTTACATTGGGGGTGTCATGGTCCCCAGAACCGCTCTGACTGGATAGCAGGTGAGATTAACACAATGTTACACGCTATCAGATATAACCCAAGGGATACAACATTTGTTTGGAGAACCATTGTAATCTGTAAAATGCCAATCTCTGTATTAAATCTATCATATCTGCTTGTTAACTACCGTATATACTCAAGTATAAGCCGACTTTTTCAGCACATTTTTTTGTGCTGAAAAAGTACCCCCTCGGCTTATACTCGAGTGAGAAAAAAATGACCCCAGAAAATGCCGCCGCTCCACAGCCAGATATCAGCCTGTAGTCACTGCAGCCCGCCTGCCTAAACTGATCTAGTCACTGCAGCCCGCCCGCCTAAACTGGTTGCTAGATCGCCTCCCGACTGGCGTCTAGCAACCAGTGACGTAAGAGAGAGGAGAGCGGAGACTGACGTGCCAATAATCACAGCGGAGGTAAAAGACCTCCTCCGCTCAGCAGAACACTAGAAGCCGCCGCTGCCCGCCCCGCCTCCACTGGTTGCTAGATCACCTGCTGATTGGCGTCTAGCAACCAGTGACGTCAGAGAGAGGAGACCGAGGCGGACGTCCTCCTCCGCGCCTTCTGAGCACCTGAGCCCCTATGAATTAAAAACGAAGCCCAGCCAGCCAGGTGAGCCATTCCTGTGTGTGGCCCTGATATGTGGATGGGTTTATGCTGAATCTTGTAGTCCTTCCCTTTTGGGGATGTGACCCCCCCCCCCAAAAGTGAGGGACTACAGGTCCCAGCATGAATCCCTCAGAGGATGTGTCCAGGCCAATTTGCGTTGGGGGGGGGGTTGGAGGTGAAAGTTATTGTTGATACCATATTGTTTTTGTTGACCCTCTTTTCCACTTATAGAGCTAATTGCTAATTTACTGTTTCTCTTTGAAATAAATATTATGTGTTTTTAATGTAATTTTATTGGTATCTATTATTTTTGAAATTTACCAGTAGCTGCTGCATTTCGCATTTCCCACCCTAGGCTTATACTCGAGTCAATACTTTTTCCCAGTTTTTTGTGGTAAAATTAGGAGTCTCGACTTATACTCAGGTCGGCTTATACTCGAGTATATACGGTATATAATGCAACTATTTTTGTTATGTGAATAATTTTTCAATAAAAAAGAATTGAAAGAAGTGACGCAGAGGTGATCAAATACCACCAAAAGAAAGCTCTATTTGTGGGAAAAAAGGATGCCAATTTAGTTTGGGTACAACGTTGCACAACCGCGCAATTGTCAGTTAAAGCGTCGCAGTGCAGAATCGCAAAAAGTGCTCTGGTCCTAAAGTGGGAAATCCTTCTGGGGCAGAAGTGGTTAAGTAAATCCTTCTACATAAGCTGTACCTGTTTATCTGCAGCCTTCTCTCCTCCACAGCTATCCAAAGTACACAGATGGTATTGCACAGCTTGTAGGAGGCAGGGGGTGTGGATCTAATGTCACACAAATGCACAGGACAGAACAGAGAGCTGAGTGTAATCTAAGACTTGAGTGGGGGGAAAGGATACACCCCCCCTGCACAGTATTACAAGGAAACATGCATATATGAGGCTGTTAATCACCTGCTGTGTGCAAAAGGAGGAAGGAGTTGGCCATCGACCCAGGATTGACTGCTGTTAGGGCAGTGGTTCTCAACTCCGGTCCTCGGGCACCCCCAACAGGCCAGATTTTAAGTATTACCTTGGGGAGATGCAGACTAGAATACTGCAATCACTGAGCAGTAAAATTCTATCACCTGTGATGTATTTCAGTTATCCTGCAAACCTGGCCTGCTGGGGGGCCCCGAGATCCGGAGTAATACTGTGTTAAGGAAACCTGTCAGAAATGACTCATGCAGATATGAGAGCAGGAATGGCAGAGCAAACAGGATCTACACTAAGTACTGTAGACTGAGGCAAGTATACACTATATGAGCATATGTTTTGTTCATTGTTCATTTCAGATATTTACATCCCTTTAATAATCAATATTTCTGTTTATGTGGGTTTCCCTGCAGCAGAAGGAACTATAACCATTAATCCATCTTCATTTTTCTTCCATGGAAGCATTGATAAAATGTTCACTTAGCACTTCAATGATTGTTCCCATGTATTCCTAGCTTGCTTTGTGTCTACCTGCCATTCGTAATAGCCAACTAGTGATGAGGAAAGACGCAATCCTTATCTAATGCATTGTAGAGCACAACAGTTGCCATTTTCACTGTGTTTTTCCAATGTGTAGCCATCAAACTGCTGCCTGACCAATGCCTCTCTGCTTCCCAATATTGCATGCAGGTTGGGGGGGGGTTAGTCATTATCATCCTGAACACAGTCTTCTGGTCACTTTCTTGCATTTTCACAGGGTTTTCTGGGCTTTTTAGTACTGATTTGCTGAACACACACAGGATGATAGATTATAGGTGAGTAATTATTATGTCTCTATGTGAGTCAGAATAAGCAAAACCTGAAAAGTTCTACCAAGGGGTGCTGGTAAGTATCGAGCCTTACCCAGAAAAAAATGAGCTAGGAAGCTGTAACTGCCACACTATTCTACATATTCCCCCAGGAAGTCAATGCACTTGCGACATTTGTCCCACAGCTTCTTAACTCCCTGCAAATACATTTTTTTTCCGATTGCTGGTGTAACCACTCATTTACAGCATTAGTTGCCTCCAGAACACTCCCAAATTCTTGTACCTTTACAAAAAGTGCTAGCAAAAAAGTAAAATTGCTAATTCAGGTTCCTGTGTACTCAAATGACCTTTCATGCATAAATAAAGATTTACCCTATAATTACTATAATGCCTGTAATGCACAGTCTTCATTTTTTCCATATAAGCATTTAGAGCAATGAGTGGATGATGCTAATAAATGAATAGATTGACATTTCACACCTCCGTAACTATTATAGTTATGTTTTATATATTTATATCAGGCAGCCCATCATTCTAAACACAGATCTTTTGCATGACTTTCCCCAAAGTAGAAGAAAAACAATGTAACATTGCTTTCTGTGCCCTGTGCTCCCTAGCTAAATACTGTTATTAACTATGCACTGGTAGCCATTACAAAAATAAAAACTAACCCATTTTATAGTCTCTATAAACAGGATTTCTGCAGGTGCCATCTATGCAGTTCCAATGAACACAACATGCATCCTGAATTCAACAATATAATACCCAATAAACAATATAATTTATTTAAACCAAGCTCTCTTGATTTGATCTACTACTTTTTTAAATTCATTGTTGGCACTTTTCTTTCTTTGCTTGTGCTTTGTTGTAAAGAAAAGCAGCTCTGCTATTTAATACACAACACTTTCTCCTGGATATAATTTGTTTACTTTTCCTTTGATGTTTTAACTCAGTTGCTCCAATATGAATATTGTACAATGGCTTTTTTTTTCAAGGGGAAATTATTGCCATAACAGCTGCTGTGTAAATGAAAGAACACTTCTCAAAGGACGAATGCTTCTTCCAGGACAGTGACCCAACTCACATAGCATCTGCTGTTTTTTCTCAAATACTTAGGATAGGACTCACTCCCATGTCCACATACATAGAATAAATATGCCATTAAACAGAAAATGACAATACGGAACGCCTTCAACAAGAAAGTTGTGGATAAATACCACCTTTGAAACATCAATAGTGTCTCCTTTCCTGGTAAATATTCCCTTAGCTGTGACTTTGTTGCATCTGGAGCGGTGGCATTTTAAACTACAAAGGGAAAAAATGTAATTTGCCAAAAAGATTTCACAACTAACTTTTGTTTTACCTGGTCATTTTGTATGACGTACTGTATATTTAAAAATGTTAAATATTTGCCAAAGTCCACTGTATCCTTCTCTTTTTACCTACAGAATATGATGCCTGTATATGTTCATGAGAACATACATATGTGGTCTTAATAATTACATTTACAGTTATATAAAGAATTATATTTATATAACTGTGTAAAATAAATTATTAAGGTTCTGAAAAAGGTAATGGAAAGGCGCACACACAAGCAATGCCCTTTATAGCCCAGGTGGTCAGTCTCCACTACTATTTAGTCACAGTCCTAATATTGAAATTAACATCTATAGTTCAATTGATACTAAGAATAAATGTTATGGGCAGCTATGTGAACATTACTAAGTTTTAGAATGTGGTTGGCACATGGAAGGGAGATGTATGGCAAGAGCATTGATAAAAGTGAAACTTTTGGAATTTGCAGGGTTGGAGAGGATTATGATGTGGCGGTGAGCCATGTGGCAAGTCTAAAGGTGAGAATGAGGGTTTTAGGCATAAAACATTTGATCCCACAGCTGCAGCATGGCATATTGTAAAGCCGGGTACACACTATTCAACCTGACAGCTCTGGTTGAAGCCACTGTACTAAACATGCAAGGTTAGTACAGTGATCTCCCCAGCTGAGCTGTTTTGTTCTGACAGGGGAACGCCCTCCCGCCAGAACACTCCGATCAGCTCTCTCTGCCATTGGCTCAGAGTGCTGATCGGGAGTCAGTCTGCGGCTTCTCTTGGACAGATCAACATACACACAGGTCGAATGTTGGCCAGTTTTTTTTAACTGCCCATTGTCTCTCGACATTTTGCCCATTTGTACCCAGCTTAAATGATTTAGTGTTGATGACAATAATAGCTGGTGTTTGTAGGGCTGGTTGCACTGCATTGGCATCATTGGATTTGATCTTATTTTCAGTATAAATGACAGCTAAATTGCCATGTCTAACATAAGCAATAGAAGGTTAAAGCGTTTGTTACCCCAACACTTCATATTGCTGATGTGTGCCTGCTGTACCATGTACTTGTATGATAAAATATCATTTTCTCTTTGTATTGCTTCCTTTTTGTGAAATCCCTGGTATTCTTGCCAGTCCCTCTGCTTTCCTATTAAAAACCAGACCATACTAAGCAGAAGAGCACACTATGGTCAGTTCTCTAGCTGTGCTGAGAACTCAGCCTGCTCTCCTCCAATGATCAGACTTGCCCTAACACCCCTCCACTGCACAGTCATTCACTGGGAAGCTCAGTGTGCTGCTGTTTCTTCTCCTCTTATGCAGCTGAGAACAGAGGGAACGTGATCACATAAAAAAGGAAAAAAAGGTATTTATAATGTTTTTTTATATCTATACAAAAATGTTTTGCCTTTCATTTCTATTTTAAACTGAATGGCTTGTTTCACAAGGCGATTGTTTACAACCACTTGTGTACCTGTAGCCAGCCAGGTACACATTATCTATTAGGAAAAATGTTCCATGGTCCAGTGTGAAAAACACTGTGCTAAGCAATATCTTCACTATAAATCTGCCATAAATCTAGCCAAGAGCTAATAACATTGTCATCAGCTACTTACTGCCTGCAGTGTGGACCTAACCGCATGCCTTTCAGCAGCAATGATAAAGGTATGAAATACACTAGACACCAAACTCTAAAAAGGGTACTTTCTAAATAGGTAATTTTAGCTAGCATTGCCATTTGACAATTGTGCAGGGTTTTTTCACCAACATTTTGGTAAAGGCAAAAATTGCTGGTTTTGGATTAAAATCAAGTTCAGTAAAATCATCAGCTCATTCCTAGGGTTTAACTAAACAAATGATTGGTATAAGACATAATAGGCTATCTGTATTCTAGACAATTTAACATACAGTATAGTGGTCTACTGTTTACAATACCTACAGTATTTATAAATTCCGTGGAACAATGCAACACATAAGATGACAGGCAAAATCAATCTTTGAGTATCATGCACATGTTTATTTATGTACATGCACAACAACTATTTGATAGCCCAGGAGACTTTTATGAGTCACATCACAAAAAAGGTAAAATGTAAGAAAATGTATTGTTTACAGAGGTATTCAACATACATTTAAAACACATTGTTCTACAAAAATACCAATAATAGAAGTACATGTACCACACAATAATATACGAATTGGAAACCTTGTATTTAACCTAGATGGTCTGTCTAAAGCCTCGTACACACGGGACGACGATCGCATTCAACACGTCGTACTCATGACCGTTGTATGCGAAATCGATCGTTTGTGTGCGCGCTTTCAACAGTCGAACATACGACGGTCGTACATGGGAGTTGTATGAGCAGACTACAAAACTTGGTCGTACCAACAAGCTCGCATACGACCGTTGTATCGTGTGTAGAGCAGTTGGGTACAAGTTGTATTGTGCTAAACACGCATGCGCCAAGTCCACTTCAACTAAATGAAATTAGATGAAGGAGCCCAAAGAGTGACGCTACGATACCAGCACTTCCTCTTTATACGCTCGTTCGCGTCATCACGTTCGGCCGGCCGCAAGTTTTATGTACGACCGTCGGGTGCACGTCAGTATGCTATTTACATTATGCAACATACGATTTGCGACGATCGTCGTCCCATGTGTACGGGGCATTAATGTCCACCATAGGTCTAAAGAAGCCTGTGCTGGCATTCTCAATGCATTTTGCAAGATGAAAAACTCACTTGTTCAGGAGAAGTACATAATCATATCTGAATATCTGAAGATAAAAAACATATAAATTATTGAAAATAAAGAGAGGGCCCGAAACCCAACCTCACTTTGCTAACTTATGGTTATAAGAAGTTGTAACTCACTTCCACATGGGTATATTTGCACGGTATAAGGACCATAACTGGAGTGCTTGTATACAGCCAGGAGGATGGGGGGGGGGGTGGGTAGCACAGGGAAAAGGGCAAATTAAAAGTCCAGTGGGGGAATGTCCCCAAAGCTGCCTGAATCAGACCAAATGGCTCTGACTAGGGATATAGGCGACCAGCTGTCAGAGCAGAAGCAGACTCTGTAATGGAAGAGAGGAGAAAGAAAAGCGGCGCCAATCTGAGTGCAGCATAGTTTGGTAAAATTCAGGTTTATTCATAATAAACTCACATGTTAATGAAGATAAACAGGCATGTAGTACAATTAGTAGCCACAGGCATCCCTTTTTATCTTGCTGGGCATGAATCCCTTGTGGTCCAGCCGCTCTGGTGGGGTCCGAGGCTCTAGTCCAGAAGAAGGGTTAGCCAGGCAAGCTGTCAGCACGTCCACATGCAGGGATTGAAGGTCAGGGAGTGGGGAAAGGCAAGCTGATGTTCGGAGCATCCATGCTCCTTCATCAGGCATCTGCTGCGGCCATGTTTGGTGAGGCTTTTATGCAGGGAGGAAGGGGTGGTCCGGGGGACAACAATGGTCAGTTCCCCACCTATGGCCGCCAGAGGTACTACAGCAGTGATACTTATAATTACCGTATGTTTTGCACCATAAGACGCACCTAGGTTTTAGAGGAGGAAAAGAATAAAAAAAAATATTCTGAACCAAATGCAAATGGTGTACTAAAATATATACCCCATGAACATACAGCCATATACCAGAGTGTCCATAAAATACAGCCAAATACAAGTCCCATGAAATACAGCCATATACCAGTGTCCATAAAATACAGCCATATACCAGTGTCCATACAATGCAGCTATACACCAGAGTCCATACAATGCATTCATATACCAGAGTCCATACAATGCAGCCATATACCAGTGTCCATGCAATGCAGCTATATACCAGAGTCCATACAATGCAGCCCTACCTGTGCCTTAGGACAGAGCTGACAGGGAGACCTATTTGGATTTCCCGCCATGCCCGCTGTGATGACACTGGTGCGCCTGACACTCAGACAGAGCAGGCCGAGCGGCCGCTGCGGCAGTACCCCATTCGGCCACTGGGGTTGCTCTGTCTTCTCACTGTGTGAGAAGTGACAACGGCGCTCATTGGTGTCTGGGAGCCCTCAGTCAAATGCGGGCTCCTGTCGGCGAAAGGGGGGGGTTGGCTGGTACATTTGCACCATAAGACGCAGGGACACTTTCCCCCATTTTTTGGGGGGAAAAAGTGCATCTTATGGTGCAAAAAATACTGTAGGTACATAAAAAATGCTAGTTAAAACATGTGATTAAAAACAAGGATGATAAATAAAATATATATAAAAAAATATATGAAAAAATGGTCCAATAAGAAGTAGTCCATAATAGTGGTAACATAATGCAATTTCATTGAACAGGTAAATTAATAAATTATACGGGTACCTAAAGAACTCGTGGGAGGTAACTATGGAGATATATACAAATGCATGTATCTGTATGTATACTAGCTGGAATGGGGAAAGAGGGGTGCAGAAATGAGGATATTTTATTAGCGATTATAAGGGTCCTACAAAAAGGATAATAATGTATAGGGTGATGATAAGTATACAGGTATATATGTATTTATATATGACACTTTGCTACAATGTAAAGTAGTGAGTGTACAGCTTATATAACAGTGTAAAGTTGCTGTCCCCTCAAAATAACTCAACACACAGCCATTAATGTCTAAACCTCAGGCAACAAAACTGAGTACACCCCTAAGTGAAAATGTACAAATTGGGCCCAAAACATCAAAATGTTAGAGACCTTGCGCTCCTCCACCCTCCATTTGAGGATGCCCCACAGATGCTCAATAGGGTTTAGGTCTGGAGACATGCTTGGCCAGTCCATCACCTTTACCCTCAGCATCTTTAACAAGGTAGTGGTTGTCTTGGAGGTGTGTTTGGGGTCATTATCATGTTGGAATATTTCCCTGCGGCCCAGTCTCTGAAGAGAGGGGATCATGCTCTGCTTCAGTATGTCACAGTACATGTTGGCATTCATGGTTCCCTCCAATGAACTGTAGCTCCACAGTGCCGGCAGCACTCATGCAGCCCCAGACAATGACACTCCCACCATCATGCTTGACTGTAGGCAAGACACACTTGTCTTTGTACTCCTCACCTGGTTGCCACCACACACGCTTGACAGCATCTGAACCAAATAAGTTTATATTGATCTCATCAAACCACAGGACATGGTTCCTGTAATCCATGTCTTTAGTCTGCTTGTCTTCAGCAAACTGTTTGCAGACTTTCTTGTGCATCATCTTTAGAAGGGGCTTCCTTCTGGGATGACAGCCATGCAGACCAATTTGATGCAGTGTGTGGCGTATGGTCTGAGCACTGACAGGCTGACCACCCACCCCTTCAACCTCTGCAGCAATGCTGGCAGCACTCATACATCTATTTCCCAACCTCTGGATATGAGGCTGAGCACGTGCACTCAACTTCTTTGGTCGACCATGGTGAGGCCAGTTTCAGGGTCTTGACAATCTTTTTATAACCTAGGTCTCTTTATGTACAGCAACAATTCTTTTTTTTTTCAGATCCTCAGAGAGTTCTTTGCCATGAGGTGCCATGTTGAACTTCCAGTGACTAGTATGAAAGAGTGAAAGCGATAACACCAAATTTAAAACACCTGCTCCCCATTCACACCTTGTAACACTAACAAGTCCAATGACACCAGGGAAGGAAAATGGCTAATTGGGCTTAATTCGGACATTTTCACTAAGGGGTGTACTCACTTTTGTTGCCAGCAGTTTAGACATTAATGGCTGTGTGTTGAGTTATTTCAAGGGGACAGCAAATTCACACTGTTATACAAGCTGTACACTCACTACTTTTCATTGTAGCAAAGTGTAATTTCTTCAGTGTTGTCACATGTAAAGATATAAGAAAATATTTACAAAAATGTGAGGGGTGTACTCACTTTTGTGAGATACTGTATATATATATATATATATATATATATATATATATATATATATATATAAAAATATATACCTATACCTATTTCCTATCAATATTGATGGGAAAAATACCAGTGGACCCGGGGGTTGGCCCCATCTGGCTTCCCATGCTGTACACATCTTGAAGATTTATCAATTGATTTTATTTATGTCTGTACCATGCAAATATACCCATGTGGAAGTGTGTTACAACTTCTTTAACCACTTGATCACTAGGCAATTAAACCCCCTTAACAACCAGACCAATTTTCAGCTTTCAGTGCGCTCACATTTTGAATGACAATTACTCAGTCATGCAACACTGTACCCATACAAAATTTGCGTCTTTTTTTCACACAAATAGAGCTTTCTTTTGGCAGTATTTGTTCGCTGGGTTTTTTATTTTTTATAATTAAAAAAAGACTAAAAATTTTGTAAAAAAATGAATTTTTCTTAGTTTCTGTTATAAATTTTGCAAATTAGTAATTCTTCTTCATAAATTTTGGCCAAAATGTATACTGCTACATATCTTTGGTAAAAAAAAAAAAAAAATGTGTATATTATTTGGTCTTTGTGAAGGTTATAGAGTCTACAAGCTATGGTGCCAATCACTGAATATTGATCACACCCCATGTACTGATGGCCTATCTCATTTCCTGAGACCCTAACAAGCCAGGAAAGCACAAATACCCCCCAAATAACCCCTTTTTGGAAAGTATAAATTCCAAGGTATTTAGTAAGAGGCATGGTGAATTTTTTGAAGTTGTAATTTTTTTCCCACAATTCTTTGCAACATGAAGATTTTTTTTCTTTTTTTTTTCACAAAATTGTCATATGTTAACAGGTTATTTCTCACACCCAGTATATGCATACCACAAATTACACCCCAAAACACATTCTACTACTCCCCCTGAGTATGGTGATACCACCTGTGTGAGACTTTTACACAGCCTGTCCCCATACAGAAGCCCAACATGTAGGGAGCACCATCAGGTGTTCTAGGAGCATAAATTACACATATAATTTCTTGACTACCTCTTGCACTTTTGAAGGTCCTGGAGCACTAGGACAATGGAAACGCCCAAAAAACGACCCCATTTTGGAAAGTAAACACCCCAACGTATATTCTAGGAGGCATAATGAGTCTTTTGAACATGTCATTTTTTGCACAAGTTTTTGGAAAATGTGGAAAGAAAATGAAAACGCTTTTTTTTTTTTTTACACAAAGTTGTCCATTTATACAATATTTCTAACACACAGCATGTACATAGCAAAAATGACACCCCACAAAATATTTTGCTACTCCTCCCGAGTATGGCAATACCACATGTGGGACACTTTTACACAGCCTGACCACATACAGAGGCCCAACATGCAGGGAGCAACGTCAGGTGTTCTAGGGGCATACATTTTAAATCTAATTTGACTACCTTTTACACTGTTGTGAGGCACTGTGGTGGCAAAGATAGACACTGTAGTGGCACGTATAGGCAGTGTAGTGGCACGGGTGTGTCACGGATGAGAACTGATGTATTATGGATGAGCATGAATGAGACACAAATGAGCCATGGATGGGGATGGATGAGCCGTGGATGGGGATAGATGAGCATGGATGGAGATGACTGAGCATGGATGGGGATTACTGAGCACGGATGGGGATGACTGAGCACGGATGGGGATGGATGAGCACAGATGGGAATTGATGAGCACATATGGGGATGGATGAGCACGGATGGGATGACTGAGCACGAATGAGGATGGGTGAGCACAGATGGGGATGACTGATCACGGATGGGGATGGATGAGCACAGACAGGGTGGATGAGCATGGATGGGGATGGATGAGCACGAATGAGGATGGATGAGCATGGATGGGGATGGATGAGCATGGATGGGATGACTGAGCATGAATGAGGATGGATGAGCATGGATGGGGATGACTAAGCACGGATGGGGATGGATGAATGTGGATGGGGATGGATGAGTGCAGATGGGGATGGATGAGCATGGATGGGGATGGATGAGCATGGATGGGGATGACTGAGCATGAATGAGGATGGATGAGCACTGATGCAAATGACTGAGCACGGACGGGGATGGAGGAGCACGGATGGGGATGACTGAGCACAGCTGGATGGGTGAGCATGGATGGATGGGTGGCTGAGCATGGATGGATGAGCATGGACGGGGTGAGGATGGCTGGCTGGGTGAGCATGGCTGCGTGAGGATGGTTGGATGAGTGAGCACGGATGGGTGGCTCAGCATGGATGGGGTGAGGATGGCTGGGTGGGGTGAGGATGGCTGGGGTGAGGATGGCTGGGGTGAGGATGGCTGGGTGGGTGTGGATGGATGGTGGGGGGTGCAACCTGTCCCCCACTATCACTTAGCAGCGCTGCAGGCATTACACATCACCCACAGCACTGCAGCACGTCCTCTCTCCCCCTCTCTCCTCTCGCAATGCACCAATCGGTGCGGAGAGGAGAGAGAAAAGCCGGCGGAAGCGCCGGCTTGTTTACATGTGATCATGTGTCAAATTACGGAGTGATCACGTGGTGAAAGGCCACTCACAGCAGTCATGAATGTTCCCGTGAATGTCCCCATGTGCACGCCCTAAGGGGGCACGTGGGAAGCGCGATTCTGGGAGGACGTCAATACACGTCCTCCCAGAGTTAAGCAAGTGCCCTGTAGATGTCTTTTGTCTATGGGCCGGTTGTTAACTGGTTAAATTGTAAGTTAGCAAGGTGAGGTCAGGTTTGGGGCCCAAAGATACATAATGTGTTTTAAATATATGGTGTATACCTATTTAAACAATACATTTTCTTACATTTTACCTTTTTTGAGGTGTGACTCATAAAAGTCCCCTGGGCTATCAAATAGTTGTTGTGTATGTACAAATTGGGACTGAGACACACCCTTACTTATCCACCTCACACCAGCACGTCCTTTTGCTATATGTTTATTTATGTAACCTGGCAATGGTATAATTAATGGATTTATATAATGCTGATATAATGTATACAATTATTTGTCACTAACTGAGCTAAACAAAAAATTAAAATTAAAAATAATTTGGTTGCACAGATACTTTTTTGATTAATTGTCAAAATAAGAAAGTTAAAAAGTCATGACAATTAGGGGCATGTTACAATGCTATTACAGAATATTTCCATTTTATTGCATCAGAAACAATTACACCCGATGAATGCACACTTCCCAAGGTTAAGTTAAGTTAGGAATGCTTGCACAACCATTGGTCTTTGATGAATGAGATATTCAAAGGTAATTTTCTTGAAACTGATTTCATACGTTATATTCTAAAATGTATAATACTGACCTGTAAAGCCCAGCATTTATTATATGCTCCTTCTCCACCCTCATGACTTGCATTCATTTACTGACCATTTTGTTCATTTAATGTCTTTGCAAATAAACTGTTGAGGAAATGTAGTATTGACAGATACATTCGTTACATGAATAAAATCCTCGTTGGAAATTAGCTATGTCTGTTAATTATCCAAAAGAATGTTAGGGTGAAAGCAAAAAAGCACTTGAAAATGATTATTCACAAGTTTGCAGAACTCAGACAGTTTTAGACTTGTTTACTGAGAAAAAAAATATTTTGTTAGGCATCTCAGAGGACTCTCTGTAACAGGGACATCATAGTTTAACCCCTTCACACCTAAGGGTAAAACAAATCTTAATGCCTAAGCACAATTTATCAACTTTTACATTTGTTCGTAAAACCATACATATCATCACAGCTACTTTGTGCATGGTTATGGATATCTCCTGATTTTTTATTTTATTATCAATAGAGTTGAGCGAACACCTGGATGTTCGGGTTCGGTGGGTTCGGCCGAACTTCGCGAAAAAGTTTGGGTTCGGTACCGAACTTGACCCGCACTTTACCCCAAACCCCATTGAAGTCAATGGGGACCCAAACTTTTCGGCACAAAAATGACTGTAAAAAAGTCCTGGAAAGTGCTAGAGGGCTGCAAAAGGAAGTAAAATTATTTTAGAACAATAATCTGTCCCTTACAGCAACAGCAGGAACCTGACCCTATAGGAGTAGGCGATGATTTTATAACAATAATCTGTCCCTTACAGCAACAGCAGAAACCTGACCCTATAGGAGTAGGCGATGATTTTAGAACAATAATCTGTCCCTTACAGCAACAGCAGGAACCTGACCCTATAGAACTAGAAGATGATTTTAGAACAATAATCTGTCCTTCTAAGCAGTAGACTCTACCTAGTCCAGTCAGATCGTTCTGTAATGCAGGATGAGATGTTATTAGATCTGCAATCTGTCCCTAAAAGCAGTAGTAATCTCTACCTAGTCCACAATCAGATCATTCTGTAATGCAGGATGAGATGTTATTATATCTGCAATCTGTCCCTCACAGCGCCGGCAGCATCCTCTCCCTATACTAGCCAGAGAGCATGTGACATGCAGCACTAAGTGAGTCCAGCTTATAAAGAGGCTGGGTCACATGATGCACTGGCCAATCACAGCCATGCCATTAGTAGGCATGGCTGTGATGGCTTCTAAGGGCAAACCAGTGAAACGCTTGTTGATTGGCTGCCCTGCAGCTATTCAACAGGCGGGATCAAATAACCAAACCCAGAACCCGAACCCAAACTTTTTTTTCAAATGTCCGGGTCACGGACACCCCAAAGTTCGGTACGGACCCGAACTTTACAGTTCGGGTTCGCTCAACTCTAATTATCAATGAAAGACTTGCCCAGAATAGTAAAAAAAATGATATATTTTTTAAAATTTGGCTATATATTTCTTGTTTCTACCATAACCTACCACGAAAAAATAACCTAAATAAATGCTCCTGCTCCTGATGATGGCATTGATACCATATATGTGTATGTTATTTGTTGTTTGTACCTGTAGTATAACCCAGAAGCAATAGTGCACATTTTGTCCTACCTAAAACACACTGACACTGATGCTAGTTAACAAAAAAATCCTGCCCAAAATATATATATATATATATATATATATATATATATATTACACTGACCCTTTGACCCTTACTTGACCCAAACACTAACCCTGGCACTAACCTAGATCAAACCATGATCTGGGTATTTTTTCTTTATTTTTTTGTTTATTTTATTTTTTTTTTTTTACACACAATTTTTCCCCTCTCTGCAAGGAAAGAGAGAGATACGTTGTATCTTTCCTCTCCAATCACAGAGAGAGAAAAACACAGGGGAGGGCTTCACAGTGACTCACCACTGTGTTAGCCGTTCAGAGGCTACCACAGCAATCAGATGACCTGGAATGGGGAGTTGCGGGTCCTGATCATTAGAACAGGGCCTGGGGCTCTCTGTGAGATCCCGGTCTCTGTGCTGGGAGCGTTCTGTGTGGTGTGCTCCCAACAAAGGGGTATACACATATATGTGACCCCACAAAAAAAACCCGGTGCAGAAGGGACACTTATACTACATGTGTTACGTCAGTGGGAAGGGGTTAATACCTTTAGTTATATATAAATCCTATGGGTATCATTGAGTTTACCAAAGTACAAAGGTAGTGTGGAGTAAGAAGGTTGTGCAAGACAAAGTGTTGATCTGGCTGCACCATAGGCCTTTTTTATCTCAGAATGGCTGTGCTGCACAGCCACAACACATACAGGAGGTAGTAAAATGGCTGACAAAGCATTTATTTTCTTCCTTCTCCCAAGTGCAGACTTACCAGTTGTCTATAAGTGCTGCTAATGCACCATTTCTTCCTCCTTCTGCTAATCCTACCAAAGCCCCACAAACTGGGCATAAGGAGTCATCAGAATTATTTGAATTATTCACACTAACACTTATTGCAGCAGGATGATCTTAATCATGCACAAGCATTTTCATTTCAGACATTGAGGATAAGAAAGATAGTGTCATAACAATAGAGGGAAAGGAGGGTTCAGCTTAGGGTTGTCACCACATCCCTTTAAACCCGAACACATATGAATTACACAGGTTTTGAGGCTAATTTAATGCAGGTAAGGCACCAGGAGAGTTTAATTACCACCTTAATCAGCTTCAAAACCTGTTTAATTCATATGTGTTCGGTTTTACAGGGATGAGGTGGCAACCCTAGTTCAGCTACATAGCAGTCAGGGAATATCCTTCAGGCAGGCAGCAGAAAAAGGCACCTGGAGTTTACTTTGATGTAGGGTCCAGGGATAAGGAGGGGGTGAATGATGTGGATGATGAGGTGGCAGCTTGAAGATGAATTTAGGGACTAGATATCCTAATCAATTTAGCAGCACTGCCTCACACTGTACAGGCCACTGCTATTGTCAGGGCTCGTCCTCAGAGCTCTGCAGTGTAGTTCACTTCATGAAGTCTGAGACAGTACCTGTAATGTACTTGTTATGTACTGTCTAATACACTGAGCCTTTTAACAGGATTGCTTTACTGCAGACATTGTGATCCATACTATTGCAGTTGGAATGGATTGATCCAGCACTTTCAGCACCTATGGCTAATCAGCAACACCCACATCTTCCTATGCTTGGAATGAAGACATGTTCAGTGTGTCTGATCGGGCCAGCACAGGGGGATAAGTGAGTCTGTTTACATCCCCTTTCATATGTCAACTTCTTCACCCCCGGAAGGATTCCCACTGTAGGACCAGAGCACTTTTTTCAATTTGGCACTGCACTGCTTTAACTGGTAATTGCACGGTCATGCAATGCTGTACCCAAACAAAATTTGCTTCCTTTTTATCCCAGAAATAGAGCTTTCTTTTGGTGGCATTTGTTCCCCTCTGCGCTTTTTATTTTTTGCGATATAAACAAGAAAAGAACAACAATTTTGAAAAAAAAATATATTTTCTACTTTTTGTTATTAGAAAAATACAATAAACTAAATTTTAGTCATAAATGCCATGGGTATATGTGGAATCACACCCCAAAATACATTTTGCTGCTTCTTCTGAATCTGGAGATACCATAAATGTGAGACTTTTTGGCAGTCTAGCTGCGTACGGGACCCGGAATCACCGCCTTCATGCTTTCTAAGGGCATAAAATGGTGATTTTACTCCATATCACAGTTTCGGAGGTCATGGAATGCCCAGATAGTACAACCCCCCCCCCCCAATGAATGACCCAATTTTGGAAAGTAGACACTCCAAGATATGTGCTGAGATGCACATTGAGTATTTTGCAGGTCTCACTTTTTGTCACAAAGTTTTGAAATTTGAAAAAAAAAATCAGTTTATTTCTTCATTTTCCATAACAAATGAGAGCTGCAAAATATGCACCATGCCTCTTAGCAAATACCTCGGGGTGTCTACTTTCCAAAATTGGGTCATTTGGGGGGCTTTTGTGCTACCTTGACATTTCAGGGCTTCCAAAACTGTGATAGGTACTGAGGAGTAAAATCACCATTTTATGCCCTTAGAAAGCCTGAAGGCAGTGATTGGTTTGTGGGGTTCTGTACGTGGCTAGGCTCCCAAAAAGTCTCACACAAGGGGTATCCCCATACTCAGGAGAAGCAGAAGAATGTATTTTGAGATGTCATTTCACATATGCCCCTGGCATGTGTGAGCAATATATCATTTAGTGACAACTTTGTGAAAAAAAAAATGAATGTCCCCGAAACTTGTGGCAAAATATAAAATATTCCATGGACTCAACATGCCTCTCAGCAAATAGCTTGGGGTGTCTACTTTCCAAAATGGGATCATTTGGGGGGGTTGCTATCTAGGCATTTCATGACCTCCGCAACTGTGATAGGTAGTGTCTGGTAAATGCATAAATTGTCGCCCTTAGGAATTCTGAAGGTGGTGATTGGTTTTTGGGGTCCTGTACGCGGATAGACTCACAAAAAGTCTCACACATGGGGTATGCCCGTACTCAGGTGAAGCAGCAGAATGTATTTTAGGGAGTAATTCCCATGGAGTATACCCATGACATGTGTGAGCAATATATAATTACAGTGACAACGTTGTGTATTTTTTTTTTCAGTCACTTGCGACAAAAAATAAAATATTCCAGGGAATCAACATGCCTCTCAGCAAATAGCTTGACGTGTCTACTTCCCAAAATGGGGTCTTTTGGGGGGGGGGGTTGAACTGTCCTGGCATTTTGTGCCCAACATTAGAAGCCTATGCCACACATCATCCCCCAAGTCTTTTCTGACACTTTTTTGTTCACATGAAAAAAATATTTTTTTTTGCTAGAAAATTACTTTGAACCCCAAACATTATATATTTTTAAAGCAGAGGCCCTACAGATTAAAATGGAGGGTGTTGCAATTTTTTTTTAACAAAGTATTTGCCCGGGAATTTTTCAAACGCAATTTTTGGGGAAAAAAACACTTTTTTGAATTTTAATGCACAAAAACACACTATATTGCCCAACTATTTGGTGAAATATAAAATATGATCTCATGCAGCGTACATAGACAGTAAACATGACATGCTTTAAAAATAATGCATACCCGTGCAGCGGCAAAAAACTATATACATCTTTAAAAGCCTTTACAGATTACCACTTTAGATCTGCAGAGGAGGTCTACTGCTAGAATTACTGCCCTTGATCTGACGTTCGCGGTGATACCTCACATCTCACATGCATAGTGCAATTGCTGTTTACATATGAGATGAGACTGACGCTTGCATTCACCTCTGGCGCGTGCACGGGGGGGAGGGGCAGGGGTGCATTTTTTTTTTTTAATTATCCATTTTGCTTTTTATTTTATTTTTACACTGTCCCTTTCATCTTTTTTTTCTATTATTTTTATTGTTATCATGGGAAATTTAAATATCTTCTATGATAAAAATAGGTAGTTTTGCATATATTTATTTTAAATTTGGGTTCTATTAGACTCTAGACCTCTCCTCATCCCTTAAAGTATCTGACCACACCAAAATCGGAATGATAAGATGCTTCCCCATTTTCCCAATAGCACAGTTTATATCCAGCGAAACCAAACTCATGAAATGCTCTTAGCCTCTGGAATCTTAGGCCATAGAGATGACTGGAGCCATTGTAGTCTTCAATCAGCTCTATGGTCAGCTGTTGGAACCATGGGCTGCATTCTAAGGTTCCCCGGTGGGACCCAAGAAAACCATGTAAGACGGCTGGAGGGGGGGGCGTTCCCTCCCACTGTTTGTAAAAAGCTAATCGGCCATCAGGATTGCTTTTACATTAAAGCTGACTGCTGGCTGAAAAGAACGATAATTAGATGATACCCATTCCTGCAGGCATCATTCCAGTATAACCACTCTAAGACCAGCAACATACTAATGTGTCGCTGGTCCTTGTTGGGCATATGTTGTACTGTTCTTTTTTTTAATGCAGCCTGTGGGTTAAATGAAAAAAAAAGAATCAATCGGTGGGTATGCCAACCATTAGAAAACCTCCCTTCATTCACCCACTTCTAATGGTGGGCATAGCCCCTTTTTAAAAATATATACCAGAGCATAGGGGCAATCCACCCCAATTTCCACCCCTGCCCCTATGCTCTTTTTTTAGCTGTGGTGGTGAAATCACCTCCAACAGCGCTGGAGTCGCTGCTTTATATATGGTGGGAGCTAACGCTGTTGCTGTCACCCTGAATAAATCAGCGCTGCAGCTGGCAATCCTGAAAACCAAATAAATATTAATAAAACATAGTAACATAAAAAAACAGCATTCCTGCTAAAAAGAAAAAATAATTAAACGTTACATGAAAACATTATAAAAACATTGAATACAATAATCCCTGCACAAGGACTGAAAGTGAGAACTAGACTGCAGCCTTCCGGAAACTTCCTAATGGAGGAAGCGAAATGATCATCAAGTGGAATAAACAGATATGGTGCTGTCTGTTAAATAAACAGTGAAGTGTTATATGTAATGTGAGTTTATAATATAAAGTGCTTGTGGTACAAGATTAAAAATTAAGAAATATATGTGCATGAATCTCATATAAATTTTAAATAACCAAAAAATGCTGTCAAGTGGATAACAAGTCCAAGGTGGGTCTTAAAAGGTAATGATTAACATCAAGTGTAAAATAATAAAAGTGTTTTAAACCGTATTAAAAATGTGTGAGAAAAAAATTATTAATATGTAGTAAATAAAACAATAAAGTGGATGTAAAGTCACACATATAAACCAGATTATTTAAGGGTGTCCCATGTAGTATTAAGTAATTGTTGAAATTTCAGATAATACCACACAGGTGCTGTGAATGTCCGTAGAAGTCTATAAAATTCCCCAGATGGATACCAAGTGGATATACAGTCACCTAAATATTTTTTTAAAAATGTACAATTCTTTCGTAACAATATGATTCCAGAGAAGAAACAGGACCTCTCACTGATATCATTTATCCTTAATGAGTCTATAGAAATCCGCAAAGTGGATATACAGATCCAATGTGCATGAGGCAAGTATTTCAGATTATAAAACTATATGCAGTAACGTGCTGTTCGGTGTTCTTCAAAAACTCAATGTGGCTAGTAGAAATCACTCGTGCTCACCCCCGATGTGCCCTCACTTACCAAATACTTCACACCCCTCAGGGGTCTCTCGCGTGTGGTAAATGGGGTCTTTAGAATCTCCGGGGTTCAGCTCCTCCTTCACATTCGTAGTTGAGTTGCGTTCCTCCTATGTT
>BLSH010086421.1:150412-160535 GCA_018402905.1 Glandirana rugosa
TAGACCTTTGACACACATTGTGTGGTTTGTCCCGGTTTTAGTTAAAGTGTTACACACAGTTTTCAGATGTTTGCAGAACAGTAGTTTGGCTTCTCCCGGTTTTAGTTAAAGTGTTACACACAGTTTCCAGATGCTTGCAGAACAGTGATATGGGTTCTCCTGGCTTATTTATACTTTTTGACACAGTTTGAACATGATTTTAGAACAGTGATATGGATTCTACCTTTAATTAATACTTTTCAGACACAGTTTGAAGATGGTCCACATCCACCTCCATTTTTGATTTTTTTTAAAAAATGCTTTTAGTTATTTCCCTGTCCCCATTTCTTTGTAGGGCACTTGTCTGACCCTTACCCCCATTTTCATTCCTTTTGCAGGGCTCTAGGACTTTCCTGGACTTTTTAAAAGCAATTTTCAGAACTTTTAGTAAAATTACCAGAACCCCGGACCCGAACCCGGATTTTTTTTGAAAAGTCCGGGTACGGGTCCGGGTCCCGGACACCCCAAAGTTCGGTACGGACCCAAACTTTACAGTCCAGGTTCGCTCAATACTAATAAGGACTGTTATCAAATTATTTTGGTACACAGAAATCATTTTCCACTGGACTGCACTAGCACTTTGAACTGGACTCTGAACAGAATTAACTACCTGCAATATATTAGAAAATTGGCACACAGTCACTTTACAGGGACTTTTTAATGAATATTGATGATTATGCACTTTCACCAAGTTTTGATTTTGCACTGGTAATTTTTGCACGTATAAGTCACTATTTGCATTTTATATAGTTTATAGAGGGAGTACTACCATTGCAAGCGCTGCTGGAACAGAAATGTTATCCTGTTTAAAATATCAGGTAAAGCAACCTATTTACACACACAAAAAGATTTAATCCATATTAGACCTCCATATATTTTTTTGAATCAGAAAATAAGTTTATTTAGAAACAGTATCATCAGAACAACAGTTTACATCACATATGAATGTATCTGTATATATTATAAGCAGAACAGATATGCATATATTTTACAAAATTAAACCAAACCATCATATACAGTATTTTTCTGGATTCAACCAAGGTTATGTATGTACTTATTGGTATCCTCTATACATATCATGACTAGAGTTGAGCGAACACCTGGATGTTCAGGTTCGGCCGAGCTTTGCGGAAATGTTCGGGTTCGGTACCGAACTTGACCCCGGACCCCAAACCCCATTGAAGTCAATGGGGACCCGAACTTTTCGGCACAAGAATGCCTGTAAAAAAAGTCCTGGAAAATGCTAGAGGGCTGCAAAAGGCAGAAAGTGGGAGATGTTATTAGATCTGCAATCTGTCCCTCAAAGCAGTAGTAATCTCTACTTTTGTTCAGTATCAGATCGTTCTGTAATTAGATCATTCTGTAATGCAGGATGAGATCTTTCTGTAATCAGATCATTCTGTAATGCAAGATGAGATGTTATTAGATCTGCAATCTGTCTCTCAAAGCAGTAGTAGTAATCTCTACCTAGTTATTATCACTGCAATCTGTCCCTCACAGCAGTAGTAGTAATCTCTACCTAGTTATTAGATCTGCAATCTGTCCCTCACAATCTGTCCCTCACAGCGCCGGCAGCATCCTCTCCCTACACTATCCTGAGAGCATGTGACATACAGCACTGTGACTCCAGCCTCATATAGAGGCTGGGTCACAAGATGCACTGGCCAATCACAGCCATGCCATTAGTAGGCATGGCTGTGATGGCTTCTAGTGAAAACCAGTGAAACGCTTGTTGATTGGCTGCCCTGCAGCTATTCAACATGCATGATAAAATACCAGAACCCAGAACCCAAACCCAGACTTTTTCTCAAACGTTCGGGTTCGGGACACCCGAAAGTTCGGTATGGACCCAAACTTTACAATTCGGGTTCGCTCAACTCTAATCATGACATTGCAAACAAATATCCTTCAAAGAAAATAAAGGAACAGTGGGTTACAACCAACATACCCACCAAATAAAACAAAAACAAAGAAAGAAAATGAGTAAGAGACATGTTTCCGTGTTGGCCCACATCTTTTTTTAATTGACACTCTCGCTATGCCCTGCAACCCTCCAATATTCTGTCTAGCACCAGCTGGTGAGGTGCAGGGCTCGAGTCATCCAGCCATGGTTGCCAGAAGGAGTAGAATTTATTGGGAACTTTCCTGTGAAGATAAGTTAATTTTTCTCTAATGATCATTAAGTTTACCTATTCTATCCATTGCCTCCTGGGGGGGGGGGGGGGGATTAAAAGTCTGGCAATTAATTTACGTGCAACATATAATAATTGTATGATTGCCAAATGTTCATTTGGAATCAGACCCTATTCATCCAGTGCCCCAAGTACACATACAACTGGGTCATTCTTCAGAATGAAATTATAAGTCTGAGATATTGTAAGAATAACGTCTGCCCAATAGCAAACAAGCTTGGGGCACCTCCACAACATGTGCAGAAGATCCCCATGTTCCCGTTCACATTTTGGGGCAGCGAGGGTCATCTCTACATCCCAATTTATACAATTGCAGTGGGGTCCTATACGCTCTGTGAAGTAGAAAGAGATGGGACAATTTTTGAGTGGCTGATACAGACACCAATGGTGCTGCTGACAGGCATGCATTCCATACCTCTCCGTCGATGACCCCTAAATATCTGTCCAAAATTCTTCTTCTAGGCAGTTCTTCATCCCCCTGTATGGCTTGTAGAAGCATAGAATACACCCGAGAAATCAAACCTTTTTTTATCAGTGGCCATAAATGCCCCCTCTATTATAGGATGGTCTGTCAGAGTGAGCCTTGATTTTCTATCCTGTGCAAAAAGGGCGTGCCTCAATTGCAAATACTTATAAAATTGCTTAGTGGAAATATTATAGGTCCATTGCAGTTCATCAAAAGCTTTAAGCACCTGTCCTTGTTATAGTTGAGAGATGTATCTAATGCCCAATCTTTCCCATTAACTAAAACCGTCTAGTTTTAATATCTCATTATAGTGTGAATTGTGCCACAATGGGGTGCATGCCATGAATCCTTTAATTTTTAACATTTTTTAACATATTTCCATAAGGTCTTTATAGGCCAATTGTTGGGAGAACGGACGACATTTGGGGAAGACCCTCCTCCAAATGGGCCAGAGCTGTATAATCTGAGCCCTCTGGGATGGACATATGCCTAATATGATCCAGGTCATCTAATAGGCCCCAGCCCCCCATTTGCTGAATCTGAGAGGCTGAATAATAGGCTCTGGGATTCGGGATGGCCAGTCCTCCTCTGTCCTTTTTCATTTGCAGGGTAGTTAATCTAATGCGCACTGTTTTTTTTTTGCCAAAACCAGTTCCCTAAACTGTGTGTCTATCCTCTGGAATAATCTGCATGGAATCCAGACAGGGGCATTGTTAAACAGTAGTGTATCCTACTGTCTGTAGGATACACTGGGGAGAGTGTAAATTAAGAAATAGTGCCCTTATATCCATCGCAATATACCTATTGGCTTTTATATATGCGGCACTATGTCTCCACTTGGCGGTGCCTATTTAAAGCTCATCTCCCACACAATGGCCATATTACTGATACCCATGACTTTATAAATACTGACAACAGGTATATAGAATCTAGCTGGGTGTCATTCATCATGCCAATAAAGTTGATTTATGAATTTATGTCCTACCAAACTGGACAGATGAAATTTACTTAATGGAGATCTTGGACTGTCCTTGTTCTTTAGAGGACCAGTAATCAGTCTAAATGCTCATATGGGGTTAAACTATGGTGCTGACAACGTGATGGGTGGAACTGGACTCACTGGTGAAGCAAATGAAAGATATGGAGAAAGCCTATATAAGAGGCACTATCACCAGTGAGCCCCCCACCCTGATGAAATTTGTATGTTAGCAAATGAAACGCATCAGTGTTTCTGCCCCCCTTACTCCCCCCACACATCTTGAGGGTGCTCCCCTAAACTAGGGGACCACCTGCCGCCAGGTACAAGTGGTGCCTTTGTCTGTGAATCCACATCCTCAGTTCACTTCAAGCCTGTGTCCATGCCTGTAGAGTCCCATTTCCTACAGACAGGTGCCGGACCAGCTGATCTCGATATGCAGCCCTGACCCTGCACAACATGCTCCCTAGGACACAGGAGCTGAAGACCGTTGGATCTCAGTCAGCGTTCCCCCACCACACGGAGGACCGGCGGTGTGAGTTGATACCTGATGCACAGGAAACAGATGAACCCTGTAACATAAGGACAGTAACACACTCGGGTATATGGATGCTGGACCCTCACATGGCTACCAGCTTACCTAAGTGTGCTTATCAAGCTTGGACGCTAGCGGGACTGTGATCCGGACGAGAACTTCAAACCGTGAGTTACATCCTGTGAGCGGGATCCACACTCCATTGTGTAGTTGGTGTTTTCACTGCTGTATGACATTTGCAACTGCCAGGGCTAGCATCAGAGATCCACTTGAGCCCAGAAACACCCAGGGCGCCAATGGTTGATTCCTGCATAACTCTTCTTAGCAGTGAGACACACGCTGGGCTGTTGCAGACTGATATATGGACCCATAACACTTAAGGAATCCACTAGAGACATATTTTTGCAGACTAGAACTTTGGCAATTCCATCTAGTTTTCTGCGCTAAACACCAAGTATACTTTGTGACAACTGCCTTCATTCTAGCTTGCCAAAAAGTTCCTGAAAACCCTAGTGTGTTATTCCATAAATTGATATTAAAGCACTTGTTATCTTTGACTGGGCATTGATGGACCTAGAAGTTCCACACTTTGACAGTCGGCACTTAAATGAGCTGGAGATTTAAGGTGGATTACCTAGGATCCATGTAAGAGTCCCACCAAGTTTAAATTATTTATATGTACCTCTGAGTGGTATGTGTGTGACCCCGGGGTGTTGTCAATTATAAACAACGTTGTCTTTGGTGTCATGTGTCATTGGTTTAATATTATCTGCTATAACAATAAAATTAATTTTTTAGTAAATGCCGCTGGATTAACCCTTTATTCTCCTTTCGGAGCTACGGACCTACTTTAGGGCAGGGCACTGTCCCCTCCCGACTAGTATGTGGCAGTATATGATATCACTGTTCTGCAAACATCTGCAAACTGTGTGTGAAACTATAGCAGAGCGAAACCATATCCCTGTTCTTCTCTATGCTGTAGTTTCACACACACTTTCCAGATGTTTGCAGAACAGTGATATGATATCACTGTTCTGCAAACATCTGCAAACTGTGTGTGAAACTATAGCAGAGCGAAACCATATCCCTGTTCTTCTCTATGCTGTAGTTTCACGCACAGCTTCCAGATGTTTGCAGAACAGTGATATGGGTTCGCCCCGGTTTTTGTTAAAGTGTTACACAGACTTTCCAGATGTTTGCAGAACAGTAGTTCAGTTAGTCCCTGTTCATTTAAAGTAACACACAGACTTTCCAGATGTTTGTAGAACAGTAGTTCAGTTAGTCCCGGTTTTATTTAAAGTGACACACACAGTTTCCAGATGTTTGCAAAACAGTGATATGGGTTCTCCTGGCTTATTTATACTTTTTTGACACAGTTTGAAGATGATTTTAGAACAGTTATATGGCTTCTACCGTTAATTAATACTTTTCAGACCCAGTTTGAAGATGGTCCACATCCACCTCCATTTTTGCTTTTTTTAGGTTTTTATTTTTTTAAAAATGCTTTTAGTTATTTCCCTGTCCCCATTTCTTTGTAGGGCACTTGTCCCACCCTTACCCCCATTTCCTTCCTTTTGCAGACCTCTAGGACTTTCCAGGACTATTTTACAGCCATTTTTGTGCCTAAAAGTTCGGGTCCCCATTGATTTCAATGGGGTTCGGGGTCCGGGACAAAGTTCGGGTTCTGTCTGGTCCCGAACCCGGACTTTGTCCCTAAGTTTGGCCGAACCAGCAGAACCCGGACTTCTAGAAGTACGCTCAACTCTACCCATAATGAGTCCTGTGTATCTCCCAGATACAGTGGGGTGTCATCTGCATAGAGCGAGATAACATCTGTTCTGTTCCCTCTCCTAAACCCAATTATCTCAGGAGATGATCAGATACAGGAGGCCAGGGGTTCCACCGCAAGCGCAAAAAGCAGGGGGTGACAAAGGGCACCCCTGTCTGGTTCCTCAATATAGTTGAAAGGGTTCAGAGAGCTCTCTGTCAACTCTAATATGGGCAGAAGGAGCTGCATATAGTACTTTTATCCATTTTATGAATGTCTTACCCACCCCAAAGCACTCCAAGACCTCCCACAGATAGGACCATTCCACACTGTCAAAGGCCTTGACCGCGTCTAGTGAAAATACTGCCCTGTTGCCTGCATTATTTTTTGGGATTTGTAAATTCAAAAAAGACATCTCAAGTTTTGAGCTGTGGAGTGAGAGGGAATAAAGCCACATTGATCCCTGTGGATTATCTTGTGAATGACTTTTGACAATCTCAATGCCAACACTTTGGCCAGTAGTTTGACATCCAATGTTAGCAGAGAGATAGGCCTATAAGAGTCTGCCACCATTGCATTATTACCAGGTTTGAGCAATACGATAATAATCACCTCATTCATTCATTGGGGTAGGCTACCTGTCTCCAGAGCTCCATTGAACACTTTCAATAATTTAGGCAGCAATTGTTCTGCATACTGCTCATAGACCTCAGATGGAAGTGCATCCACACCTGGGGACTTCCTGTTAGGGGTCTATTTTAATGCTAAGAGGAGTTCCTCCTCTGTTCTTGGTCTATTAAGCACGCTAGCAACTGCATCAGAAAGGCATGGTAATGAATATTTGTCCAAGAAACTGGCAATGTCATCCCTAGTTGGGGACACTTTGGAGGAGTAAAGGTCACTATAAAATGTCCAAAACTCCCCCCAAGACTTCACATATGGAAGTCCTAAGGCAGCCCTGAGAATCCTATATTTTATCAATGTACGCTGAAAATTGTTGATTGGTATCAACATCGCCAGCATGTGGCCTGTGCTTTCACCTTCCTCGTAATGTTTCTGTTGAAGAAAAAAAGTTTATTCTTAGCTATCTGAAGTGACACTTGGTTCGACATTGCTTGTGCAGAAAGCCAGGCCCATTTGGTATCATCCATTGGATTGTTGACATACGCCTCCTCTGTTCTCCCAGCTTCCATCAGAATAAAGAAGAAGGTCAACAAAGCTGGGATGAGGTCTGAGTTGGGAAACAGTGTCAGCCAAAATGGGTTCAATTTCCAAATAGTCTGACCTAAGAGGGTAAGGGACTCTAAGTCATCCCAAAATGGAGAGTGGTCTGACAACTGTCTAGGCTCATACTGTGAATTGATTATGAAAAGTAAGATAGAATCATTGCCTAGGCCCAAGTCTATTCTTGACAGCCCTCCATGAGTAGCAGAATAGTAAGAGAACATTTGTGTAGCTGGGAGAAGTATTCTCCACACATCCACAAGTAGAGTTGATCGAACCTCTGGAAGTTCGGGTTCTGCAGGTTCGGCCGAATTTCGGGAAAAAGTCCGGGTTTGGGAACGGACTTGACCCGAACTTTGTCCCGGACCCGAACCCCATTGAACTTTTAGGCACAAAAATGGCTGTAACAAAGTCCTGGCAAGTCCTAGAGGTCTGCAAAAGGAAGGAAAATGGGGGTAAGAGTCGGACAAGTGCCCTACAAAGAAACGGGGATAGGGAAATAACTTAAAATAATTTTTAAGCTAAAATCACATTAAAAAAAATCAAAAATGGAGGTGGATGTGGAGTTGGAGGTTGAGGAGGCGGTGAAAGTGGCGGTGGAGGAGGAGGTAGCCAACACTGTTTTTTTTTTTATGTTTGTGCAAGAAATGCACCGCTGGCCGCAAATGTAGTTTTTGGATTTTTTTTTTTTTTAAACCAGCAATGTAGACATTTTTTTTATTGTTGTGCAAGAAATGCACCGCTGTCCGCAAATGTAGTTTTTAGAATTTTTTTTTTTTTAAACCAGCAATGTAGATGCACTTTTTAATTTTGTGCAAGAAGCAATAATCTGTCCCTTTAAGCAACAGCAGGAACCTCTCCCTATAGAACTAGGAGATGATTTTAGAACAATAATCTGTCCCTCTAAGCAACAGCTGGAAGAAACTTTCCCTATAGAACTTGGAGATGATTTTAGAACAATAATATGGCCCTCTATGCGGCTGGAAGAAACATTCTCTATAGAACTTGGAGATGATTTTAGAACAATAATATGGCTCTCTATGCGGCTGGAAGAAACTTTCTCTATAGAACTTGGAGATGATTTTAGAACAATAATATGGCTCTCTATGCGACTGGAACAAACATTCCCTATAGAACTTGGAGATGATCATAGAAGAATAATATGGCTCTCTATGCGGCTGGAAGAAACTTTCTCTATAGAACTTGGAGATGATTTTAGAACAATAATATGGCTCTCTATGCGGCTGGAAGAAACATTCCCTATAGAACTTGGAGATGATTTTAGAACAATAATCTGTCCCTCTAAGCAACAGCTGGAACCTTTCTCAATAGAACTTGGAGATTATTTTAGAATAATAATCTTTCCCTTAAAGCAACAGCTGGAACCTTTCCCTATAGAACATGGAGATGATTTTAGAACAATAATCTTTCCCTTAAAACAACAGACTCTACCTAGTCCAGTCAGATCGCTCAGTGCAGCAGGATGAGGTCTGCAATCTGTCCCTCAAAGCAGCAGTACTAGTATCTCTACCTAGTCCACAATCAGATCATTCAGTAATGCAGGATGAGATGTTCTATAATATCCACAATCTGTCCCTCACAGAGCCAGCAGCATCCTCTCCCTAAACTATCCTGAGAGCATATGACATGCAGCACAGTGACTCCAGCCCCATATAGAGGCTGTGTCACATGATGCACTGGCCAATCACAGCCATGCCATTAGTAGGCATGGCTGTGATGGCTTCTAAGGGCAAACCAGTGAAACACTTGTTGATTGGCTGCCATTGGTAGCTATTCAACACGTGGAATCAAATACCAGAACCCCGAACTCGAACCCGGACTTTTTTTGAAATATCCGGGTTCGGGTCTGGGTCCCGGACCCCACAAAGTTCGGTACGGACGTGAACTTTACAGTCCGGGTTCGCTCAACTCTACTTCTATGCAAAGTTTGCAAAAGAGACACCAGAATGTATCCAAAAATCTCAAATCTTATTCCGAGTGCACTAAATTGTGGCCTCATCACACAGACTGGCCCCCAAGCTGTTGTTTATAAAATAAAGAAAGCTTGCTTGGAAAATGTCATTTTTTGGCTTTATAAATGTCCTTATTGCTGATGCAGGCTCTATACATGGTACAGATGTGCCTCATTACAGGCAAATTAATGGGACCCCCAGGCACTATGTTTAAAGGAACTTTTCATTTTTATTGTTATTTCTCATTTTGATGGTTTCACTTTAAGCATCAGTAAATCAATGCTCATTTAAAAATGATGTATTTTTACAAACTTTTTTCATTGATACATGTCCCACAGGACAGTACACAGACCCCCATAACCATTGTATGCCCAATTACTTGCATATGCATTATAAGGCTTATATAAGCCATCAAAATAGTCACTTTTGATTTTGTCGGTTAGTTCGGGTCCCATAGACTTCAATGGGGTTCATTATTCCTTTCCAAACTTTTGCAATGTTCGCAAGTTCTGCTGCAAACTGAATAGGAGGTCATTTGTGCCCATCTCTATCTTCAAGTAGTGATTGAGCTTGGAGCAGGAATTGAAGGGGTTCTATACCTTCACGTCAAAATCTTGAAATTATTCTCCTGATTCTTTATGCAAAGTGAAGATTTCAAGGCAAAATCAGACCATAGTAGATTTTTGGGACTCTGTAAAAGTCATCCCGAAATCAACTTCCCATTTCTCAAAATAGGGCAGTGTAAAATCATCTGGAGGCAGAAACAAAAGTGAATAGAGCTTAATTAAAGCATAAGGAAAAGCATCGCTGTCTGGTCAGTATTCTTCTAGTGTAGTCAGTCTATGCTGGAAGCTATTTAGAGGGGGGAGAGAGTGAATAAAATGATTAATTTGTAGAAGTATCAAAAATCCAATTTGTAGGAGCCTGCCTCTATGAAATTAGATGTTTGA